>CM035814.1:1642684-1822684 GCA_020458035.1 Magallana ariakensis
AAGGCCTGAGAAGTTGCAATTGCACATGTATATATACAAATCTCAACATTATGCTCAACCCATTGGTAAGTGTAGTTTTTTTTAAATTCTAAATAATATTCATAAAAATTGAAATCAAACTTTTAACTTTTATACAATTTCCTTTGTGAAATATTAATTTTCCTTTGTGAAACATTTACCGATACAATGTTAAATCAGCAGACCTCATACATCAGTACTAAATGTACGTGGATATAAATAAAATATTTTGGAGATATGTAAATATTCAAGTGAAATTTAATGACATGATTTGTGAATGTAATCTATAGTACCGTCAGGATTTCTTTTCATAGCAGCGATTACATATTAATAGAAAGCTCCGTTGTTGGTGGGTGCATTATGCAACAGTAAGTTTTGATCCTGACTATTAAATACTCATTGACAAGGTCTTTTTATTGACAGTGACATCATTTAGGTTGACAATATATTTCATCAGAATCAATAATGCAAATACCCAAATTACATACTGGTGTCATATAATATCTTGAACCCCGCGATATATTGAACCCGGGTTCAAAATATCGCTGCGATATATTGAACCCCCCCATAAAATATTGAACCCTGGGTTCAAAATATTATGGCCGCGATATTTTGAACCCCCCTCTAATTTTCATTGCCATTGGAGAGGGGGTTCAAATTATTATGGCCGCGATATATTGAACCCCCCTCAAATTTCCAATTCTCATTGGAGAGGGGGTTCAAAATATGATGGCCGCGATATTTTGAACCCCCATCAAATTTTCATTGCTATTGGAGAGGGGGTTCAAAATATTATGGCCGCGATATATTGAACCCCCAACCTATTTCCAATTCCCTTTGGAGTGGGGGTTCAAAATATTATGGCCACAATATTTTGAACCCCCTTCTAATTTTCATTGCCATTGGAGAGGGGGTTCAAAATATGGCCACGATATATTGAACCCCCAACCTATTTCCAATTCCCTTTGGAGAGGGGGTTCAAAAATGTTGAACCCCCTCTCCAATAGCAATGAAAATAAGAGGGGGGTTCAAAATATCGCGGCCATAATATTTTGAACCCCCTCTCCAATGGGAATTGAAAATTGGAGGGGGGTTCAAAATATCGCGTCCATAATATTTTGAACCCCTTCTCCAATAGCAATAAAAATTAGAGGGGTTGATCAAAATATCGCGGCCATAATACATTGAACCCCCTCTCCAATAGCATTGAAAATTAGAGGAGGGGTTCAAAATATCGCGACCATAATATTTTAAACCCCCCTCTTCAATAGGAATTGGAAATAGGAGGGGGATTCAAAATATTGCACCATAATATATTGAACCCCCTCTCCAATAGCATTAAAAATTAGAGGGGGGTTCAAAATATCGCAGCCATAATATTTTGAACCCCCTTTCCAATGGGAATTGGAAATAGGAGGGGGGTTCAAAATATCGCAGCCATAATATTTTGAACCACCTCTCCAAAAGCAATGTAATTTGGAGGGGGGTTCAAAATATAGCGGCCATAATATTTTGAACCCCCTCTCCAATGGGAATTGGAAATAGGAGAGGGGGGTTCAAAATATCGCAACCATAATATTTTAAACCCCCCTCTCCAATAGGAATTGGAAATAGGAGGGGGATTCAAAATATTGCAGCCATAATATATTGAACCCCCTCTCCAATAGCATTAAAAATTAGAGGGGGGTTCAAATTATCGCAGCCATAATATTTTGAACCCCCTTTCCAATGGGAATTGGAAATAGGAGGGGGGTTCAAAATATCGCAGCCATAATATTTTGAACCCCCTCTCCAATGGGAATTTGAAAATTGGAGGGGGGTTCAAAATATTGCGGCCATAATATTTTGAACCCCCTCTCCAATAGCAATGAAAATTGGAGGGGGGTTCAAAATATCGCAGCCATAATATTTTGAACCCCCTCTCCAATAGCAATAAAATTTAGAGGGGGGGGGTTCAAAATATCGCAGCCATAATATATTGAACCCGGGGTTCAATATTTTATAGGGGGGTTCAATATTTCGCAGCGAGATATTGAACCTGGGTTCATAATATCGCATAATATATTGAACCCGGGTTCAATATTTCGCGGTATCAAAATATTATATGACACTGGTATGTGGAGAAGTTATTTTCTTATTTAAGAAGTAGGAGGGAGGCAAGATAACAAATTTCAATGTTTCACTGTAGCACTAAGTCTTTCTGTTTTACCAGATTTATTGGTGAGGAATCAACAGCAGAGGGGAAGAAAGTAGAATGGACCGATGCACCTACATGGATTATTGATCCAATTGATGGAACCGCCAACTTTGTCCACAGCATTCCTCAGACATGCGTCTGTATCGGCCTCTCCATTAACAAACAGGTAAAATAAGTGTGAACTTAAATGATTGTATTTATCTGGCTTCAAATAGTTGTATCAACACTTTTCAAAAGTTATGTCCCCTGGCTGCCATCTTTGGGGAAAAAAAGATTCTACAGTAGCCTTTGTAGTTTATGGTTTTTAACTTAATTTGTATTTTGACATTATAAATCCATTTCTGCCTTGTATTTTTATTGCCCCTATATGGGGCTACACATATATCAATCTGATTGAAATCAGCCGTTCTGATACGCTACCGCTCTCCGAACGACCTTTCGATAAGCCAATTAAATCGTGGCTAGCAAAACTCTGCCAGCAGATAATTTACCATAAATCTGTGCGGTTAGATTTACCTTCCTATTACTTCACTCGATAGTCCTTAAGAGACTGGGATTCTCATTGGTCAAAAAGGTCACGACCTTATATTTAAATATTTAGATTGTCGGGTCGTTCGGACGTGACCTCTAAGCGGCTTGTTTCAGATGTTCGAGAGCGGTAGCGTATCAGAACGGCTGATTTTAATCAGATTGCACATATATGGAAGGAATATGATTTAAATCTAAAGAGATTTCATCACAGGACACCAACATGTTTGGTAGCATATTTGGCATGTTGGTTTTCTCCCTTTTGACCTTTGGGTTGATTCTGCAAAGGGAAACAACTCTATCAACTGTTTTGCAGTTTGCAAAATTTGTATTGATCCAATGATAAAGGCAATACCTACCCTGATGATACCTATACCAATTATTAAACACAAAGTAGTTTTTCGTTTCACAATATCTATAGTGAATTAGATATTTACAGATCATTGTGGGTTTTGTTATAAATATACTTAATGTTAAAGTTAGAATGTTGTTTTTGTTTAACAGATTGTTGTGGGTGTTGGTCATTCACCTGTAACAGTATAGATTGTTGTTGTTGTTTTACAGATTGTTGTTGGTGTTGTTCATCTGCCTATTACAGGACAGACTTACTCAGCCAGCAAAGGGGGCGGCGCTCATTGTAATGACCAAAAAATAACAGTGTCCAAGGTAAAAGGTTAGTTATTCAAATACTGATACCATTTCTACCATAAACGGTAACAATAGTCTGTTAACTTTATTTCATGATATAATCATTACAACAAAATCATATCACTGAGTTAATTCAATGATGCTGCACTATTACAGTAAATTTTGTTTTGTAAAGAGTTGAAGAAATCAGTGGTGATCACAGAAGCTGGGAACTCAAGAGATCCACAAATACTGGCCACCAAAATGTCCAATGTCCATCGAGTGGTGGAGGCATCCCATGGGTAAGCTGTCTGTAGGTTTAAAAAATCGAGTGGTGGAGGCATCCCATGGGTAAGCTGTCTGTAGGATTAAACAATCGAGTGGTAGAGGCATCCCATGGGTAATCTGTCTGTAGTATTAAACAATTGAGTGGTGGAGGCATCCATTGGGTAAGCTGTCTGTAGGTTTAAACAATCTAGTGGTGGAGGCATCCCATGGGTAAACTGTCTGTAGGATTAAACAATTGAGTAGTGGAGGCATCCAATGGGTAAACTGTCTGTAGGATTAAACAATTAAGTAGTGGAGGCATCCAATGGGTAAGCTGTCTGTAGGATTAATCAATCAAGTGGTGGAGGCATCCAATGGGTAAGCTGTCTGTGGTATTAAACAATCAAGTGGTGGAGGCATCCCATGGGTAAGCTGTCTGTAGTATTAAACAACCGAGTGGTCGAGGCATCCAATGGTAAAGCTGTCTGTAGGATTAAACAATCGAGTGGTGGAGGCATCCCAAGGGTAAGCTGTCTGTAGCATTAAACTATCCAGTGGTGGAGGCATCCCATGGGTAATCTGTCGGTAGTATTAAACAATCAAGTGGTGGAGGCATCTCATGGGTAAGCTGTCTGTAGTATCAAACAATCGAGTGGTGGAGGCATCCCATGGGTAAGCTGTCTGTAGTATCAAACAATCAAGTGGTGGAGGCATCCAATGGGTAAGCTGTCTGTAGTATTAAACTATCCAGTGGTGGAGGCATCCCATGGGTAAGCTGTCTGTAGTATCAAACAATCAAGTGGTGGAGGCATCCCATGGGTAAGCTGTCTGTAGTATTAAAAAATTGGCATGTGGGATGTCAGGACATTTCTCAGGTTGTCCTAGTTCTACAACAAGATGCTTTAATTTAAAACATGGCATGCCAAGGCTATTGGATTACTAGCAATCTAATTAAAATTAGATGTTAGATCCGCTCGCTTACTCGCTACACAAACATCTAACAACATCCCATGCAGGGTCACGTCAGTGTGACCTTTCAGTTAGCCAATGAAATCACGACTCCAAATCTTTGGCTGAGGGCACAGAACTCCCCTGCTTTTTTTATTGACATACGTAGATGACCGAGGTGTTCAAAGCGAAAGAACAGCCCATGACAACGAGGAAAACTTGTGTTTTAGGAGATGCCTGTATTATATGTGGATTTTCGTTTGTCCAATACGAAAAGACAGCTGATGGGAATGATATTATTCACAAGTTCTATCAAAATAAACTAAAACTGAACACAGAAAGGATAGATTGTATACGGAAAGTAACCGAAAGATCGGATCTCGATCTCGAAGGGTGTAATGCGGGCGTTTGAAGGAAATGCTTCAGAAATGTCATCCAAAATGCACCCCAATATCTCTTCTTGTTCTTTTTTAAGCTTTTTAACGTTGAATAACTGAAGCACTTCTTCGGACGCCAATTTGAAACTTCAACCGAGTTGACTTTAGAAACACGAATCTGATTGGATAATTCAGAAATGTTTATTCATATTTAAAAGGTCACACTGACGTGACCCTGCATGGGATGTTGTTAGATGTTTGTGTAGCGAGTAAGCGAGCGGATCTAACATCTAATTTTAATTAGATTGGATTACTAGTTGCATAAAATATTATAATTGGATTTCAAGTAGCTTGTTTTAACTGATTGACCATCTATGTAAATTAGAGATCGCTAACCGGTAACTAAAATACAAACGGCTCTTAACCCACATTGTATAAAACTGTTCTCCTTGTAAATTTATACGGTATGTTTCACTAAATTTAAAGGATGACTGCACTTAAAAGCTTACCGCTGTATTTGGGTCCATTTTTTGGCTACTATCGTTACGCTTATTCTTCGCTTAATTTTACTTCAAGTCATTTTTATAGAGTTTGGTCAATTTCCAATAGAAATTTATTGACATAATGGTTTAAAACTGTGTTACAATAAATTAACTCATTGTTTTATTACTCTTACTGCTCTGCTAAATTCTGGAATTTAGACTTGTCTGCCCTTGATTAAAGAGAAGATTCATAAATATGCATGGAGGGTGGAACCATTATTGTGAAGTTGTCTAAAATTAGAATAGGGGTACCGGTACTATAATTGAACAATCTCTCTCTCTCTCTCACTCTCTCTCTCCCCCCTCTCTCTCTCTCTCTCTCTCTCTCTCTCTGCATGTTGCCATTTTTTAAATGTTTCAAAACAAAAATATATAACATATTATTAGGCTTGAGTATCGCCAGTGACCTCACGATACGATACGTATCACAATATATTAATGCGATATATCATGTATCACGATATAGTTGTCAACTATTGATTAACTGTTAACCTGTGTTGCCTACCTCTATAAAAAATAGTATTGCATAAAGAAAATATGTCAACTGCTTACAAAACGACAAACTGTAGAGATATAAAATTCAGTTGATTAGAACAAAATTTACAAATTATTTCTAACTTTAATTGAAATTTCTTTATGTCTTCATGTTATTTACATCATGTGACCATTCTAGAGATCTAGTGGCAATGAAAATAAACTCATACTGTGTATCACGATACACATGTGACGATGCGATACACGTATCGTGGCCCCTTGTGATTAATAGTCGATAGATGTATTGCCGTATCGTTACACCTCTACATATTATATACAATAATTTATTAAGTATCAATAAAAGAAGAACAATAGACAAACATGCGCTGACTATGTATTAAGTATGTAAAAAAGTGGGCATCCTCATTATCATATGGAGATTCAGGAATATGTAATGACCCCTACCTATGAAAATAACTTTGTACTTTGTTAATATGAACTTTTAATTAATGTTATAGCATAAAGTTGCAGCTTAGACATTGACATTTCCTACAACTTAAAGAAATATGCCAATTTAAAAAATTTATTTTTGTTTGCCCATTAATTTGATAAGATTTTTGGAGGAATAATAATAATTTGAATCATTTCTGTAGTAGATATGCGCTTGTGTTGACTGAATCATTTCTGTGGTTATAATTATGAGCTTGGTGTGACTGGCTGATTTCTGTGGTTATAGATTTAAGCTTATGTTGACTGAATGATTCATGTGGTAGATATGAGGTTGTTTTGACTGAATGATTCATGTGGTAGATACTGTAGACGTACTTTTGTCCGCGTGGTATTAATTTACGCAATGAACGCGGGCACAAATTTTCCGCGGAATTTTTTCCCAGTGTACTTAAAGTGCATTTTGGAATGAAATTTTGAAATTGCATTACACGAATAAGGATAATCGGAAGTTACTACATTATATAACACTTGCATATGATACGTGTACCCAATGTATATCGTTTTTATCTATGCAAACTGTCAAACAAATTTGTATTGAGAATTCACATAATAAATAATTTAATCTCCTAAAGATTTGAATTTTCTGTAAATTTACTTGCATGAAATTTAAACTTCTCCCAGCTTGAGATAACGGCACGTGTCAGACGACAAATAGCTCCAAGTGGGTCTGTCTTTCAATGACCCAATTAACTACACGCTAAGACCCATGTTTTTACTGCAATTTGTAGATCCCTTTGTGCTCTGACTTTTAATTGATAAAACTGATCAACTCATAATTTAAACGACATGTGAACCCATAAATAAATATTCATCATGTGGTGGTTTCACAAGACGATTTTAGCCAGCGTCGTAACATCTTGACGGCTAACTAATGACTACTGTGCACAACCGATAATTACTGTTCACTGTGAACAGTTCTTACAATTTAAGTCCAAAGTTGGACAAATTCTAGGTAATGAAAATCGCTCAGAACTAAATTAAATAATAATTATTCAAATGATATTTTTTTTCATTCAAAGAATCCGCGTAAATTTTTACCCGTGGATTAAATTGATATTGTGACTCCGTGGAATTATGACCCCGTGGAAAAAAATACGTCTACAGTATAAGTTTTTGTTGACTTAATGATTTCGGTGGTAGATATAAGCTTGTGTTGACTGAATGATTCATGCGGTAGATTTGAGGTTGTGTTGACTGAATGATTCATGTGGTAGATATAAGCTTGTTTTGAGTGATTGAGGCTTGTTTTGATTCAATTATTTCTGTGGTAGATATGAGCTTCTGTTGACTGAATAGTTTGTGTGGTAGATGTAAGCTTGTTTTGATTGAATTATGTCTGTGGCAGATATGAGCTTGTGTAGAGTGAATGATATTGTATATAGGTATGTAAATGTCACAGTGCACCTGATGTAATATATTTTTCTTATTATAAAAATATATACACCCTACCCAATATTAGGAAGAGGGTTTATATCTTTGATCATGAGATATAAATATAATGTCAGGTGCCTGTGGTATGTGTGTATGGTAGATATAAGATTGTTTTGACTGGCTTCAGGGTCAGGATGATTGGGTCAGCGGCAGTGAACCTCTGTATGGTGGCGTCCGGGAGCGGGGAAGCCTACTATGAGTATGGGATTCACATCTGGGACTTTGCTGCAGCAGGGATTATATTCACAGAAGCTGGGGGATTACTTCTGGATCCAGCAGGTAGTTTGTTATCATACCCAAAAGGTAGTTTGTTATCATACCCAACAGGTAGTTTGATATCATACCCAACAGGTAGTTTGTTATCATACCCAACAGGTAGTTTGTTATCATAACCAACAGGTAGTTTGTTATTATACCCAACAGGTAGTTTGTTATTATACCTAACAGGTAGTTTGTTATCATACCCAACAGGTAGTTTGTTATCATACCCAACAGGTAGTTTGTTATTATACCTAACAGGTAGTTTGTTATCATACCCAACAGGTAGTTTGTTATCATACCCAACAGGTAGTTTGTTATCATACCCAACAAGTAGTTTGTTATTGTACCTAACAGGTAGTTTGTTATTATACCCAACAGGTAGTTTGTTATCATACCCAACAGGTAGTTTGTTATCATACCCAACAGGTAGTTTGTTATTATACCCAACAAGTAGTTTGTTATTGTACCTAACAGGTAGTTTGTTATTATACCCAACAGGTAGTTTGTTATCATACCCAACAGGTAGATTGTTATCATATGATACCCAATGGGTAGTTTGTATTATACCCAACAGGTAGTTTGTTATCATACTCAACAGATAGTTTGTTATCATACCCAACAGGTAGTTTGTTATCATACCCAACAGGTAGATTGTTATCATGATACCCAATGGGTAGTTTGTTATTATACCCAACAGGTAGTTTGTTATTATACCCAACAGGTAGTTTGTTATCATACCCAACAGGTAGTTTGTTATATCATACCCAACAGGTAGTTTGTTATATCATACCCAACAGGTAGTTTGTTATTCTAACCAACAGGTAGTTTATTATTATACCCAACAAGTAGTTTGTTATTATACCTAACAGGTGGTTTGTTATTATACCCAACAAGTAGTTTGTTTTCATACCCAACAGGAAGTTTGTTATCATACCCAACAGGTAGTTCGCACTACGATTCACCAATGCATGCCAGGTAGACATGCACTGTTTATGTAGAAAATGTTTGTATAGGTTTTGTTCTGACAATATTGAATGCAGCTGCTCTGATGCTGTGTTACCCAACATAACATTATACTGTTAAGGTGAGCCGAGACACTCTGAAATTTTGTGTTTTGTTGGTTTTTTTTTTGCAGGAGGAGAAGTAGATTTCTTAAGCAGACGAGTCATGGGTGCCTGTAATCAAGAGATTGCCAACCAGTTATCTCCTCTTCTTAACCACATTGAATTTGAGCGGGATTGAAAATTCACGAAACCTCATTTATAGATCTCTACATGTTGTACATGTCTATATATGCATTTCAGTTGGTCAGTTCAGTAACTATAGGATTTTTTAGGGCCATGTTTTTATTGTGACGTCATGTATATATTTATGTATCACACATCATAATAAAATTCTATGATTCAATTTCAGTGTATTTTGATTCCTCTAATTTGGTAGATATCTTTCATGTACTGTAGTCTGCTATACATGTACTACTATTTTCTCTCTCCTCTCGGCAGCAGATTAGTTTATCAGTTATAACTGGCAAGATTTAAAATCATGTATTAAACAAATTACAGATTTCATGAAACTTGATTTTTGTGCAAGTTTTATTAAAAAGAAATTGCCATCGTGATACAACTTCTAATTATCAATAAATAAATTATACAAGTTCAATAACACAATGGTCAGAGTAATTACACAGGCACAAAGCTTTCCAGTGCACAGAAGGATGGAAAATTGAAAAATCAGTTCTATTAAGTGCATGTAATCGACAGAAATGTAAACCAAGTCCATACAATAAACAGAGACAGCTAGGACTTTATATGAGTGACAATATATAATACTGATGCCTACATAACAACACACTATACAATAAATGCTTGGTTCCAGAAATGAGTTTGAAGGCAATGTATGATAATACAAGAGTCTTAGCACAGTGATACATGTATATACTGTAAGCATGGTTTGCTCATTCAATTAGTGCTACTGCATTGACCAAGAACTATCACATTGCACAGTCCCCTGGTATGGAAGATTCCTTCTGATTGGCTCAGTGTTTTTTGTGTTGGGCTCAGCGATTGGCTTTCAGCATGCTGTTTTCTTCAGTGAGAGCCAGCAGACGTTTCCCCAGCTGAACGTTGTGCTGTTTCAGGTACCGGATCATGTCCGCCTGTCTCTCCAGAACTTGGTCTGAGTAACTGTCATCCCTGCAGAGAATAATGATGGATTTTAAGCATTGAACTTATATTTTTTTTAAAGATGGGTGTGTGCAAACAAATTGAGTAACGTGTTTCAAAAATTTGTTGGTAAAAACTATTACAGTTTAAATGGTTTATGAACATTGTGGTTTTTCAACACATGTAACGAGAAAAAAAAATGTATGAAACCTATCTCTAAGGACACATCTTAAACCTATTTCTGAGGACACATTAATTAGGTACATACTTGAAACCTATTTCTGAGGACACATTAATTAAGTACATACTTGAACCCAATCTCTGAGGACACACTTGTCTGCATAAAACTGTTCATCAGGTCCTCCCTTGCCACATCTGGTCCAACCTGACTGTTATTGAAGTTAACTGACATCACTGAAATCAACATCAACCAATTTTAATGACTTTATGAGAAGCAATTGTACTAGTATCTGAGTAATTTTAGAAAATGTGTAGAACACCTACCTAAGTACCATATCAGAAACAACAGTATGGCTGCCATCTCAATTGAAATTCCGATCTGAAGGACAAGTACAAGGTCCTTCTCCTTGATGACATTATCATAATGAAGAGTCAGGACAATCACTAGCAACACATTGGCTGGAAGCAAAAACACACAACACATAACTACTGTTGTAAACAAGACTCACTAAATTTAAGCAAAGCAAAATTAAAAGATTAAACTATAATTTGAGAGAAGTCATGGATGGCTGTGCTACTGAACCTCCTGAGCTGACTAGCAGCGGCACTCGTCTGATGTATCGTGTTTTCCTGTAGAACTCTAGGTATCCCAGCTTCCTGTTCTTGTTGTGTTGTATCCGATAGAAGAAGTCAAACATCAGCATCACAACCCACAGTCCTCCATGCACATAACACAGAACCGAGAAGTTGGAGCAAACGGAAGCCTTACAAACTCCTCCCAGCGGAATCACGAATACACAGATCTCAACTACAATCTGATATAAAAGAGAATAATTGTACATAACAAAATAAAACTTTAGATGCCACTGAAATATTCCTCATCTGAGCAACAATGTCTAACTGTAACATAACTAACCAACTGAAGTCTGTTCAAGCTAAATGTACATGTATGGACTATCGTTTCCTTTACTTTTTTACATTTGTACATACCTGTCACCAGTCAGGGGTAAGACTGAAATCCATCGTATTGAAATACATTGTATACTATAACCGGTTATTGTCATTTCTACTAACTATGTAATGTACACAACTTTATTATTTTTGTAAATATGACTTGTTTTCATAATTTTTCCATTTCCAAGTTTATTCTTCCAATCCATTTACTTCATAAATAACATATAGAACACTATCCTGTTAGGTTCCATGTGTAGAGAAACATCTTGACCCACAGTTGAAACCAAAATAAATAAGTGTGCTCCATAAAACATGAGATAATTAAGTGCACCCAGACTTACCATTTGATATAAAATGATGAAATACAGTCATATTTATTTTCAGAGGTCATTCTATATTTTAAAGGGACTTGGACACGATTTGAGCTCAATTTTTTCAAAATTTATTTTTTCATTTTTAATGTCTAAAATGGTCAATATGAATGTTTTTAATGCTCTGTCAAAATTTTAAAGTCAAATATCGAGTTACAAGCGAGTTACAGAGGTTAAAATTCTTTGTTTTGTAAACAAAGCTCGAGTCCTGTTATTGTTTACATATATCTTGAATTGGTAAAAGTTTCAATCTAATGTTGCATTTTGTTGTTGATAAACTTATTTATGAACACATTTAATAAGTTTATCTTGTTTCCACAAGTCATTTTGTCAAAGAAATGGTAGTTTCTTTACTTTACATTATTTGTAAACAAATATAAGACTCGAGCTTTGTTTACATAACAACGACTTCTTTCCTCTGTATCTCGCTTGTAACACGACTTCTAACATTCAAATTTTGGTGAATCATTCAAAATACACAAGTAAACCATTTAATACATAAAAATCAAAAATAAAATTTTCATCTGAAATCGTGTCCAGGTCCCTTTAAAATAAACTCCAAATAGTTATGACTGTTTATCAACACTATTCTGAAAATGATGAATTTCAGTAATTATTAAAAATCTGTATTATGATTAAAATTCATCATTTTAAAAAATGATGAAATTCAGTCTCATCCCTGACTGGTCAAAGGAATACCATTGTAATCCATGAAAGGAAAAAAATCCATGACTTTTTCCATTGATATGTCATTTCTTTTTACTGGGAGAATTCACAGGAACAAAAACAGATTTCTTACAGGATTTATAATGGAGAAATCTTTTATCATTTTCATGTTTCTCGAACACCTCACATAAATGGGTTACTTTCATATCATCTGCAATGCAGAAATCTCAGAACATTTTTTTTTAGCCATTTCCTTCTACCTGACAAAACGGGAGAGGGGTTTTTTGAGATATTTTGGTTTTTTTTTTGTGAAAATCTGAAGGTCTTTGGCTTTTGTGAGTCTGAGACTGATGACAGTCCTATATTTTGTATACAGTAAAATACGGTTATAGCGAACACGCTTATAATGAATTGACGCTTACAGCGAAATGATTTTCATTCCCCGAGACTTTATTACATGTTGTAAACTTGACGGATATAACGAATTACGCTTATAACGAAGTGAAATCGCCCGGTTCTGGCACTTCGTTATAAGCGTGTTTTACTGTATATTATTACTCTTACCCAAATGTTAGCTCCATAAATACATTAATCATTTAATTACTATTAAACTTGCACCTGAAGAGCCTAATAATAAAGATCTTACAATAACTGTTATCTCCAGAGCTGCAGCCCAAATAGTGTGGATTTTCCTGTACGGTGGATCGTGAGTGGTGGATAGAGATGGTGTTTCTGAGAGAAGTTCATCTCTGTCGCTATCCTGAACACTACTGTGGTCATGGAAAAAATAACCCTTAGAAAAAAAATACAAACTAGATTAAAATAAATGAATGTCAGGGGAGATCACGTAGAGGATATTTATTACATACAGAGAAAATTTATTACATACAGTTCATAGTTCTGCCGTTGGTAGACAAAAGTTGCTGTTGGTAAAATTAACTACCATTGGCATACCATTGGTACCAAGGTTTTTTGTCAATGGCATATTTTCCTGCAGACGATCTAGAGTGTGGGAAGTATTGGTGAATGACGTCACAACTGATTACAGATATGGCGGCGAAAATCAAGACATTAATTTAGTTCCCAGTTTTGGGAAAGCGATTTTCGCTCTAACTATGATGATTAAGGTGCAATATATGATAAAAATGTTGATGTTGCATAATTTGGGCTGATGTATGTTCTTTTACATGTTTACAAAACTGTAATCAATTTTACCAATGTTTCCATTGGACCCCCATTGGTAACATTGGTAAAATCAGTGACATTTGTATGCCATCATTAACAAAAGTATTCAGGGTTTATTGGTACCATCCAACTGCAACTGGTTATTTGAAAGTTGGTACCACTGGTAGTGAACTATGAACGCACCCAGTATATCATTGTATATGCCTGGTCCTGAAACGTCCCCTAACAGACAATATGATTCCGTTATTGAAAATAGAGGGTTGATTGAAACACAGGTATCAATCGACAAATTGTTAGATATCTGCGGACATGTATTATCAAAAACTTTGACAAAACAAGACATAAATACCCCAGTTTGTCGCGAATCCGAACCTAAGCTGACCATTGCTCAAATCGGAAATCTAGTATCACGACCTAACACACTAAATTTGAATGAGGAAATTGGATATCCGAATCATAATTTTACAAAATTTACACAGAGGACTTAATTTTTAGTATAAGCGAAATGAATCAAGTACGGATTGATGTTTTTATCAAACCAAATCTTTTATCTACAAACTAAACTACCACTTAATTTCACGGAAATATGATCGGGTTCGAAACGCTACTTTCACATTGATCAAACCCATGCTACCCAGTGTAACTCACTGTTGTTGACGGTATGTAGCTTTTGAGTTTTGACGCCATTGTGGCATGTTTTATTGTGAATTTTAATGTGTGGTCTGATTATACGTTATCTATATGTACAGATACTATGATAAGTTGGGTAAAAAAGTAGCCACATATATTTTTTGATCATATTGCTCCTTGCTTGCCTGTTCACTATACATATAAATAAATGTTCACATCTATCGAGTTTGATTCCCTCTATAGTCCAATCCACACTTTGCAAAAGCTGTTCCCCTTTGCGGGGTCAACCCAAAGGTCAAAAGGGAAAAAACAATTTTCCCTTCTTTATGCAACCAAATATTTGGGCGTCCTGTGAAGAATTCTTTTGGAATTTAATTTATTCCTTCGATGTGAGGGTTGCTCCAACTTGGGGCAATCAAAATTCACAGCGGAAAGGGATTTATAATGTCAAATGACAAAGTTACAACCCTCTAAACTACAAAGGCTACTGTGAGAAATATATCATGATTAATATATGGGTTTTTCCCAAAAGATGGCGGCCAAGGGACATAACTTTTGTAAAGTGTGGATTGGTCTATTTCTTACAGAAACTTATAGTTAATTCATAGCTCGATAGAAACTAACAGGATTGAAATATGCACGCCCCATTTATCGATTGGTTGAAACCTACAGCCACCTAAGAAAAATCACGGACTGCACGAAATACTCATGATGATGTCAGACTCAAATTCCCATAGGAGACGATTTCTTTTAGTTAACATACTAATGTACATTAACAGTTATTAAGTGAATAAAAATACTTTCTTTGATGATTTATGCAGGTTATGAAGGTAGCGATCATTGCAGAAAAACTTTACCGTACATAACCCATTACGTGGGTTATGTATTTTTTATGCAATGTCGCCACCTTCATATCACAAATGATAGCATTGTTTAAGTAAGTTCATCTTTGTAATGATTGATTCAAACAGATTCAATAAGACATGCTTGACTAACAGTAAAAATATGGATGATGAGGACACTAAAGAAGAACTTCTTCAGCGTCACAAAGAAGAAAAGAAAGAGCTACAGAGTCAAATCACAAAACTGAAACACAGCGTTTCAAAGGGGGATAAAAAGGGAAAAAAGGCGGTCCAGGAACAGATCAGCCAGTTAGAGAAAGATCTGAAAGAAAGACATGACAAGGAACTTAGGAAAGTGGAGGAGGCCTCACTGGCAGAACCAGAAAAGGTATACATTCTCACTCCTTCTCACAAAAGCTACGGAGAAACATTGTACCGGTACATGCAACCATCTAGTTTTATTTATCAGTGACTACCGGTATTTTATCTTTTGTACTGGGTCATGTAATGCTTCAGCTAGTCCAATATTTATTGCTTGAAATTTAATTGATTGCCGCTCATTGTAAATAATCTCCAACACGTTCAAGCAATACCATTATCTTTGTTATTTTGTGACTCAAAGGCAAACTCAGTTTGGCTATAACAGGAAAATGTTTAGTTAATTATAAGGTGAGAGTTAATTATTATTGTGAGTTGTTTTGACAAACCGAGGGTTTAAATCATTAAGTGCTATGGCTTCCAATAGGCAGATCGAGGTCATTATCAGGGCAAGCGGAATCAAAACCAACAAAAAGAAAACGATATCTTTGTACCTATTAACATATCTGGGAAAAGAAATTCCCATGGGTAAAACAAAGTAATCAAGGGAAAAACGAGGACTTTTGTTTTCTATGTAATGCGCATTTGAATATTGGATCTGGTTAAAAAAAATGATGTAACTAAACATTCTAAAACGCTAAGTCTTGTAAAAAATGCTCCTGCACAAAAGTCTTTCAAGTCTCTTGAAAATTTTATGCCATCGTTTTCAGGGTTCAAAAGCAAGGTTAATGTAGCAGAAACTCTTTTTTGCAAATTTTTTAGCTGAACACAACAGATCATTTTCTGTGTCAGATCACTTTACAAAATTCAAAATCAGCAAAAGTTCGTTACAATGCTTCTTTGCGATAAAATAATACACATACATTTTTCTTTTGTATAAACATCATAATACACATATATATTTCTGTTGTATATACCTTTGAAATGCAATGGTAAATATGTCGTGAATGTCGTTACGCGCTATGACCAGATTTTTTACTTTCCAAATCTGGTCATGACCAGATTTTCACATGTTGGAGGTTGGCAAGTATGAAACTGAATGAAATGACCCTGGGTTAACAATGGTTTTAAAAGACATTTCTGTCTAGATTTATAATATAAATCACCGCTGTACAAAGAGAACACTTATTTACCAAAACATTCATTTTATAGTTGATGTTTGATCAGGTTTCTGACAAGGTCAGAGATTTAAACCTTGAAACTCCCGAGGGCCCTCAAGAATTATCACAGCACACCCAGGAACAAAAGAGAGTATCAAAAGCACAGAAACGGCGAAATAAAAAGGAGGAGGCTGCTAGACAAAGACAGGAAGAAATCTCTAAGCAGGAAATTGAAAATGAGACAGGGGCAAGAAATGTAGAGTTTCAGAAGCTAAAAGAAATGTTAAAGAAGCAAGGCCTACAAATCTTTGAGATTCCTTCTGATGGGAACTGTTTGTATAATGCTGTAGCCCACCAAGTCAACCACAGGAAAACCATAACAGACTGTAAACAACTGAGAAAACAGGCTGCCGAGTACATGAGAGGTAAAGAATTTAGTGTACACAGTAAAGAATCGGCCAATTGTTATAAGTAAATTTAAAATCTATCAGTTTACACTGTAGAGAATTTCTTTTTCTTTCAATCATACTTAAAAAAAACCCCTAAAATAAACATGATCCACTTTCATCAAGGATGAATAGTAAAATCATGTTCAATGGTCACTATACTAATAAGCATGATCATGCAAGTACATGTATATACATGGACTGATTGACATGCGTGTTACTTTGTTATAGAAAATGCTGATGACTTCCTACCCTTCCTGACAACAGAGAGTGGAGACCTGTTTACCCAGTCGGACTTTGACAAGTACTGCTGCGATTTGGAGAAAACAACAGCATGGGGAGGTCACTTGGAGATCAAAGCCTTGTCACATGTTCTAAATCAACCAATCATTGTGATGCAAGGCGATGGGCCTGTTATTACTGTGGGCGAGGGTTGTCATGGCGACCCAGTGACAGTTGTCTATCACAGGCATGCTTTTGGTCTGGGGGAACATTACAACTCCGTAGAACTTTTACAAGAACCATCAGACACTTAATCTGCGGCTCTATATCATAAGTCTATATCATAGACTTGCTTTTAGTCAGAGAGAACATTACAATTCAGTAGAACTTTTACAAGAACCATATGACTCATATTATGCAGCTTTTTATTTCATGTTATACACCAGTGTACTTAAGTTTTATGACAAATAATATGCTGATTATAATTATGATCATAAATTCAAGTTATAAATTTAGATATTCAGTACTTAAATGAAATTGATGCTGTTTCAACTGAAATATACAGCCCTGGATAAAATCCTTGCATTCAGTGTGTTCATATCTACCGATATTAGCCAATGAGTAGTCAGTTGATCATGAGTAGACCCCACCTTCATTGAATTGGAGGTGAAGTTTCCTGTGAATTTATATAATTACTGTATGCTGTACACGAGTATTTATTTGAATAAGTAGACTGTAGTCAACCTTTACTGCTGTTAACTGTTTAGCTATTTAATTATGAACAGAATTTTTCACCATGAGCTATGAAATGGCAAAGGACTTTACTAAGATTTCCTCCTTGTATCAGTTGTTGGCTTAAGTAGGATTTCTGGTGTAAAATCACAATTTTCATAAGTCAGTTATCAGGTAAGAAACAATAAATGAACTTCATTTACACTTGTTTGTATAACTAAGTAAAATTGCCTTAAATTCTTTTGTTTTTAAGATGGTGGGAAAATTGTCTTCTTTGAATACTCACCTGGCCTCAGGATCATGAAGCAATTTCAGACTTAAGTCAAAATTTTAATGAGTTATAAAATAATTGTTTGTTGTGATATGACAATTAAAATTTGTAAGTAACAACGTTATACCAAGACACGTTTGATAGCATTTCAATTTTGTCAGTGTTTTCAATTAGGAGACATTAAGACGGTGTACAAGTTTTGCATCAATTCTTAAAATAAAATATCAAGGATGAGAGCTCTATTTTTATAATTCAACAGGAGTTTATGACTTATGTACTTACTATATTAACCGTTTAAGAAATCAACATTCTTCAGACTATTGAAACAGGAATGTCTTTAGCATGAAAAGACTATAAAATATATAGAGCCTTTCCAAGAACCCCCTGAAGTCTGTGTTGGTTACATGGTATAAGCTTCACTTTCACAATTCAGATTAGGTCAGGGTTATGAGAATGAGCAGACTTCAAAAAGCCTTAGATCTTTTTCTCTTTTTCTCTGTAAAGTTATTACCGGTATAACCACAAATAAAAATGAACTTACAAACGAACCAACATTATACAATTATAGCCTTTTGATGAGGTCAATACATGGTTTTATAGACCTGATGAGAGTATATCGACCGAGGACGAAGTCCGAGGTTGATATGCTCTCATCAGGTCTATAAAACCATGTACTGACCGATATCAAAAGGCTATAACTGTTTTATTATATTTAATCAAAAACCAATTCTCTTCATTTTCTTCAAGCGTATAATAGTAAAATATTTTGTTCATAATGTATAGGTGTTGATTTCGCTATTATGACGTCACAATGTCGCATGTGCCAAAACCAGTATTTTTTTACATGAAAATCTATTTTTAGTATAGTGAGGTCAATAAATTTTCTATTTTTAGTATAGTAAGGTCTATAACAGAATTTATAGCACGGTCACGTGACAGCAATCGACCAATCATGTGTTTGGAAAAAATACGATATTATAATAATTTAAAACATGATAATTCAAAGATACTGTATGCTGAAGAATCTACCTTAATGATGTAAATTTAAGAAAAAGTACCTTGTAAACATTAACGAATATGACCCACTTACCGTATATACTCGCCTATAAGAACGATTCGCATATAAGTCGGTTGCCTTTTTCCAGATATTGCTGTTGACCCCCTTATAAGTCGGGTCACTTTTTCAGGACAATTAATGTACAGATACTCTCAATAAAATAACCACATTTTTATTATACAAGTTTGAGTTTTCAAAAAATTGTCCTTGTTTCACCCCATAATTAAAATTGCTTCTAGGCTCTTTTTCTATCATGGGTCTTTGATGTTAATATCTTTTGATTTTAAATGTCATTATTTTTTAAAACACTAATAACAAGTTGGTAATAGCTTCAAAACTACCAGGTATTTAAATAGAGTCCTTTTGAAAATTAGATGATAGTGATTTATTTCCTTACTGCCTTGATTAGGTTGGTAATTAGCCCCTTACACTGGGGTGTTTGCTTGTGTTGTTTTAGGTGATATGACCCCTATAGCTATTATCACCTCAGGTGTGAGAAATTGACTGCTTGAATTTTCTTTTAATGAAAACAGATTCAATGCATTTATCTGTTAATTATTTTAAAATAAACTTTTTTCTCTCTTGTGTAAAATTTTCTTACTATGTCTCGCCTATTAGTCGGACCCCCCACTTTTCACTCAATTTTCTACTCCCAAAAGTCCGATTTAAAGGCAAGTATATACGGTATACAATTTCGCCTTCAATAGCGTTTTTGCAAAAATCCAATATTTTTAATATTTACAATATTTAGTTAATTATAACTATATTGATGTAGTAAATGCAAATTACTCAATTACCTGGTTAAAAAAGTCTTCATTATCTAACTTGACATGAATAAATTTATCTTCATTATCTAACTTGACATGAGTAAATTTATCTTCATTATCTAACTTGACATGAGTAAATTTATCTTCATTATCTAACTTGACATGAGTAAATTTATCTTCATTATCTAACTTGACATGAGTAAATTTATCTTCATTATCTAACTTGACATGAATAAATTTATCTTCATTATCTAACTTGACATGAGTAAATTTATCTTCATTATCTAACTTGACATGAGTAAATTTATCTTCATTATCTAACTTGACATGAATAAATTTATCTTCATTATCTAACTTGACATGAATAAATTTATCTTCATTATCTAACTTGACATGAATAAATTTATCTTCATTATCTAACTTGACATGAGTAAATTTATCTTCATTATCTAACTTGACATGAATAAATTTATCTTCATTATCTAACTTGACATGAATAAATTTATCTTCATTATCTAACTTGACATGAGTAAATTTATCTTCATTATCAAACTTGACATGAATAAATTTATCTTCATTATCTAACTTGACATGAGTAAATTTATCTTCATTATCTAACTTGACATGAGTAAATTTATCTTCATTATCTAACTTGACATGAATAAATTTATCTTCATTATCTAACTTGACATGAGTAAATTTATCTTCATTATCTAACTTGACATGAGTAAATTTATCTTCATTATCTAACTTGACATGAGTAAATTTATCTTCATTATCTAACTTGACATGAAAAAATTTATCTTCATTATCTAACTTGACATGAGTAAATTTATCTTCATTATCTAACTTGACATGAATAAATTTATCTTCATTATCTAACTTGACATGAATAAATTTATCTTCATTATCTAACTTGACATGAGTAAATTTATCTTCATTATCTAACTTGACATGAATAAATTTATCTTCATTATCTAACTTGACATGAGTAAATTTATCTTCATTATCTAACTTGACATGAGTAAATTTATATTCATTATCTAACTTGACATGAATAAATTTATCTTCATTATCTAACTTGACATGAGTAAATTTATCTTCATTATCTAACTTGACATGAGTAAATTTATCTTCATTATCTAACTTGACATGAGTAAATTTATCTTCATTATCTAACTTGACATGAATAAATTTATCTTCATTATCTAACTTGACATGAGTAAATTTATCTTCATTATCTAACTTGACATGAATAAATTTATCTTCATTATCTAACTTGACATGAGTAAATTTATCTTTCAGGTTTTTTAAAGGATACTGTAAACCAACTTTTATTCGCGTGCAACAAATTTTCGTGAGAGCCTCATAACCGCAAATATTTTTCGCCACGGACCAGTATATACCATATAGTTGTAATTAAAAAACAGTTGTTGATAAGGCTTGGTCGCTAAAGTTAGTCGCCGCAAACCAGTTCATCTCCGATAATTTGGAAATAAAGTCGTCGCGAATAATAGTTGGTTTACAGTTATAGAAAAATAATATGCAAAAAAGTAGACTTTTTGAACCACTTTAAACCAAAGAAATTCATTTTAAATTATATTTATTTTACAAGTATAATATAGTACACAATTACATTTGGTTCGCAGCTAGGTCTCTGAATTTCTATCAATAAGCCGTTAAATGTATAGGAAGAGAGACATGCCCTATCACCAGTGTATTTATATGACTACTGTTAGATATAAAGGTATATCTCTCTCTCTCTTCCCATACATGTACATTTAACGGTTTGTTGAGAGAAATTCAGAGGCCTGTTTTTGGTTTAAAATTGTCTTTGTACTGAAAATTCAACAAGGATTTCAATAAGTGAAACTTCTTAAACATACATGATTGTATATACATGTATAGCCAAATAAAAATGATGGCTATTATATATTTTGTTGAAAAGACATTTTGAAAGTGTTGTGTTGCCTTGTTGTAATGCATGTGTTTTTATTTGCTGTCATTGAAATGATTCACTCAAGAAGCACTAGCTGGTAAATTTTTTTTTTTTCTTCTAACTTAATTAAAGCATGATAGGAATAGAAAGTTTAAATTACATGTATCAGAACTGCTGTCTTCCCCAAAATCCACTTAATACAGTATGTACATGTAATTTTAAGCATGAGCACATCCAATATAAAAAGATCTCCATCTTAACTTAGATGCATTGCATAATTGCACAAGACACATTGCATTTAATATGCAGGCAGTAATTCACAGTTTGATCTAATAATATTATAATTATTCATTTTTCTGAATTTATAATGAATCAGTTGTTACACACACCAATATAGAACAGCTAGTACCCAGGATTTGGAAATTGTATTGCGACAGGAACCTTATCTGTTTTTTAGTAAAAGGTGCTTTCAGTTCACACACAGGTGTAGGCAATGTGTGGGAGAGGCGCTATACCTCTTTTTCCGAAAAAAAAAATAATAGCCTAGTGTAAAGGAATTGTTTCTTTGCCACTATTTAAAGAATGAATTCAATATTTATTAGTTTTATACAATATAAAATGGTTTGGGGCAGTTAACGCTTTATAAACCGCGAAGTGGTTTATAAAAAAGCGTAAACTGTTCCAAACCATTTAATATCGTAAGATATAAAATGGTTTGGGGCAGTTTATGCTTTATAAACTGCAAAGTGGTTTAAAAAAAGCGTAAACTGTTCCAAACCATTTAATATCTTATAAAACTAATAAATATTGAATTCATTGCTTATTTAATTTTTTGCTATTGTAGATAAAAATGGACATTTGACTTTTAAAACGACATCAACATGTACAAAATTAAAACGTAACATCAGGTGGATTCATACGTTTTTGACGTTAGTCTTACAATGACGTAGACAACATTATACGATATAAAATAATTTTTTTAAGCAATCAGAAAGCAAGTTACAACCAGAATTAAATTATAACAAAAAATTAAAAAATAAGAGTAGAAAGAATCTAGCCAACAGCTATTTTTCTGCCAGTACATGTATATAGTAAATAAAAAATAAGGGTGAAAAGAATCTGGCCATCAGCTGTTTCTAGGCCAGTAAATTAAAAAAACAAGAATAATAAATGTGCCATTGGAGAATATATATGTATTAACATACATGTTAATTTATTTTAAAATGTTTCAAGACAAGAATTTTTTATCAAAAATGCAAAACAAGTAAATATTTTAAAAAATTTAACTACGTTTGCTTCATTTTTCTCTCTGGATCATACATATAACGCTTAAATGTCAAACTAATTTTGATTGGCTGATGTTCTGGTGGAGTGTCCTCTGCTTTTGGTGCTTTTTTCTTGGATCCTCCACTGTACCTCTGATAGGTGTCTGGCTTGACACCGTCTGAGAAAGAAAGGAATTACAAAGTTAAATAAATAAAATCACAATGGTCTACCACAAGTATACTTATAATCAGGACTCCAGTTCTTTAACACTCAAATAAATTTACTATGTGATATTTATAACACACTGCTATTTACAGGAACTGATATGCAACACACCATATACTCATAACAATTAATCATCAGTTTCACATATCTCTATAAATGCATATTTGACATACTTCAGTTTTTTATAATACAGTTCACATTCTGTAACTAACCTGGAATTCTGATTTTAACTTTCCCACTCTGACCAAACCCTCCCTCAATGACTCCCCGTTCCCCTGACGATAGAGCCACCTTCATGCCTGCAAAGTTTTGGATGTTGGTCTCTTTTTTGAACAGGTTTTTGCCGATCACCGTGTACTCATCATTACAGCGTTCTACCAACCCTTCCCTAACTTTGGTTTTGTAAACTCGGACCTTGGGCAGAACGGCCTGTTGGTACTGCGAGTCTGGGAACCCTACCAACAGACGGCCATGGAACGCCAGTCGACACATGTTGGCATGAATGTCAGTGTCCAGCTTAGAGCCAATCACCAGGCAGCGTTCAGGACATGTGACCGGTCGTTCATACTCAATAACTGCAAACTGTTTGACTGGGTGGGGGTCTTCACCTTCTCCATTGCTGGATTTTCTAAATAACTCTTCTTGATACACATAGTCCAGATCAAAATCAAACTCGTAGTTATTTCCTGCTGAATCTTCTTCATAAAGTCCAAAGAATGATACCTTTCCCATTACTGTTTCATGCCCTGAGGTGATGTGGAACTTGGCTTTAGAATTAACCAGTCCTTTGTAGTATCCTATTTTTTCTACACACACAATTCCCCCATATATTGTAGGGAGAGCCCCGGGGGTACACACCAGACCCCTCTCCAGATGTTTGGGATCAAACTGGGTCACACAGATCCCTGCTCTGTCTCCCTACAATGTAAACACTCTTCTTTTAAACCATGACTTGTGCTTAGATTTAAAAACATAAAAGTTTTTGAGTTGTTAAAACTCATACCAACTTGTTTTTAGGTACCATGTGTGTAAAGTATTGTGAACTATAAAAATACATGTACCATTGACAAAATGATGTGCAACTGGGACGATAAAATAGTTAATGATGAAAAAAACCTTACCTGAATAATGGAATCCACTGGCTTTTTAAACATCTGAATAGACTTGACTTTTTTAGTGACTTTCATAGATGGTATTTCAATGGTCTGAAAAGCAACAAAATATTTATCTAATGCCAGGGTCAGAATACTTCACCTTAATTTATATTAATTGAACAGATCCAATAATTAACATATTCAAATATTAATAAAGGGACCTGGACACAATTTGAGATAAAAAAAAAGTTTTTATATTTTTTATGTAGGTAATAATTTCATAAAATGGATTACTTGAATGTGTATTTTGAATGATTCACCAACATTTGAATGTTAAAAGTCAAGTTACAAGCAAAATACAGAGTAACAAAGTCATTTTTATGTAAACAAAGCTTAAGTCTTATATTTGTTTACAAACAATGTAAAAAAAAAAAAGAAATTACCATTTCTTGAACAAAATACTTGTGGCAAACAAGATTATCTGATTCAATATGTTCATAAATAATTTGATCAACAACAAAAAGCAACATTAGATTGAACTTAATACCAGTACAACTCATAACTGTACGTACACAATATAACAGGACTCGGGCTTTGTTTACAAAACAAAGACTTCTAACCTCTGTAACCCGCTTGTAACTCGATATTTGACTTTCAAAATTTTACAAATTTAAAGCATTAAAAAACATCCATATTGACCATTCTAGACATTAAAAATTTTGAAGAAAATTTTCAAACATTTGAGCTCAAATTGAGTCCAAGACCCTTTAATACATACTGTGGTTTCATCAGTATTCATGGTTATCAATTTACCTGGATTGAATAAAAATTACAGTTTTAAAAAATTTAATAAGTTACTTCACAACCAATGATCCTATCAATACAATAAGTTACATTTGAATTAGAAATTGCACTTCAATGAATAGTTAATTATGTGGATCAACTCAATGACAAAATCCACAAAAATTGGTATTCAACGAATATTGACGAGACCACAGTAGTAAGATTAGTAAGGGATGCTTACATCATTGATGACCACAGAACCACTCAAGGTGGTGCCCGTCATCACGGTGCCCTGGCCTCGGATGGAGAAGCAATGATCCACCGAGAAGATGAACGGACCAGAGCTCTCTCGCTTAGGGAGGTAAGTATTGTCACTCAGAATGGATATTAACTCACTGAGACCAAAACTTTCAGATCCATCCCCCTAGAATAATGGCAAGAGAAAAGAAATATAATTAAAGAAGTCTCAATTTATCTGATTGCAATTCAACAATTAGATAATTAGAGCTGCCTGAAAACCAACTTTAATTTGTGTGCAAGAAATATTTGCAAGATTCTCAAATACCTCTGTAGTCTGTCCAAAGTTATTGTTGCTGTCACATTTAGATGATTTTAATTAAAAAAACACACTGTGAAAGAAGTAAAATTGAAATCGATGAAAGGGAAAATATCCATGATATCCTCATTGATACATTATCATTTTTCCCTCCAAAAAAATCACAAGAAAGACAACAGATTTCTTAAGGAGATTTATAATAGGAATGTTGACATCTTTCTCCATTCAGAAGTCACTTGGAATACCTCACACCATTTTTCAACATTAATATTATAAGGGTACTGTTCAATGCAAAAACCCTGTTAACTACTGTAATTTTAGCTGTGTATTTAAACCTGATAAGCTACATGTAGAAAGAGCATTTCAAAAGAGATATCTTGGAAATTTTTCATAGTAGTGAATGAACATCGATTGAGCACTGAGGTATTTAAAATTATCGAGTAATGAAGCAAAATGTGAATCGAGGACATCTTGGGACAGTGTTTAGTATATTATTTATAATCTACATCTTGAACATGAAAACTAATATTAGTGTCCGCAAACCAGTTCATATCGGATAAATCGCAAAATAAAGTTGTTGCAAATAAAAGTTGGTTTACAGTACTTCATGATCTAAACGGACCAAATCATTGATTCACTTGACAATTGGTATACCTCAGACCCGCCTGGTTTGGCTGCTACAGCGCAAATTGGACATCCTCTGAACTTTGTAGATTCTAAGGTTTTGTGCATTCTTTTCTTCATCTAGATATCAAAATGGAATATGAATAAATTGTGAACTATTTTCTAATTTGTAAATTATACATTTAACTTAAATATCTTTTATATAGTTGTACAGAGAGCCCTAAATTAAGTTGGTGGAAACTGAATGTATGAAGACTTATAAATATTTTGTTGAACCATTTTTACTTTTCAGCCTCATATTTTATTTTTATAGATTCACTCAAGACCTTGGATTCAAATTTACACAATAAATGCTGGTAATCGCTCCACTTTACTTGGATATGAATTATGTATGTTTACATGTTAATAAATGCTGATACGTATACCTTCCCAACTTTCCTTTTGTATCTGCATCTTCATATTTCTTTCTTTTTAATTTTTTAACAAGATAAATACCTTCTCCACTTGAGCCTCTCGATTTTCTTGTGGTACGAGGTCTACTTTATTCAGGACAACAATCATGTGATCGCAGGTGATCTCCCCTATAACTAGGCACTCTGCAGTCTGCGTCTGGACACCTTTAGTGATATCCACCACCAGCATCATCAAGTCTATTATCTGCGCTCCTGTACAGACAAAGGAATACCACTTCACGATCCAGCTTTATCATGGTATAACGTTACGCGCTATCAATTCTGTTATACAGAATATCTTCAGAATATCAGTCGATATGTAAACATTGTAAAATCGGTAGCTATCGAATTCATCTATTAATATACCGTTATTGTAGTCGTTATATTTACCTCCAATTATTGTTCGTATCAGAGAGGCATGCCCAGGACAATCCACTAAAGTATACTGAAGTCGTTGACATGTTGGTGCCGCCTCTCGAAGATGTTCAGGGATGTCAACAGAGAATGAAGAAAAGCCTAAATCAAGAGTAATGCCACGCTCCCTACTCTGGGGATTCTTGTCAAAGCTTGCTGTGCTCTCCACCGTGCTTAGTGCTTTGGATAAGCTAGTTTTTCCACTATCAACGTGACCAAGCACACCTACATTGAAATTGAAAGTAGCCATCATTTATTTTATGACACACGAGCCCGAACTCTTTAACGTAAAAAAAAAGTGATGAAAAAAGTTGCATATCACAAGGGTGGATCTATAAATTTTCGAACGGGGGAAGGTAAACAAAGTTTTAGAGGCGAGTGGTTTGTGGGCACGCAACGGATGCAGGGGCAGTCTTTATAAAAAAAAAATTAAATCATCATTCTTTAAAAATGAAAAAAAACAAAAACAAAACAAATCCAAAATAAATGTCCCTAACCAGATATTGCAACCGAAATATAACATTTTTATCATTTGCCTCTTATAATTAAGGCACGTCACTAGAACACTTATAAGACTTATACTTTTTAGGTCAGTCTACGTCACAAGATGGTGATTGAAATGTTTTGTTAAATTGTTTTTATCAGTTGATTTGGTTGAAATTGTCTTAGCTCAGTGGTTAAATACATATCAGGCTGTGAACTGCTGATCACGAGTTCAAATTGGCTTAGGGGTTTTGTTCACACACTTCTTATCCATCATGCTATCTATTATACTGAAGTAATTTTCTGCTGATTTGAGAAACTATTTCAAGGTGTAGCGAGCCACCTTAAATTATTTTAATGGGAACTTTTTGATTGTATCTAAGATGCTTTTCTTAAATATCAATGTATTGAAGATTTGAAAAAATTTGGGAATGCAAAAAAGAGAAGTTATAATGATATGGCATAACAATTTTTATGCTCTATTTGAGAAGAATTCCATGAATATACAACCATCCATGTGAGGGAAAATTCTAACTTATTATATTCACAATGTGAATTTACCGAAAATAGGCCTTGACCAGGACTCCCCAAGAAAAATTTTCTGTATCTGTGCATGACATATCAATATCAGGAAAGGGGATAGAAACTGTTTTATATATGTACTTTTTGAGTGAAGTATATAATTTAAACTTGGTTGCTTCAGTTCATATTACATTTGCAACATATATAAGAATAAAATATCAGGTTTTGACACACCAGATTCTCCAATTAGTGAGAGCAAATTCATCAAATTGTGTACACATTATATTACAGATGCTTAGTGTGAAAATAAGGAAAGAATTCTTTATAGGTATAGTGACTGCAATGACTTTTCCATTTTTTTCTCGCAAATAAAGCACAAACTATAATGAATACAGTGTAATGCCTGCACACAAACCTGTAGATTAATTAATAATGATTTCATTCTGAGAGCTTTCTTATACTTTTTTTCTACTTTTATACATCCACCAGGAAATGATTAAATTCTAGACAGTGAAAGATTAACACCATGCACTTTAATCCATGTAAATATGAAAATAGAAGGTTAATCAATCTAGCTATTAAACAAATCGATCTTTTAATGCAGTAAGTACCGTTAGTTGAATAGTGAAAACACAATATAATTGGTTTCATTATCTTTATTTGCCTGTATGATACTCGTACATGTATACATAAATATTTTTTCAGCCAAAATGAAATTATCTTACCTTAATACATGTATTCTCATTGATACTTACATAAATATAAATAAAGTAGATCACATTTCACAAATTTAAGTTACACCACACTCATGATCATTGTAAACATACTGTGTATTAACTACCGCATAAGCTTGGCACACATTGATCTATCAAAGGGGAATTCCACACAACAAAAACCTTGACATGTCAACTGACAGACCTGTAACAAAACCTCACATCTACCAAGTAACCAAAATCGTTAAAACTGTAACAACTGATGGCTTACATAACCATATCTATTTGCTTACAAGAAGAAAACATCTTCGAAACAACAAATCTGCCCCCAAAAATGTACATGTATTTTTGAGTAAATTTCGAAAGATGGTTTTTTAATAATAATTTTACTAGATTTTAAAAGTTGCTGATAAACAAATGACGAGCTACTTGAGTTGAACCTTTTAATATGATATTACAGGAAGTTAATCATCTATACTTTTCACTGTTATCATAATTCATGATAATTCTAAAAGCATCAACATCTAAAAAAAAGTCATTTTCCATGTAAAACGGTCGACTTTTAACACGAACTCGTTCAAACAATGTTGGAACTTCAATCTTCTCTATGTCATCCTTCGTGAATTTTATGTCTTTCTTTGTTCCAATAAAAGTCACTGTAGTGGCTGTAAATGTCTTTGTTTGTCGATCATAATATAGAGCAATAACATAGCGATACACCAACCAATGGATGATCACTGGTTGAAGAAAGATGAAGAAGCCAGCAACCAGACCGCATAATCCCTGGAAGAAGGGGGGCAGGTTCTCTGCTCGCATGACCATGAACGGAAATAGACTCATACACGTCACACTGGAGGAAATGGAGAGTATCTTCAGGCCGCGAACTCTGCTACCAAAAGGCCCGTAGTACACCAGTTTCCCTTTCTTAGGGTCATTCAGTAAGAGTCCAGAATCTTCATGCTTCTCAGCTTTAGTGGATACAGGCCGACACCCATGCAATGACACTTTTTGCCATAGATTATGACCAGGAAAAATTTTCCCATTCACAGTCCATCCTGAAAGCCTCCTAGAGGGTTGTATGGTATTTGTTCTGACACACTGGAGCCATGGCAAACCAACGAGTCCCTTCAATAAAATCAAAATAAAATATTATACTGAGTGTATCATACCAAATTGATATTATAATTAATTAAGTAGCTTCAAACAGTGCAAAGCAAATAAATGTACATTATAATGTAAATTGCATGTCTTGAACGTGTTAGATGCGACAACCTTTCGACATTTCTTAAGCATTTTTTCTGTAAACTTACAATTTGTGGATCCCCAAGAAGTTTAGAATCAGTATCTTAAACAGTAGAGTTACAAAAACCTATTACTTGCTCATCTTCTGTATTGGCATCTTCACTAGCCAAGTTTTTCTGATCCGCACCGCTCCTCACAAACCCTTAGCATATCGTGCTTTAAAAAGTCAGGATTTTTCCCCTGGATTTTGATTGGGGTTTACTAAAATGGTTCGGAGAATAAAAAATTGCTAAACTTATTTGATTTAAACAACAAAGTTTTCGTACTGTTTATTCACGAGTGTCTCTAACATGCATAGCTTAAAAACCCTTTTTTTGTAGTCTGTCTGTTTGAGCCTTCATGATACATGTAGCATGCAATGGTGCAATAGCAAGACTGCGAGTAGCACCTGATTGTGTATTAATAGAGGCATGCACTCATACATGAAGGATTTACTGCTCAGTTTTAAACCCTTCGAACGAATTCAATCTATATGTAACATTTAACAATCTTCCTTTTTATTGAATACACTGGGCATTAAAACGTTCTTTCAACTTGTCAATATCAATGTCTATGGAGGCACCAGTGACGTTAAAAGTACGGCATCTTTCAGCATTTGGCTGATTTACAAATATGCTGGGAGATCAAGTGATGAAAAAAAATCTCGACATTTGATAGTACGATATGCCAAGGGTTCGTGTGGATCGGTGTGGATCAGAAACCCCTGGCTAGCAAAGATGCTGTACTGGGAGTTTTAAATATATTTTGGCAATATAAAACATGTAAAATGTCCCTTTTTTTGTACAATAAATTCATTACATTTCATCTTGCCAACTATGTGCCAACTTGTTCCACAGGAGCACTTTACTGACTTTGTAGGTTAAATTTGAAATTAAATCTCTAAACATGACACGGTATTATATTGTCTCCCTTTTTCAGTTTACAGGTCCTGGTTTATACACATGGTAACATTATTTTGAGTTTGCATCATATTATTTTTAAAACCTTAGAAAAAATATATATATCATCGTCACAATTTCATAACTCATATCTCTTAACAAAAACATCTTTATAGTAGGATGAGAAAATTCGGTCTGTTTAACATGTGTCGAGTTACCTAATATAATTCAATGTTATACAAACCTTATGAAACTTTGCTTGAGAACTCCTGGACCAAAAATAAAAACTCCGATTCATCATTTACGTTAAATATCACTTTATATCTTCATTCTTCGTTGATTTTGTGGAAACCGGCAACAAGACCACCAAGGTTCAGGGTCGTTAATAATAATGCGAATCTCGAGCCCGAATGAAATATTGCTACACCCTGCCAACTGTTTTGGCTTTAAAATTCAAATTAATGGAAAATCCACAAATATTATAAAATTTTCACTAGTGATGATGATTTCTCTAATGTGATCATTATGTCACTCTGTAGTTCGTACCATTTTGATTATGTCGCAGGATTAACTTTGCATTTATATTTAAAAGGAATAAGGAATCATTCGTAGAGTAATGTGAGCCGGGTGATAATTTCCATGGGGGGGGGGGGGGGGGGGGCGTGGCCAAATCCAATATAGAAGCCCGAAGGCCTTTAGAATGGATTTGATTCCTTTTAAAATTACTTATATTTCTATAATTCTCAGCAATTGTACGATTAACTATTTGAATATAAATAAGCAAACCCCACTTGCACCCTAATTATACATGTACGTCATTTGAATTTATTGGACTGTATTTTATAAAATCGATACGTAGTGTTATCACAGGCAAAGCCACTGAAAAATGTAAATATATATTGGTCAATGATGAACCTTATCTAATGTTAGACATGCAATGATGAATGAATGCAGTTGAATTTATTAACTAATCATGATAGGATTTCTTTTGTTGAGCAACGCATTGCTAAAACGTTTTTGAGTGTTTTTCTTACTGGTAAACTTCAAATTTACAATTAAGTCGCGGGATAAGTCATCTATTATTTGGGTCAGCCACGCATAAATTATATAGATGTATTATTATATAAAATTTAATATATAATCAATATTATTTTTTACGCAATCAAGGATTATAGAAAATATAATTAAGTCATGAAGAAAGCTGACGAATGTTAAGCATTTAGATACGGAATTACTCACAGAAAGCTTATGGTAAGTTACCGCTATTTTACAATAATTTTGAATAAAAAAATTACAATAACAGCTGGTAGTAAGTTCTTTATTCCAAGAGACAAAAAAATCTCATAGGTGTAATAAAGGAACCAAGTCAATCGTAGGCAAACTTAATCATATGTATATGATACTCTCCAACGGAATAAGCCACATAAAGCACATGGTATCTAGAATTTTCTTTTTAAATATCGGTATTTTCTCCGTTTTATATGTATTAATTATAATAATTGTTATTTACTTAGGGGCATGACGTTATATTAATGCAATTAACCGTTATATATGCTTGTTTTATATTGATTTGACCTTTTATTTGCATGTAAAGAATATGTTTGTCATTTATTGTAGTGAAAAGGCTACATAAATTAAAGAACTTGTGCTCAATATTATTGTAATCATATAACGTTCAAAATAAGTTCAAACTAAAGCATGGAGTAAAATGAATGCACGCACTTATTAAAGCACTTTATTTCGTTACATATGCCTGTTTATTATTGTTTTATATTGATTTATCACCAAAACAAACCAAGCTCCGTTTGTTTTTAATATCATAATCCCCAAGAAAACCCTATTCCCGGGGAAACTTCCCTTTTGGTCATGTTCTCAAGCCCAGTGGGTTGTACTATGGAGTGTTGCGTGCAACGCATGTACTCTGTTGAAGCACTTTATTTGCCTGTTTTTGTATTGATTTACCCCGAAAAGAAATCAATCCCAATTTCCCAGAAATTGTAGCCCCTCCAATTAAGTCTTCTTCAATAAGCATGTAAATCGGCATAAACTGTATGATATATTAAGCTTAAATCATAATAGATAATAGGATATAGTCCCGGTAAAAAGGACAACTACCTGGATATAGACACACATTCTCTCACAAGACCCAAATTCCATACGCAGGAAGATCGCACTAGAAACATCAATGCCACGCAAAAATGACAAATGGAACAAAGTTTTAAATTAATGAAGCAGAAAGACTTGATGTATGATGCAAACAGACAAAATTCATGGTACCCAATTTTTAATGTACGGTACAAATTGACGATTGTTACACAGTTTTGGATGCATGGAAAACGGGCGAATGTTGCACAGCTTTTAATGCAAAGAACACAGGCGAAGGTTACACAATTTTTAATGTGTCAGCAGAGGATGCTCACTCCTCCATGGCACCTAACCCTAATTATATTTTTTAATAGGTCCGTGTTCGCTCTGCTCCTGTTTTGTAATTTTTCTTTGGACTTTTGAATTTGAACACTGTTCGTTATCACCACATGTCATGGTACAAATTGACGATTTTATGTATGATACAGATAGCCAAATGGTACACATTATATAAATAGTGCCTGTTTGGGAGGGTACCAGTTGAAATTGACACCCCGAGAAAACCATTGTCAACCGACGCGAAGCGGAGGTTGACAATGGTTTTCGAGGGGTGTCAATTTCAACTGGTACCCTCCCAAACAGGCACTATTTATTTTATTATACTGAATGTCATAATTTTTATAGCAAATTTTACTGCTTTTATATAGAAAAGACGTGAATTCTACGGCGAACCGTACGCGCATAATTAACGCGCATGTAACAATTCGTTCTATCGGCCCGTTGCTAAGCGTGCGAGGGAGAGAGAACGGATTGTCAACTGCGTCTAAACCAATCAGATTGCAGTATTTAACATGAAAGTATAATAAATTGTATTATTATACTTTCATGTTAAATACTGAAATCTGATTGGTTTAGACGCGGTTAACAATCCGTTCCCTTTCCCTAAGCGTTAGCAACACACTTGGCAACGGGCCGATAGAACGAATTGTTACATGCGCGTAAATTATGCGCGTACGGTTCGCCGTAGAACTCAAGTCTTTTCTATATAAAAGCAGTAAAATTTTCTCTAGAATTAAGACATTCAGTATAATAAAATAAATAGTGCCCGTTTGGGAGGGTACCAGTTGAAATTGACACCCCGAGAAAACCATTGTCAACCGACGCGAAGGTTGACAATGGTTTTCTCGGGGTGTCAATTTCAACTGGTACCCTCCCAAGCAGGCACTATTTATATAATGTCTTAGTATGTTACAAATAGACGAATGTTACACAATTTTAATGCATGGAACACATAGACAAATTGTACTCGAATGCATGGTACGAATAAAAGAATGTTGTGTGGGTAATTGGCAGTACACAAAAATAAGTTGTATCCACTGTTCAATAAATGAAATGTTTTTGAGGAAGGAGTCTTCTCGTTATCAGACATAATTCTAATATTAAGAAATTCAAAAAATGTTGACATAGTCAAACAGATCATCTATCAGTTTAATCGAAATTTGACCTTCTTGTTTTCAAATAGAGGCCAGGTCAAGGCCACGTAATATCTTTTATTAGTCCCCAGGCCCTACCAGTGAAATCAGAGGGGACTAAAGTCTTTTATAATGCTATCTTTCAATCTGTCTTTTAGTCATTCTATCTTTTTCATCAACCTAAAGGATGATAAAAATAAATGTAGCTATCTGCAGTTATGTAGACATCTGTTTAAGATATGAAGTTTCTATTGATTGAATATCAGAATGTCTATCAGCTCAACTACTGAATTTGAATAAATATTTAAACTAAAATTGAGATTGCTTACCCCGCATTTCATCTACTTTTCTAAAAGTTTGAAGACATTATTATTATTTTTTATGTTTCCAATATTAAAATATTTCTGATTTTTACATATTATGAAGACTTTATATAAGGGTATAAATGGACATAAAAGCTCATATACATGTATTGACCATTTAATAAGAGAGAAAATCCGATTTTAGTGATTTTTTCACACAAATCTATTTATAGAATAAGAGCTTAAAAAGCTAATAAAAATGTAACTCGATTGGCAAATCCTATTTTAAAAACATATTCTGAAACCCAAGTATCTTATCATTAGCTCATATTAGTTGAAAAAATCCAACACTAATGTTATTGTTTTAAAAATGCTAAAAAGACTCATAGATCTACAGCAATTATGATTTGCAAAAACATGTGATATTTTCCTACGCCAATGTTCCGCCAAAAATATAGTCCTTGTTAGAATCTAAGCTTTGATTACTATTTCTATGCCAAGTTGTATGATAGTAAAAATAAAAATATGATATGTTAATTTTCTTTCATCATAATTTAATAAACATTTAATCAAATTTACTTTTGACAAGTCGAAAACCAGAAAAGACTTCTTTCTTAAATGTAGATATACATAGACAAACGGTGAACACATTGGTCTATGCATAGTACTCATACATGTATTTTAATTAACAGAACGGCACAATAAGTGTTTTATGTTTGGTACACATAGACAATTGGTACACAATGTATCATAAATGGTAAACTTAGACGAAAAATTTACTGTTTTTGATGTTTGATAAACAGTTGTTACTGTATGGTTTACAGGTTTTTAAAGTATGTTACGACTAGACAAAGTTAACACAGTGTTAATGCATGGAACACACAGGCGACGTGAGCACAAAGTTAATGAATGTAACATACAGACGAAGTGAACACAAAGTTAATGCATGGACCACATAGACAAAGTGAACACAGTGTTAACGTTTATGCATGGAACACATAGACAAAGTTAACACAGTGTGTATGCATAGAACACACACTGACAATCGGTTCACAGTATCTTATATGTTTAGATATAATTTTGAATGATACACATTTTTTATGCATGGTGCACGCTGATGGATTTTTAAACGATTTTAACAGATTTTAATATATGGCACTTATAGACAAGTGTTACACAGTTTTCATGTAAGAAACGCATATGTGTGATATGTTTTTAGGAATAGAATTTGCTGTTGCCGTCAACATTTCTGAACTTTTACCTTTAGATATGAGCTTGATCAATGCGAGTAAAAAGAATGAATTTGTCAAAATATAAGGGCACTTTTCAAAGATACCAAAATTACACCATGATAAATAAAGCAGAGTTATAATGTCACGTATTAAAGAAATCAAAATTACACCATGATAAAGTAGAGTTATTAAACGCTATAATAAATTTCTGAAATTTCTGGAAAGTGCAGTACAGTAAATCACATCAATGATACGGCGAATATATGTAGAATTATTATCCGTTATATATCAGCTTTAATGTTGAAAATGTTAGATTTGGTGAGTTTGGCTTATTGAGTAAAGATTAATCCAGGGGGTTGTAAAACTGGGTATGATCACATACATGGAGTTTTCCTTGTTGATTTCTGACCGTTATAAGTATTAAAATTATATACTATAAAGCTGCATTGCTTTATAAACAGATAAAAAGAGAGAAAAGACGTAAACCACTTGTGATATTTTAGTTTGATTATGATTCATTAAACATGAGTATAATTTGGGACTGTTTTTGCTAGTGAAAGGCGTTCCTCTGGCGGTGTTGTATGCTAATGAGGGGCGTTCCTAGATGTTGATAAGTACCCCCTACACGGTCACAATCTGAACCAATGTTGTATATAAAGACCTGGATGCTGTGTTAAGCCCCGCGGTAGTGAGCAGTATGAGGCTTGTAATCACACTAACGACTCTGTCTTGTGTGCTATGGCAGGTGTCCGCCATGGCTGTCCATGGGGGGTGGAACTGGGAGAAATGTAGGAAACAATACGAGCAACTCCGTGCTGAGGTTCAACAGCTCCAGGAAACAGTCGCCTATCTCAAAAGCTCCGTCTCTAAATACTCCTCTTATTACGTTAAAGGTGAGTGAGAGTAGAAGTCTAAATCATTAAGTGTGTACATAAAAAGATAATTTGAAAGAAACAGAGTCAGATGATTTTTATAATTTCAGCCCACCTAAACCAAAGGCGTAAGGGAGAAATTTTCATAAACATTTGTGTTGTCGTCTTTTTCATTTTTTCCCCATTCCCCCAACGTCAACCAAAATTGACAAAACAAATTTGGAGTAAAGGATATAAAATTATTTTCGTTGAAATTTCTGAGTCATGTCTCCTTTGAAGAAAAAATGATAAGTAAAATGTAACTGTAGGATTAAGTTGACTAACATTATTCAGGCAAAGTATGTGGCCCATTTGCCTTTTCTTTAAGTTCACATTAGAAAAATGGCAAAACGCATTTTTTCATGTTCAATTGAAAACCTACATGTTTCTAATCCATAGATGTAATTTGTACATGTGCCTTTTTGTGATGCATATATTAGATAACTAACTCATCAGCACTTGAAAAAGCATTATTTAGTTAAAAGAAAACCAAACAAAATTATTTCTCCGAGATAAAAGTGGTATTTGGTTAAAAATTAAAATTGGCAGCCTGTCTTTAAATAGGAAGATGACCAATTAAAAAAAAAGACATTTGAATGAACAAATATAGTTTTCCATGATACATGCACAATCTTGAAATGATATAATGAAATAATAGATGAAGTATAAATTATCTGCTGTGCATTTTAGTTCAAAAGCGGATATGTTTTCCCATGTAAGAATAATGACTATATTATAGATGATCTAAAATCGAATTGACTGATATACCTTTAAAAAAATGATGGTGACATTTTAATTTTCTTAAGGTAGTATGAGTGTGAGGATTTTTAACACAAAGCGGAATGAATGTTGCATTCAATGCAACGTCATTTGAAGTGTATTTAAAACATTAAATGATTAATTATGATGGGCATTTATCTTTAGAGCATAACATTTTCGATAAAAAATAAGTACTAAAATACATGCATTGTCATCGAGTACGGCTTGTTTGTTTTACGACAACTGACCCGTTTCCGATTTACATAGTAACTACAGCGCGCAACTTCCCGAACTGACAGACGACTGTCACGACCGACCATTACACATGCCAAGGGCGGCTCTGTTATCCGCAGACAGAAATTTTGACACAGTCTGAGGTGGATGCGATGTCATCTGTATTTTAAAAAACCCGGTAAGTCATATTATAGTTCATCAATGTCGGCATCAACGATCACGGAGGCTCCAAATTATACATATCCCTAGTCGATACCAGACCATGTGCATGTGTGCCATGTATCTAGTCATAATACAAATGCTGTTGGAATTCATATATTATCAAGGAATCACCTTTTTCAATTTCAAGATATGTTGAGCGATTAAGTGATTCGTGTTGCTTTGTTGATTTATTTTTTCTTTCGGTTAGAGTTATTCCCCGTTGTGAAATAGAAAGTACATACAACCTGACATTTGTAAACAAACTGCTCGGGGATTGCAAGGAAACTAATCTGCAATGTATGCGAAAGCAAGTTAAGAGATATTTTATTGAATTAATCAATATTTGTGCAAGATTGATAAACACCAGGTGATATTATTGGCAACCAAGATAAATAATGATAAACTGTTGTCTTCGTTCAGCTACAGTACAGTACATGCATCTTTCCCCCTCAAATGTGGTTGACACTAGCAATCAACTCATACACTAATACGTTCATACCCAGGTATGAATAGGAGATATTTTGTTTTGGAAAACGTCTGTAAAAGTGAATTAATTTGATTCAGAATACTAATTCAAATTGTGTATAGAAAACTTCAAACAAAAGCATGTCAATACTCCATGTGTGACACATCAATGGGCATGCAGTGCAGTGCAAAACTGGTACACAAGTTTAAACTTTAATTGACAATCAAACTTAAACTTGCATTGCAACTTAGATTTTTATTAGTAATTTTATTCCAGATGAATTCCTTTTAATATTTTTATTTATACATGGTGAGGATTGATAAGGATTGATAAGGAATAGAAATGTGCATATAAATAAGTCATGTCATGGTTGTGGTGTGAAAACAATTAACAATGTACTACTGTATATAGTAAGTGTCTGTCAATATGTTGAGAGAATAGTGAAGATGTGTCATAAGTTTTTTTAATGAGTATTTATAATTAGATAACCTGTTTTGATTTTCAGTTAAAAATGTTAAAAATTATAATTACTCGATAGCATGTGGTATTATATACTACATGTATTTATTCAATAAAGAACCAGCATGGGGCATATTTGCATGTGTTCTTTAAATATCTATTTTTTCACAGGCAACAAAATACATCTACAAACAGCTTTAGGAAAGGAACTTCATATGTGTCTTGATGTGCTTTAGAGGAGCCTCGATCATCATATAGAAAAATACCAGCTCTTATGGAAACTCCAAATGCACAATTATGAACAATGACCAATGCAACAGAAATTATCTTTGACTTGAAAGCAACTGGTTTAGGTATTGGTACAAATCATTTTGCCCCTCCGGCCATGACCTTTCAGTTTGGTCTACGTTTGAAAAACTTTTACCAGGGCTGTCATTTACAAACTTGTACTCCTTGTGATAGTCAAAACTTTTTTATGTCGAGTAAAATTTAAGCCTAGTGCATAATTTTAAATGGTTAGTGATAGGGCTTTCATATGTATTCCTTTGCTTTATTATATATATATTTAATATATATATATATATATGTAGTTGGCACAGGAGTAATATATTTGTCATATATAATTAATAAACCATCTCATCTAGTTTAGCAAAGTGTAAAACATTTTACTGTTTTTCAGCCAGAACATCACATATACTGCAGATTTCTTCCATCAATGGAGAAAACTACTCCAACCAGTTCATACTGCCAAAGATTCCAGTTCATCCAAAAGAAAGAGAAATAACTGAAATTAGGACAAAGGACAAGAAAATATACCACAATGACAAAGAACTAAAAGCATTGAACATTAGTACAGGTCTTACAAGCTGTTTGGATTTTTTGTGTAGCTTTTTCATCCATCTCTGTCTTGTAGAATTATTAAAAAAAATTGTAACACAGTTCATGGTTTTTGAGACACTCTTCCATGAATCAAGTCAGGTATTGGCTTTAATTAACAGTCTGCCTATTATTTTTTCAAATAATTGTTATATTGCTTATATTTTATAAAATTTGAATCATGTTCAATTTCAATACATATAAGTTTAATTTAGAATATTTTAATGTGACTGGAGTTATTTTACTGTAAATCATAAATAGAAATTTTTGCAAAGAAAAGTTGTTTAGAGGAAATTTGGACTGAAAATTTTCAAACTGGCTCCACTCATTTTTCTGAAATTGGGACACATTGATCATTTGTTAAATAACATGCTATTTTCATTTTCATTACTCTGTATGTTGAAAAAATGTGATTACAATTCACATTTCTCATGTATTTCATTGTGAGTCAATGGACGATAAAGATGGCATATTATTGTGAGGATCGACATTATATATGAAACACTAACCATGTTAATTTTTTTATGTTACAAATGATATTTGTTCACATAATATACAGTTGATGTAATATACTTTCTTGTTCAATTTCCATTTTTTGTTGAATTTAATTTAGAGCAGTCGTAGAGAATGGTGAACATTTTGTAAAAAAGTTGTTCAGAGGAAATTCGGGCTGAATATTTTGAAAATTGCTCCACTCTTTTTTCTTAAATTTGAACACATTGATGAATTGTTGTCATACTTTATGAAAAGTACATTTTTTTTTATTTCCATTACTCTGTGTGTTGAAAAATATCTGATAACGATTCACATGTCTCATATTTCAATGTGAGTCAATGGACAATATAGATAGCATTGTGAGGACATAATATGAAACATTAACCATGTTAATTGTTTTATATTATAAGTGATATTTGTTAAGGTAATATATAGTTCATGAAATATGGTATCTTGTTCATTTTCATTTTTTTATTTGATTATAATTGAAAGAAATTTAGAGCAGTTGTAGAGAATGATTAACATTTTGTAAAGAAAAGCTGTTTAGAGAAAATTCGGGCTGAATATTTTGAAAATGGCTCCACTCTTTTTTCTGAAATTTGGTCACAGTGATTGATTGTTGTTATATTTTATGAATATAAGTTGCTTTTTCTGTTTCCATTACTCTGTCTGTGCTTTACAATTTGATTAATATCCAAAATTTATGGTAATTGCTGTGACAAATTGGACATCATAGGTGGCGCCGCAAGCGAAGCGAACAGTTTGTTATAATTTTTTTTATTGTTTTATATTGTCAAGCAGATGCTAAATGTTTAATAAAAATTGATATTTTGAAAATTTTGTGTCATCTTTCACTTAAATATTAAAATTTATTTACGGGGTATATTTTTAAGGAAAACGTAACACGGAGTTACCTCCCTTAGTTGGACAGCCACTAGGGGTAAACGGCTACACTCTTTTTGTTTATTTTATACTCAAGCATTGTTTATACATATGTGTATCCACTGATATCAAAATCATTTGGTTTCCATTACTTTGATCTCACACTCATACTACCTTAAGTTCATCTAGCACAGAATGAACTCATTCAGTCAACGGAATGTTAATTGGTCTTAAAACTGTGTGAACGGCAGCGTTATGACATTTAGCCTCCTTTAGTCACCTTTCAGTAATCTTTATTTCGACAGAAGGGCAGAGGTACATGTACATCCTGTGTAGGTTTTTAAAAAAAATTCTTAAATTACAGTTTAAGCATTTAAAAATGGAAATGAAATCAAAGTAGTACTGGTACAAATGATTATTCAACACTTATATTTAATAAATATGATACATTTTTTTTGTGTATCAGGTCCGAGTGGCCCTCCTGGGCCTGCAGGGCCGATGGGACCCAAAGGAGACCCCGGAATACAAGGAGAAAAGGGAAATCCCGGAAGTCAGGGAGCACCTGGAATGAAAGGTGACCAAGGAATACAAGGACCTAAGGGAGAAAAAGGGGACCGAGGACCCCGAGGATTCACTGGTAAATCTGGGGAAAAGGGCGACAAAGGAAATACTGGGCCCAAGGGAAATACTGGACCTCAGGGTCCGCCAGGAGAAAAAGGTCAAAAAGGAGAAAAGGGCGAGAAAGGAGAAAGGGGACCAAGAGGATTCAGAGGTGAGAAAGGTGATAAAGGAGATCCAGGTAATCAGGGACCTAAAGGCGACCAAGGACCAACTGGATCACCCGGACTTCCTGGAAACGAAGGGAAAAGGGGACCAAGGGGTCCTCAAGGTCCACAAGGAGAACAGGGCCCTAAAGGAGACAAAGGAATGCAAGGTCCAATGGGACAAAAAGGCGATCAAGGTGAGAAGGGAGATCAAGGTCCAAGGGGTCTCCAAGGCAACACCGGACCAAGAGGTCTTCCTGGTTTGCCGGGAGCTCAAGGACCACGAGGAATGAAAGGAGAAAAAGGAGATGATGGTCAAAAAGGAGAAAAAGGTGACACTGGACCTAGGGGTCCACGAGGGTTTAAGGGTCCCAAGGGTGACCAAGGCTCACAAGGACGAAGGGGACCACCTGGTGAAAAGGGAGAAAAGGGAGAGAAAGGCGAGAAAGGAGTCAAGGGAGACAAAGGCGACACAGGAGTGCAAGGGCCTCAGGGAGAGACTGGACCTAAGGGTGATCAAGGACCAATGGGATTAACAGGACCGAAGGGTAAAACAGGACCGAGGGGACTACGAGGTTTCAGGGGTCCTAAGGGAGACAAAGGGGATCCAGGAATTGTGGAAAAAAGTTATACATACTAACATATGAATCGTTTTGTCATTTATGATAAGGTACCGATGTTGTATTGATTGTAATATCACGCAGTAAACTATAAATGATTGATACATATAATGATTATTTAGTTATTATATTTATTGCCAAAACTTAAAGGGACCTAGACACGATTTGAGATGAAAATTTTATATTTAATGTTCATGTATAAAATGGTTTACTTGTGTATATTGAATAAGTCACTAAAATATGAATGTTAGAAATCAAGTAATAAGCGATATACAGAAGAATGATAAAATGACAATAACAAAGCGTCAACCATCTAAAAAATCCATAAAACGAAATACAAATTCAAAGCAGAGAAACATGGACCTCCAAAAAGATAGAGGTAGGATCAGGTGCCTAGGAGGAATGAGCATCCTCTGCTGACTGGTCACACCCGCCGTGTGCTCTTTGTCGTAATCGGGAAAAAAACGGAAAAGTCAGGAGACAATTAGGTAATTAATTATGGTCTTACTATTAGTATGAAAAACGTCAGTCAGCATGCGACCCAGTGGAAGATTGTATTTGCTGACAAGGTCGTTGTATCGACCATAGAACTTACGGAAAGATGACTTCAAACGAGAATGTATATAGTCCTGTTTTATCAACTTGTTTGGCAGTAGCTTGCCTCGCCTTAGAAACTGTTCATACGAAGAGCATGCCCTTGTATATCGAATTAACTGAGAGACAAAAACACCATATGCTGGTGATGAAGGTATATTGCTACATAAGTAAGGTAAGTTGACTATAGAAAAATTGAAGTCATCGCGTTTATCAAAGTTTTGTTGTTAGGTTACCATCAATGTCCATTTCCAGTAAAAATAACCAAATTATAAAACAGATGACGCAACTCTGTGGTATCTTTTATTTCAAGTTCACTCGGATGAATATATCGAGTCGACGTAAGTATGAAAATAACAATTGTTGATTGATAATACGTCGTCGATATACCTGAATGTTGAGTTGAAGGGCACAGCGAGTGATTTATTTTTTTCACGTACAAGTTTTTGAATAAATTTTGCTTCATAAGAATACAAAAATAGGTCTGCTAACAATGATGGACAATTGGTACCCATGGGAATTCCAACAGATTATTGGAAGACTTGATTTTCAAAAACTACATAGATGTTGTCTATCAGAAACTCAAGCATCTTTTTAATGTCAACTTCAGAGTACTTGTTTGTGCAATCAGAATGGTTTTTAGCAAAATAATTTTTTAGATTTCCAATGACAAGTTAAGCATTTTTACGACTTCCATTTTTATTGAAGAAACAACTGTCGGTGATATCAAAAAGCCTAGAAGGAGGAAGCATCCTCTATTGACCAGTCACACCTGCCGTGTGCTCCTTGTCACAATTGGGCATGTCATGATCGAGATAAATGTCAATAATGGTAAAATATCATAATAGGGAAAAACAAAACGTTTAAGATTTGGTTTGTGTGTGATGGTCAAAATACAAATCTTGAGCAAACACGGACCTTCATTATATTAGAGGCGGGATCAGGTTCCTAGAAGGAGTAAGCATCCCCTGCCAACAGGTCGCACCCGCCGTGTGCTAATTGTCAAGATCATGAAAAATGGAAAAAAACCGTAGTCAGTTCGGTGTTTAAATTATGGTCTAACAAGTATGAAAAACGTCAGTCAGCATATGTCTTAATGAAACATTGTACTTGCTGACGGGTCATTGTATCGACCATAGAACTAACGAAAAGATAACTTCGAACGAGACTGTTGATATTCTTGTTTCAACAACTTGTTTGTTAGTAGATTGCCTCGTTTAAGAAACTGTTCGCATGCTCTTACAGATCAAATAAGCTGAGAGACATAAACCCAAAAGCAAGTGATGATGGTATATTTGCTACATATGTAAGGGAAGTTGACGATAGAAATATTAAATCATCATATATTATAGTGTTGTTGTTAGGTTACCATGAACTTCTTATTTTAGTAGATTATTCAAATATGAAAGAGATTTTCAGAATATGTGGTATTTTTTATTTCAAGATCACTGGGATATATTGAGTTAACATAAGAGTAAAAGTAACGGTTGTTAATGGTTGAAACATCACCAATACAGTGGAGCCTCAGTTATCCGGACTCTTTCGTTCCAAAGTCCAATCGTCCGGATAGGTGAGGCGTCCGGATATCTGAAATGAGTCTATTGTTGTCATAAATGATAATTTATATGTTTATAATGGATGTTAATACTGTTTTCTTTGCCTTTCATACTTAATAGCAACAAATTAGAGTTGTCCTTTGAAATTCACCTGTTTTTAATACAAGGAACCCTGCTTTATATTGTTATTTAATTAGGAAATATTAACCAAACTATAATAATAGCCAAATGTAGCTAAATATATTGTGTCCAAGTGTGAAATGTGCCTATTTACGTTCTGTTTTTAACAATCTATATCTAGACACGCCAATTTTTAACCAATGCACTTCCGATCAGTTGAAATGCTTTCCTTTTTGTTTTCTTCCTTTACTTCCGGTTTTGACTTTATCTAAAAAAGCATTCTTGAGACACTTCGTTTAAAATGACTTTTTTGAATATAAATACCACAAAGTTATGAAAAACTTCCTAGATTTATTAAGCACATTCTTCCTTTTAAATAGAGGGGTGTTTTAAAAAGTGATTGCACTTGACAGGTGCACAGTGTAAAGATACCCAAGCCACGTGCAGTGAGGCGTGACTAATCCTGTCTAACCAGCAATGTCGGTAATATTTGAAAGTTATTTGAGAAGTCAGAGTGTTTATACAAGCTTCTCATGGGGGCTAGCAGGTGAAAAGGTGTGAAACTCAATTGATAGGCTTAATCTTTCTATTGTATTAATCGGAGTATCATTAAATTTTACCGTCCGGTTAAATGAAGCAAAATTTATAGTTAAACAGTATTTTGTGGTAAAAACAGACCGTCCGGATCTGGAACGCGAAATTCCGGATATATGAGACAAAATATCGTATACAAAATCTGTTCCCAAATAAAATAGTCCGTAAACTGAAGCGTCCGGATATCTGGCGTCCGGATATCTGAAGCCCCACTGTATATCTAAATGTTGAGTTGAGGCCAAAGCAAGTGTTTTATTCTTTTCTTGCACAAGCTTTTGAATAAATTCTGCTTTACATGAATATATAATAAAGCAGCTCGTGTTCATAAATTATTTTGTCAGCAACAAAAAAGCAACATTAGATTGAAACTTATACCAATACAACACATATGTAAACAATCACAGGACTCAATATTTGAGCTCAAATATATCGTAAGAAAGAATTTATGATCAATCAGATGCACAGACAATGGTTTTGACGACCGTTAAAATCTTTTACCCATCTTCCCTTCTCTTAAAAATTTCGATCATTGTTTAATAGATCAACCTTTGAGTAAACCAAGCTATGATATTTGTAAGTCATTTAAAGTAAGGAATTAAGACATATGCTTCCGCACAAGGGGGTTTTATTAGTGGTTTATCATACCAGCACATACAGTACTCGAGTTTTAAAATACCTTATCCATAATATCCGGACATTTACAGCTCGTCGAAGTTGCAAAGTTTCTTTTCAAAATATTCTTTACTATTTTACTATATAGCACAAATAATAGATAGTAAACAAATTTATTATTGGATAAAAAGAACTACAAACTGTTTGATACATGATGGATTTGTTTCCGATACATGCTGAAGTGAAGATATTCACAAAAACTGATCTTAAGAAAATAAATGTTAAAAAATTCAAGACTAACATCATTAAAATTTGTTTTAAAACGCATTTGTTTCATGTTAGTTGCGGCATATATGATTGAGTTTTGTGAAATATATGTAAAAAAAAAAAACATTTAAATTTGGCTATTTTGTAAAAATTTGCGAACCAATTATGAATTGTAAGCAGAGGATGCTCACTCCTCCTAGGCACCTGATCCTACCTCTATCTTGGAGGTCCGTGTTGCTATGCTTTGAATTTGTATTTCGTTTTATGGATTTTTGAGATGGTTGACGGTTTGTTATTGTCATTTTTTCATTAAAGCGCACGTGACGTCATTTTTAGATCACTTTGTTATAATTTTATAAAAATGTAATAATCAAAATTTGATTATGATAAAGTACATGATTCCTATTCAGGATTATGCAAAACAACACACATTTAAGTATATGTTTTAAACAAAAATTGTCCAATCAAAGCTTTATGTGAATTCACCCTATTTCAATGGACATGTTAGCGATAACTAGCACTTATTATTTTGTTTTGTAAGATTTGTAAGGCCGGGAATTTTAAGCAAGTGAGATTTTAGTTGCATTACGTTTTTGAAAAACAACCTGTTATAAAGTGTTAAATGCATACTCAATTTAATGATAGCATTAATTTGTAACTTACAAATTGTGTAACTCACGTGTAGTTGAAAAGCAATAATTTGACCCCTAAAAGATGAAATTAATGCCATGCAACTCAAGAGAGTGTTAAGTTTTGTCAATATGTCAATTGGTAAGTTAGATTAATATTAGGGATAGAGTTTGTTTTAGGGGAGGACCATGCTGTTTTGTCATTTCTAGTTGATCATGCTACTTAAAGTAGTCATTACTTTACCTAGATTATTTTTAACGTACTGGAGCGATTAATTTTTATGTCATTTATCTTCGATACAGATTTTTTTCCTTGCTTTAATGGAATTTAGAATGAATTAGAACAAAAATCATGCAACTCAAATTTAAAGTGTTTCTGGGGTGATAAAATATGTTTTGCTGATATTCGACATTTGATGATTTAACTAGAACTAGAATATTGTTACTAAATAAGCATCTTTTTTTCAAACCGACTTAAAGAACAACTAAGGGAATGAATGGATTTTTTGATATAGTACTACACATACTATCCATGTAACAAAATGAATATAAAATACATAAAGATAACAAGTAAATTACAGAATAACAGATTTGTCGTTTCTTAACAACTTTATCTGAATTTTCCTGAATCGTTGCTCTTAATTGTTTTCTGTACAGCTGCCATTAGCCAACAGTTTTTGGACTGTCCTCATTCATTAACACAATATCGCCTTCCTTGATCTCAAGGATTCTAAGCATTTAATTAAACTATAGAAGAAATCAAATTAATCTAATTCTCTGTCAAGCTAAACTAGTATATATTTTTAAAATTTAAACCACATTGTTCTTCATTGAGAGCATTGCTCTCTTTCATTTCAACAATGGTTTTCAGATAGTATCATTTCAAGACGCAGTTCACATAGAAACCCAACTCCCAATTCTGTGTATATAAAACAAAATGAAAAGCTATATAAAACTGTATTATCGCTTTCTTTATAGCTGAGCTGCTGATTTCCACTTACCCGAACGATCGTTAAACAAAATGAAAAGCTAAATAAACTGTATTATCGGTTTCTCTATAGCTGAGCTGCTGAATTCCACTTACCCGAACGATCGTCAACAAGCTCTCTTCAACTTTCGTTTTAATGTATGCAAGTTTTAGTACGTCACAACTTGTGTTAAATATAGCTCTGAGATATATGTCTGCGTAAACAAATGCATTGAAAAGATCCACCAAAGGGTTAGGTACATTTGTCGTGTGGGTCAATAGTTTGGATCTATTTCGCTCCACAACCAGGTGATTTTTACTTGTGATGTAATAAAGGGGTCAATTCTGCTTAGAATTACACTATATTGCAAAACAATTCAAATGTACATTTTCTTTTATTGTGTACAATGCTTAACTTAGGCATCTCTGTCAACCAAAGCAGCAAGGTTTACTTGGCACCAATAAGTTCGTAATTTTGATTGTACGGTCGAAATACAAACCAAAAACAACAAAAAGCGAAACACTATATTTTGCCTGCATAACGTCACTATTTCATGTATTTATCTTTTTTACTAAAATGGCTTAAACTTAGCATTAGCATCCTCTCCGTCTTTTGCGTAGTAGGACAGACTGGCCGCAGGCGTCGACCAACATGAAACCAATTTGTTGTTCATTGACATTGATTGTATAATATTTGAGATCTATTGTAATCGACACATTGACCATTGTTTTCTAGGACAAACTATTTCCTTAAGTTTGTTATTTATTAAAAATTCAATCAGAAAAACGTGCGTTTGCAATGCATTGTCAACGGAATGTTTATATAGGAAGTTTAAATTTTGTTTTCTAGTGTCTGACAATACAGGATTCATTTAAAGTGAATGTTTAGAAACGGTGTCAAAATTCAGGACAGTAACAGATTACTATTTAGGTCTTTCGTTTCCAACGAAAGACCTTGTACTGATTGTGATGGCTTTTCTTATTATAATTCTTCCTTTATTTTTCTCGAAGCCTGTTAATATCTCGCTTGTTTTTCATCCAATTTCATTCAATTTTTCAGGGTAAATTCTAATTTTCATACGATACGGTCTATATGGTACAAAACCTGTGGAATCACTTCTTCTGGTTTTCGAGTTATTCCCATATCCAAACATTTTTAAAGAGCTCCATCCGGACAATGCTCGAAGACGGTAGAAAAAGATTTAAAGTTATAAATATTTAATATAGACATCTGGAACGTTTTCCTCCTGGGTTTCATTTTTCGAATTTCTCAAATAATACTACTTTTAAAAAACTTAATTGAAATTAACGTTACTAAAAAGTTAAATTTTGCGATCGTTTTCACTTCGTAGCTTTTTTATATTGAAATATTTTCTAAATACATATAGAGGAAAAGTTGTGCAACATACAAAGGAGGGCTTCCGTCAGGGACACCATAAAAAGGGGGTGGCTCCTATAACTAGGGATCTAGAGCCCTTGAAAATATTAGCTTTTTAACTCGTTAACGATACAGTTTTCGATATGGACGTCGCTGGAAAAGTTGTTCTGAATGATCCAATTTATCTCATGAACTTGTTCTTGTATATAGGTATTGTGTACATTGAGAGTAAAAAGCTAAAACTTTAAACAGGTACCAGTGGCTTTTACCTAGCAAATAAACTATTACTCATTGAACGTAAAAATAAAATAAAGTCGCATTATGTTATTCTATACGACATGGTATGATAAAATAAGAATAAGGGTTTTTTCACAACTTATTTTAGGATTATTGTTTTGTTTTTTTGTTAAGTCCTTATTTAACACATACCTTATAAAGCAAGAAGTGGAAAATGGTTTTATTTTTTAACTTTCATCGAACACATAATTTAAATAAGAAATATTTAAATTCTGATACTGCAATTGCATTCTAAATCTAATCTCCAAGTATTTCACTCAATCCTTAGATGTCACTACAATATTTATTGAATAAATACAACTCGAAGTTTAGACAATTTGAAATCCTTTCTGTAAAAACACACTCACAGTCTATGAGAGCAAGAACATATATTGATACTTGAAAGAATATAACACTTTCAAAGCTATATGCAGCTTAGATATATCCCAATTTATCTTTTATTTAATAATTCCACCAAAGTTTTACGCAGGAGGTCAAGTAACTCCTTTTTTTGGCTTGCATTATTAAGAAATGAACCGATTGGTGTAGCTCCAACAAGAGTCTGCACAGCACGTACTACAATTTCCTTCTGTTCGTTGTTAAGGCTTCTTAATGCAACAATAATAGGCGTTTTCGCCTGTGACCACAGATGCGGTATGGTTAGCCCTGCAGCCCCCCCGATCATTGCGCCAAGTGGTCCACCGATCATGCCACCCATAGCAATGCCTGCTGCCGCTGTGAATAGCTGATTGGGTATCCCGAAAGCATTAGATTTGAACTCATCATGTTCTTCCAGAATAGTCAGAAGTTGATCGAAATAATGATACTGATTCATTTTCTAACTGATAATGCTGAAAAATAGATACACAAACAATAGTTTTAGATTGTTTTGAGGTGGAATGCTTAACAACATTATTACTGTTCTTCCTATTAAAGAAAGCCTTGCAACTTCTTTTCTGAAAATCCCAATATATTTAAAAGTTTTGTTTTATAATAATGATTTTTTTATGCTTTATGGTCTATAGAGCCAACAAATCAACATGTAGGAATTTTAAATCAATTTTAAGAGGAAGTCTCATCTATTAAAAAAAGACAGATAAGCACCAGTAGCGATACTTTCATTTAAGATAAAGTGTAGTTTTTATTATATAAATTTAAATTCATATATTTCCTAGAAGATGAATAAAAAGCTGACCAGAGGAGCAAACTTTTGTTAAATAAAGGTGTTTAAAACATCTTCCTCAAAACCCGACAACGTGATCTTAATAGCTGTTTGGAGCGGTTATGAAAAGTATCTCTTTAAATTAAACACCTGAAAGGATTATGAAAATTTTATAAAGAAAATTCATTATTTTACATACCAGATCCTCTGAGTTTTTTTGATACTTTGCTTTTGCTATCGGGCCTTCCCAACCGAAATCAAAACCTGGGAATTTCCGGCAATACTGAAACTAACAAAGTCAATACGATAATGCATTTAAATAGCAAAATGCTTGAATATTTTTCAATGAACAGGAGCCAAATCTAAGTCTTGTTTGTATGGTGGGATATTTCTGCCCCTACATGCAGTTGCAAGATCAATTATGTCAACATGCAAGAAAATTATTTTAACATGCGAGATAATTATGTCTACATACAAGTTAATTATGTTGACATGCAAATTACAAATCTTTTAAGAGATTCCTACTTTTATGAGTAAATTCATTTACGTACGCCCGTATCTGACATCCTAGATTTACGATGCAACATAATTATGACAACATGCGACTTTTTATGTTGAAATGCGACTTATTTATGTGAACATTCATTATGTCAAGGAAAAGATTTGATTTGGACGTTAAGGTAAGAATAAAGTTGTGTTTGAAATTGCCAATAAAAAAATTGTTCTATTACAGGAAGGGCTATCGTTTCCTACGCATTGTATTTAAAGGTTTACAACAGGTGTTGGTTTAACTAGAGAAGGTGTGATCGATTAATTCTGCTTAATATAAAAGAACCAAATATGAGTTAAATTTTTGTCTTCATATTCCATACTACCAATATATTTTTATTCTAAAAGTGAAAGAGCATCTCTTGAAAAAATCATTCTATTCTGTTATGATGAATTTATTTCTAAGCAGGTACATCTTCTTGGGTTTAGTTTGAAAGTTTAAGTTTAAGGTTTAAGGTCTTTAACTTTATCTTATTCTGATACCAAAAGGTACACATGTCAACAATTACCATTTAACATTGGACTTAACACTATTTAAGTCTTAAAATTTGAAGGAAACATTGACCGACAGTGCACCTGATGCATTTCTTTTCTATTAAATAATCCTTAAGCTTTGACCTTTAGAATAGAGAAAATGACACTAAAGGAACATGTGTTCTGCTTTAGAATAAGTAACCATTCGTTTGTACATGCATCCCCTTTTCTGTGCTGGTAGTGGGAATTGAACCTACTGTTTTTCCTGGTTGAGAACAGGAAATGTGCTTGAATACACCATATCAGCTTTCTGTAAAAGTGGTTATTTACGCGTGGGGGAAATTTACACTAGTTACACTGTAAGCTTAAAACCGCGTTAAATTCCCCCGCGTGTATGGTAAAATCATGAATAATTTAGAGTGGTTAATCACGCATCTGCGTATTTAACACCCACGCGTATTGTTTGACCATAGAAAACGCGTACTTAACCACCAGCGTAAATAAGCCTTTTTACAGTATTAGTGAATCTTAATCTAATATTTACGTTCAGTTTCCCCTTATGTTTGCATATGCGACGTTCAATAATTTCCTATGAATACACTTAACCTTTGACATGGCGCATGACTCTAGGAACTACAAACAATTTCTATTTATTTGTAACACCTCTAAATATACCACACATTCAAAGTAAAATATAGAGACTAAAAACATACTACATGTAGTCTACTACATGTTTTAATCAGGAATACAAATGTAAAGAAAATGGATGATGATTCCAAAGCAGATTTCATTCTCAGATTTGAAGATATTGACATTCTAAAAATGTACAACTCAAATAACGACATAGATTCACTGCTCCTTATAAGAATTGAGGGCCAACACCCTGCTTTAGACCAAAATCAACCAAAACCAGGATAATCTGATTCCTGTGACCAGCCACAGGCAAAATAATTTATAAAACTTGAATTTGCTATTCATTCAAATATCTTACTAAGAGTAACATAATCATTAATAGTAAAAATATTTAACACAAATCAAAACCGAAGTATCGTAAACAAACCACATTTTCCACAGAGATTCAAAATTGTTGCAAATGAGGAAATGGAAAATTGTTTTGACTCCAGACAAGCAAAACTAACAAAAAGAAATACAGCGTGGGGATTGAAGATCTTTCAAGGTCAATGTGTTTTCTGCAATTTGACATTTGTATAAAAATCTTCAAGAGTCAGTATTTATTGCAAAAATTACACAACAAAACACAAGGCCCCATAAATTACACAATGTCAGTTTCTAAAACACAACTCACTCTTTTTAGATTGGAACATTAAATGTGTCAACTCACGCCAGTCATCTCTTGCGTTTCTATTGTGAATCCAGACCTAAAGAAAAACTTGATGATGATGATGATGATGAGCCTTTGTATCCCAAAACACTTTGATCAATTTGCCACCCCCCAAAAATTACGTCCAACTTGAAAACTCACCATCCCCATCAGCACATGAGACCATGAGTCTCATCTCGTCAAATTCACACCCACCACCTCGTCTTCCATGCCAGCAACATTGCCAACAATCAACATGAACATGCAAAACATTAATTTTGGTAATACTATCACCATTATGTGTCAGGGAGTGTCACTTTATATGCTATCTAATAAGGATGGAGTGTGAAAAATAAACAAAATATTCTTCATGTTATTGTAATAAAGAAATAAAAAAAGAAATATTAAAGGATTAAGAGGTATTAAATTGTGAAGACTTCAAACGGAATACATATAGTGAGTCGGTAAACACGTTAAAGAATACACTTCTTAAGTTACAGGCACACTTTAAGTTACAAACGCTCACTTTTTTAAGTGACAAAGCACATTTTTAGCCAGTAAGTTACAAAAAGCGTGCCTTAAAGCTACAAAAGCACACCTGTTCCTATTCTGGATATTATTAAGTTTTTTAGTAGTTGGAATCAAAACTAAGAGATAATGATAAACTCCAGTACCAGCAACGTTATTTTTTTTTACAAAATAAACGATAGGACACGATTCACACACGATATGATAGAATTAACGCACGATAGAACAGTATACACGCACGAAAGGATAGGATTGATACACGATAGGAAAGGAAAACGATGTTTATGATAAACGTATACTCGCGTGAAACGATGTTTACGATTAACCTGATGATGGCAGCATTTGAGAAAGAACACGTATGAATCGAGATATACGCGGAATTTCTTGTTATTAACAAATACCGAGTTGTTAATCATTGCTGCATCATTATATAATTTATAAAAATGACCAGATAAAACTCATCAACAAAACGTTTAGCTTAAATGGACAATGAATTATCTGTATTTTTAACATTGATTTCGTTACCCAAGCTGATCGCCGCGAACATTTCAACTCGAGATCAAATTACACGGAAAATAGCGGGTTCAAAATCCATTTAAAACGAAGCATATTACTTACAAATGAAATAAATGTTTACGCAGATATACACTCCACGTACGATTTGTTTTTTTTATAAATGTTTTAACTACCCCAGAACATGTAAAAGCATTCTTATAACCAAGGTTAGGGAGCCTTGGAACTCTATAAGTTGACATGATAATATACAGCATATATTGTGATATGGGGTATTTTTGTAAATAACATCATTCATACCCTCACTCATTTAGTTGCATGTATATGCACATTAATCTTTATCATATACAAGTACAAAAAAAGCAGCATTTTACAGTGAGACAAAAATAAAGTACTCTGTAATATCTAAGATCATAGGGACAAAAGGCTGAAAATCAAATGTTATTATTTAAAGGACAGCCTTGTCCATCTAATATAATATCATAACCCTAATCCTAACCCTTAAAATAAGTTTTGTCTTTTCCACCATATGTTGTTAACATTCATGTCTAGTTCCTTTTCCCATTTCAATTCAGATTTTGGTTTTTTCTATTTCTCATCAGTATAAATGTCATAAAAGTTTCTTGAGCCTGGCTTATTTTTCCTAATCATCCGTAAAAATTCTTGATAATATGGATTATATTGAAAAACAGTTCTGCATCATATTTTAACTGTAAGTTTTTAATACAATCTACAATTCCTTAAAAAATGTGTAAATGGAGGCTTAATACCATATTAGTTACAAAATAGTTCATAGTTCATTAATGTACCCTCATTGTTGAAAAAATTTAGTATTTGATGTACACCTTTTAAAAAACATTGCTTATAAAGGACATATTTGTTGTTAATTTATATATAGACTCATTAAACCATATAGGGCTTAGAATAGATTGTTCACTGTCAGTACATTTTCTCAGTTCAAAGAATGACCAACAAAAAAATCTTTCCAAAACAAGTTTTTACAAGTTTTTGACAACCCTAACCCCAACCCTAGTGTAATTGTCTTCCAACAATTGTCATGTTTAAAACGTTTGGAAAAATACTTATTATAAGTCTTTCCAGCTTGACTGACAGGCATCATTAACAAATTACGAAAGCCCTGAAGGAACATGCTGATTAAAAAAAAAAGCAAAAAGTAATTCGAGATTTCGAATTACACAACTCGTTTCCATAGATTATCAATTCGTTCTCTGGGATTGATAATCCGTTATCACGAATAACTAACTCGTTCCCACAGATTATCAATTCGTTCCCTCGATTTAAACAATCAGTTCTCTCGGATTGTAATACGTTTTCTCGGTTTGAAAAATCTGATCGAACGGATTTGAAATAGTTATTACGTTTTGATGAATTTATTCATCTGTCATATCCCTCATATTAATCAGTACCTAGAACGGGCACTGGAATGGAACATAAAGTAAGTATATTAATTAAAGCGATTAGACGGTAATTTCGACTAAAGTAATATATATTTATGTATACACCGGTATGTGCAAAAATATGTAAAACTCGATGTCTTTGCAACTTTTAATTGTCTTAATGAGTCCCGGTCTAGCTATCTTTAATACTTTAATTCATAAAAAATACATTTTCTTTCAGGAGAAACTCTACAACTCAATTCACCAGCACTTCCACTTTGATTTACAATACAAAGACATTGTAAACGTTTTATTTCTATAACATGGCATCGTGATGTCCACTCGTCAGCTTAAAAGACACCTTAAAAATTTGAATCTTACAAATATATCTTAGAAATATAATTTTTCCTCTGAACAATTCGTTTTTAGTTTTGTATCCAATCAGTTGGAATCATCTGGACAAAATCATGGCAACAGATGGATGTATCAAAAATGTAGGTTAAATGATTTCAAAGTGAAAAGAGAAAATATTAGACTGTTGTTGCAGGTGATTGATCCACATGCTGTGGATATCAGATTGAGAAGGAGATTGAAAAGGCGAAACTATGGTCTAAAGGACCCAATAAAGTACGACAAATTAAAAAACATGCATCCATATACATATGTACATGTATGCCTTTTTAACGAAGTAGCAGGTGTGTGGAATGCTCATTATCTGCAATCCACCAAAGAAGTATTCGAAGATTTACTTCTGATATATATATTTTTCCGGAACAAGTTCAATACTATATTTGTTCAATCGATGTAGAAGTTCTGGAGCTTTGTCGACGCGAATGTACAATCGAAAACGTATTTCCATGTGACGAAGAAATATTTGAACTCAGTTGCATTTTCATGGAGAAACAGAACTTTGACCCACCCTTAAATATTGTTGAGGAAAAGGACCTATACATAAATTTTCGTTCCTGGATCATGAATATGTTGTAGTCTTTCAAAATACAAGGAGATACAATTGATATAACATGTTGTTTTGTATATATGATATATCACAAGTTAAGCCCATTTAAAAGATTTAGGGCTGTCATGTCGACGACGAGTTAAAACTTAGTTGAATATATTTTTTGAAAAGTTCATAATTAACACGAAACGTTATAGTTTCCAAGAGTTATAGTTTTGGTAATTAAAGACTGAGCTATCAATTAACTAAACACGAGAAGGCAGAGAGGATATATTTTGTCTTCAGGTCTAACAAATTATTTTTGAGAGTTGATTTTTATCAACTCTCCTAAGCAGTTACTCTGACAAACCGGAAGTGAAACAGTGTTTGGACCTAAGCACAAATTAATACCGCTGACAACACTTAGTTCTTGAAAATAATCGATAAATTCGATGTATTCTGAAGCATCGTTTTTCAAGGAAACTTATATATAAATATCTTGAAAATAGTCAGATTTTAAATGGTACGAACAATTTAGATTTTTTTGCAGTCGTATGTATTCCTATGCTAGAGTTCAACCAGAGGCTCGGCTGTCTCCGTAAATCTCCAACTAACTGAGAGTCTCTCTTGCTTGTCTAAGATTAACGGAGACAGCCGAGCCTCTGGTTGAACGAGACTAGAGTTCAATATTGTTTGGGTCCATACAATTTCTCAGAAATATTTCGACTACTGATATGAAGTTTGATAGAATTAATTCTATCTATAAATATTACACAACATGATTCATATGGGATTATTCTCGACTTGCACATTCCGATAATGCATTGCGGCGGATGTTGGGGTCAAACGAGGTCAGGGGTAAAGCGTCATTAGAAACTGTTTTCGAAATGGGGAGAAACTACTTTTGTGTTGCATACGGCTGCAACACCATCGTGCCTATGGGGCAACTTGTACATTTTTCACATTTTACCGAGGACCCAGAATATTTTCAAAGGTGGACCAATGCCTGCAAACGAGAAGTTGTGTATAAAAGTGGCAAGAGAACGAAGTGAACGCCATCAGAATACCAGAAGCTATGTAGCTGTCATTTTGAAATTGACCAGTGTCCAGATCCCAAATAAAGAAAACCGGGGAACAAAAACAAAATTCCTACGATATTTTCACACAAGGCAAGAACATGTAATATGTATATATTTACGTATGCAATCACCAAGATAATAAATATGTCATTAATTACATGTAAGTGACATCATGCGCGGATCTAGAGGGGGTAGGGGGGGTCCCGACCCCCTCTTGGAAAATGAAAATTTAATAAATTTACATTGTAAAATTATCGCAAATATGCCTCGGACCCCCCCCCCCCCCCCCGGCAAACACAATTATCCTTCGGACCCCCCCCCCCCCCCCGGAAAAAATTTTCTGGATCCGCGCATGGACATTATATAGAAATATAGGCCTAAACATGATATAGCCTTGTGCATGCTTTTTTAACTTTATCTGTTTACAAAATTTTAGTCATATGCATTTAAAGAATAATTTGTGAAAACTGTATTGCCATAGCCCATGGCATATGTGGTGCTACAGTTCTCATATTAAAATTGCTTGAATCATTAGTGTTTCTGAACAGATATATATAGCATTGATTTTCAATGGTCAGTGTCAATTAATTCACTGTGACACATTTATTCTTAATATCTTTTAAAAGAACTGAAATATTTAAATCTAAGTATGTGGTATTTTATTCTGTTATTTTTTCATATTAGGAAACACCAAAGAGAATGCCCCTAAATAGACTTATTTATCTTTATTTATCTTATTTATCACAAGATCTTTCGAATATTATATATATCTGTGACGTAGCGATGGCTTAGCAGTCTGTCAATTCCGATCTTAGACCGGCAGATCAATCAAATCTTGTAATTAGTACAACAGTGGAGTCAATATTTGTTTTGTTGGTAAGAATTATAGACTAGAAGAATATATAATTATATATTTGTTCTATATATGAACATACTGAAGAGAAAATCGTTCATTTCTGTGCAAACTTTGATCTGGTCAAAATCGCCATATTGATGACGTCATGATTAAATATCATAGCATGAGCTTATACCAAGCACAGCGAGGCTCTTATGGTAACAAGGGATAAAATGAATTTATTCCAATATAAATTAAAATTTATTCCTGCTCTTGAACACTGCAGATATGGCTCTATTTTGTTTAACAGAGCTAACTTGATTTTAAGAACTGCGTTGACTAGCAAACCTATTATGATAACGCACTGACCCGTAAAAACATCAACTTGAAGCTGTTTTTGATAACCAATATTTTTAGTACTAATTTTTAACCCACATCACTTGTTAGCGCAACGTTTGCCCCTGCACACTTGCATGTAACTATTGGTCATTATGCACAGCAATTCGGGCGTTTCCATCAAAGATCGAAAATGTTTGGGTTTTTAAAACATAGATAGCGCCTTACCGAAGCTTCTGGGTTTTTGGTAACATGACATAAAGCGTTAAGCATATACGCCAACCGCTTAAAAAGTATATGTGTATGCACATACGAATAAGTGCTCTTTATAAATATACACAAACGACCATCAATTGCAATTTAATGACCTAGTTAGCTTTGTTAAACGAAATAGAGCCATATTTGCAGTATCCAAGAGCTAGAATAAATTTTAATTTATATCGGAAAATAAATTCATTTTATCCTTTTTTGTTACCATTAGAGCCTCGCTGCGCTCGGTAAAAGCTCATGCTATGGTATTTAATCATGACGTCATCAATACGGCCATTTTGAATAGTTCAAAGTTTGCACAGAAATGAACGATTTTCTCTTCAGTAGGTTTATATATGGAACAAATATATTCTTCTAGTCTATAATTCTTACCAACAAAAGAAATATTGATTCCACTGGTGTACCAATTTCAAGCAATCTGATTAAAATCAGCCGTTCTGATACGCTACCGCTCTCGTACATCTGAAACAACCCGCTTTGCGGTGACGTCCGAACGACCCGACAATCTAAATATTTAAATATAAGGTCGTGACCTTTTTGACCAATGAGAATCCCCGTCTCTTAAAGACTATCGGGTGAAGTAACAGCAAGGTAAAAAATAACCGCACAGATTTATGGGAAAATATCTGCTGGCAGAGTTTTGCTAGCCACAATTTGATTGGCTAATCGAAAGGTCGTTCGGACGTGACCTCTAAGCGGCTTGTTTCAGATGTTCGAGAGTGGTAGCGTATCAGAACGGCTGATTTTAATCAGATTGCAATTTCAAGGTTGATCGATCTGCCGGTCTAAGATCGAAATTGACAGACTGCTACGTCATCGCTACGTTACAGATATTTAGTATTCGTCCGATCTGGCAGAACGGAAATAGACGAAGGGCTGTGCGATATGAATAGATGGCTGCTACTTGAAGTTATCTTTGCAGTTGTGGTGAAGGGTAAACCAAAACAGGTGTTATGTTGGATTTGGGCAACATTATAAAGTTTATGACAGTGTATGAGGACAACATAGGATTTGTTAGATCTAAAGAAAAAAATGATTTGTTAGACCTAAAGACAAAATATATCGCCTCTGTCTTTAGCTTTGGAAACATTTCTGTCTTCGGGTCCAAGCCCGTATCTTAGTCAATAATTTTTGGGGAGTTGATTTCAATCAACTCACCTATGCAATTGCTCTGGCAAACCGGAAGTGAAATAGTGTTTGGACCTAAGCACAATTCATCACTGCTGACAAGACTTAGTACTTGAAAATAATCGGTAAATTCAATGTAATGTATTCAGAAGCATTGTTTTTCAAAGAAACTCATTTATATGTACCTTGAAACTAGATTTTAAAAGGTATGAACAATTTAGATATTTTTAAATTGTAGTCTTATGTATTCATACGCCAGAGTTCAATATTGCTTGGATACAATTTTCCAGAAATATTTCAATTACTGATACATAATGCATCGTAGAGTTTGATGGCGTTAATTAAGTTGATTTTAAAATAAATAATAATAAAAAAAATCTATGTGCAGATCTAGAGGGGTGGGGGTAAGGGGGGACCAGACCCACCACACCCTGCAAAATTCAAATTTCTTAATTTAAATAAACATTATAAAATTATCAAAAATATGCCTCGGACCCCACCTGGCAAACTCAAATAACCGTCGGACCCCCCCCCCCTGTAAAGATTTTCAGGATCCGCGCTTGAAATCAACTCCCGTCAGTACTTCAGTATTTTGATTTGTTATATTCTTCACCCTAGATGCAAGTGTGATTTTTAGAAGCAGCCAGCCGTTCATGTCGCATAGCCATTCGACTATTTCCGTTTCGCCGAGTTCGAACGAATATTTAATAGCTGTGAAGTAGCCGTCTTCAAATTGGCAGACCGATCAGCATAGAAAATGCTTTACCGGTTGAATTAACATTCATGATGGACTTTTGTTACAAAAAATTATGTAGAAGAATATTTATATGAGTGTTTTAAAGTTTTGCAAATCACATGTTCATCTTCGCCAAAGCTCAGTGATACTGACTGAGGTTTTGCCAGGTTATTGGCCCATATATATATATATATATATATATATATATATATATATATATATATATATATATATATATATATATGATAATTGTTATATATGGTAATTGTTTTACAAATATGTGATATTTCAGTTTTAAATTACCAAAATTAGAACTCTTGGAAACTTGAAGGTTTCTTGTTTATTAATAACTTTGAAAAAAATGTGTTCAACTAAATTTTAGTTCGACGACGACATAACAGCCCTAGATCTTTAAAATGGTTTTAATTTGACATATATATCATTTATACAAAACCACATAATACATCGATTGTATCTCCTTGTATTTTGAAAACGGTGGCAATTTCATCACAAGACTACAACATATTCATGATCCAGGAACGAAAATTTATGTACAGGTTCTTTCCCTCAACAATATCTAACAGTGGATCAAAGTTCTGTTCCTCGATGAAAATACAGCCAAGTTCAAATATTTCTTCGTCAGAGGAAAGTACGTTTCCGATTGTACATTTAAGTCGACAAAGCTCAAAAACTTCTACATCGACCAAACAAATATAGTCTTGAACTTGAAAAAGTTCCTGAAAAAGATATACATAAGAAGGACAGCTTCGAATACCTCCTTCTTTGGTGGTTTGCAGATAATGAGCATTCCACACACGTGCAACTTCGTCTAACTCATTCTGGAAAAAAATATTTGATTTTAATATTGCAATACCACATACAATTAACAAATCGTAAATAAATACTGCAGTATAATTTTTAAACAGAAACATTTGATTCGTTGGTATTTTTTATAACTTATTCCTGAATATTTACAATTTCCAGTGTCTTTGTCTGTGATAACACTACGAATCGATTTTGTACTATACAGTCCAATAAATTCAAATGAGGTATTGTTGGGGCCCAAGCGGGGTTGCATACTTAATATTCTAATTTTAATCGTACAACTGCTAAAAATATATAAATACAAGTAATAAGGAATCAGTATTTGAGTATTATGAGATGGTAATTTCGGTCGGGGCGTGATCAAATCTATCATAAAGCCATTCTGGCTTTATTGGACTAGATCACCCCCCGACCAAATTTATCACCTCATAATACTCAAAGAATGATTCCTTATTCCTGAAATCATTTGTCTGTGAAACTAGTATTTTACTTTGAATTAAAATAAATTTTATATTCTACAAAATGTTTCAAATTGTGTATAGAAGAGTAGCATTTTCAAATACCTGAAGCAATTTCATAAAACAAAACTGAAGCAAGTTAGTGTCCAATTTGTCACCCGTAAAAAGACCTCGGTTCTGCAAATCTTTTAATTCTTCTATCCATGTTTGACAGCATTCTTTCCTCAAAATACACCACCATGATTTTTTTTTTTTTTTTTTTGTACGCCGTTGAAATTTTATATACAGAATGATGCCATCCTCGAGGACATTTTCCTTATTATTTTTTTTTTTTAATTCAAACTTTCATTTACAGGTTCATATCTTCACATATAGTTAGATAACAGTGTATTACATTGCACACACATTACATATTCACTTCATTTAAGGCAAATATATAAACACCATCACATTACCGTATAGATAAACATGCGAAATGTACATACAAATATATACACCGACAGACAGACATATCTATACAAAAACAATGTCAAATAATTTCTTTAATTAACTCTTTATCCATGAAGTTTGAATATTTTAGGTTGGGGGGAGGGGAAGGGATGAAAGAGAGGGGAACAAAAGCTTTCTAAAAGTCATATATATATATATATATATATATATATATATATATATATATATATATATATATATGTAGGTATAAATAAGTAATAAACTTACAATTGCATTTGCAATGATTTGCTTGCATTTACCAGCTTTCTGTATTTTATAACATATCACAACTTGTTTGCCAATGCTTTTCATACTCAGCTAATTTACAATTCTTAAGCATCATTAGTTTTTCAATATGTAATCTATCAGTGACAGTTCGTTTTAACATGAGCATAGAAAGTTTTGGGACATTCTTATATTTACTGGCAAAAATAAATTGTTTCACTATAAGAATCTAAGTTTTGTAGTATATACATATTTCTATATTTGAATTTACCGAAAAGTATTGTTGGTTTATCAAATGTCATCATACAATTGAATTTGCTTCTTAACCATTGTTCAAAGTAGTGCCATATTTCTCTGACATGAAAACAGTCAACAAATAAATGTTCAATAGTTTCTATATCTTGGTTACAGAAAGAGCATTCTGATGAATCAATTATATTGAGTTTAAAAAGGTATTCATTTGTTGGCAAAATCCTATGTAAAATCTGGAATTGCAACCATTGAAATTTGGATTCTTTTGAGGTTTTAAATGGGAGTTCAAAAATTTTATTCCATTCTATGTCTGTATACACAAATCCAGTATCAGTCCACTTCTTTATTGAACGAATTGAATCTTTTTTCTTATTGATGAGTACACAGAACATATCCTTACATCCTTTGTTTTGTTTGTAAAAAATAGTTAGGGAATTTAGAATAAATGGTCCATATTCTATCTTATTATTATTTGAGGCTTTCAATCTCTCTAAAATTGACTTTTTCAAACCCATGTATTCTAAAAAATTTGTCTTAACGTTCGAATTTCTGAGAGTTTCAAGACTTATAAAATTGCCTTCATCTGTCATCAAGTCCTTAATTTTATAACCAGAGTTAAAATAACTCTTTATAAAAATTGATAAGTTATTAATTCTAATATTAGGATTAAACCATATGTTCATTAAGCACTTTTATGTCATTTTGGCTATAAGACTTAACAATTCTAACCCAGTCTAATAGAACTTCTTTCCAAAAGTTGTTACTTATCTTATTGCATAGATTGATGATAAAGTCTAAACCGTTTTCCCATAGGATTTCTATTTTTAATCCTAATTCTGATTCAAACAGTTTTACCCACTTTGTATTAGAGTGTATTAGTCTTCTTATCCATGTAGATTTTAATGCACAAACAAATTCTTTATAGTCTATCATTTTTAATCCCCCATGTCTGTAATCTTGAATTATAATGTTTTTCTTTACCTTATGGACCTTGCCTCCCCATAAAAAATTGTAAATTTCTTTCTCAAATTGTTGCAAGTATTCTACACTAGGGTTTGGTATAGTTAGGATTAGGTGGTTAAGTTTTGGTATTATCAGTGTTTTAATCACTATTAATCTTCCCACTGTTGTAAGATTTCTTAATTTCCATTGCTTTATCACACGACTTATTTCTAAAAATTTTGATGGGTAATTTAGTTCAACAATTTCATTCAAATTAACAGAAAATTTAATACCAAGTAGATCAAAAGTGGGATTGTTCCAATCCAGCTTCCATCGCGAGTGGTGAAAAACTTCTTTTGAAAATTTTTTACTTCCGATACATACCATTTTAAAATTAGAGAAATTAATTTTTAGACCAGATATACAAGCAAATTAATCACGTTTTCTTAGAATACCATCCATGGACTGGGGCGATCCATCAAATATTATTGAAGTGTCATCAGCATACTGCGAAAGTTTGTATTCTACCCCATCAATTTTAATTCCCAGAATGTCTCTATTATTCCGAATCAAAATTCCTAGAACCTCAGCACATAACAGAAAAAGATACGGGGAAATTGGGTCACCCTGCCTACATCCTCTATGAGGAAAAAAATAATCAGAGGCAATTCCATTTTGTATAACGCAGGATTTAATATCCTTATAAAAAGTTTGAATCCAGTTTTTGATAGAAGCCCCAAAGTTAAAGAAGTCCAGTGTTTGGTAAATAAATTTCCAAGAGATAGTATCAAATGCTTTTTCAAAATCAGTTAACATTAAAAGGCCAGGGATCTGATTTTGTTCAGTATATTGCATTATATCATAGATCATTCTTACATTTTCTCCAATACATCTACCTTTTAAAAACCCAGTTTGGTCTTCATTAATTAATTTATATAACACAGTTTTTATTCTGTTAGCTATGCAACCTGAAGCAATTTTATATAATACATTAAAAAGGTTAATTGGGCGCCAGTTTTTTAAAAATTGTTTTGGTTTTCCTGCTTTTGGTAAGCATGTTATAATACCTAGTTTATTCGATTCTGTAAAGTGTCCTAACTCATAAGTATTGTTTATAGCTCTCGTTATAAAGATACCTATGTCTTTCCAAAAAAATTTAAAGAATTCGCTCGTAAACCCATCGGGTCCTGGGGTTTTATCGTTTTTCATATTTTTCAAAAAGTTATAAACTTCCAATTTATTTAATGGGCCTTCCAGAAGATCAGACTCTTGTTTATTTAACTTGGGAATATCAAACGAATTTAATTTTTCATAGAAGTTTTCAGAGTCTACATTTTCCCTCTTCTGATAAAGGCTATCATAGAACGTCCTTAATTCATTTAGTATTTCAAATTGATTAAAAACAGTAGACCCGTCTTCTTTTTCAACTTTAGATATAATTTTGCTGGAAAAATTTCTAGATTCTAGGCTAATAAAATATTTTGATGGTTTTTCACCTTCCTCTATCCACTTTGCTTTTGATCTAATACATTGACCTTGTAATCTGTTTTTTCTAAGTTCTAATTCTGTTTGTTTATTTGATAATTCACCTTTAGATTCTTCTGTAAAATTCTGTTCAAGAAGTAAAATCTCTTGTTCTAATTTTTTTTCTAGTTCTGTTGTTTTCTTTTTCTTATAAGTTGAATAGGATATTGATTTTCCTCTAATTTCCATCAGTAATGTGTCTAGGAATGATTGGTCACTTATAATAAATTGTATATTATTATCATCTAATTTTTCAATATTTTCAAAGTTGTACACTGGGCAGGCATACTGCTGTTTTACATACTTTATTTTTTCTTTAATTAGATATACATATTCTTTGTCTTTAAGAAGAGAATTATTAAATTTCCAGAAGCCCTTTCCTTTTAGAAATTCATTTGTTCTTACACACAAGACAACTGGGCAATGGTCAGAGCGGTAACTATTTTCATATTTTACATAGAGTGATAAATTAAGTAATGATTCTGATATTAGAAAGAAATCAAGTCTAGCCTGTTTAATTGGTTTTTTTTTCTCCTCCAAGTGAATTTTTTTAAAGTTGGGTTATGCTCACGTAATACATCTTTTAAACTAAGTGTATCCATTATCTTTAAGACTTCAAGTCTTGATTTGGGATTATTTAGGTTCTTATAGTTCCTGGAGTCTAAGTCTTTATCAAAAACTAAATTAAAATCACCCCCAATAACTATATGTTGTTTTGAGTAAATATCTTGAATCATATTAAGAAGGTTTATGTAAAAGGCTGGCGAGTCTACATTAGGTCCATATATATTTATTAATAAAAAAGAAAGACTATCTATGGTAACATCTAATAGAAGAAAATTACCATCATCATCTTTATGTTCATTGAGTACTGTAATATCGCAGTTATTATTGATAAGTATAGCTACTCCTCTAGAATTTGATTTGTATGAGTTAAAGTAGGCCTTATAACCCCATAGTCCCTTTATCATGCTCTCTTCCTTTTCAATAAAGTGTGTGTCTTGAAGAAAATATATATTGTATCTTTTTGATTTTAAGACTTTAAAAATGTCCCTCCTTTTATTGATATCACCTAAGCCTTGGCAATTTAAAGTCAATATGCTTAGATAACTTTTTTGTACTTTATCATCCATGTCTATATAAATGCTTTATAAAGTTTACGTTTCCCAAAAAGAAGAAAAAAAGCAAATAAAAGAGAGGAAAAACAACTGTACAGCAACGATTTGGACTTGTGAAAGCACATCACGCTTACTAATTTTTCTAACAAGAATAAAAAAAAGAAATCAACTGCATGAAGTTGACCAAAACCACCTTTTTAGTCAACATAGAAAGAGAAAATCGAATAATAATAAAGATAATTAGCATCGGTCGTGAGAAGGTATATATATGTATAACTTATTTTCTTTTTTGAATTATCATTTTAACCTATGCTGTACATACTTTGTATTTAAAAATAGGTACTTTGATTTCAAGATGATTTTGACATGTTAATATGACAGCATATGCGTTTCAAAAATCATACCAAGTTTATGTTTGACATATTGAAGTTCGTGAAATAAAATTATACACATGTACTCCCCCTTACGCAGCGTTAACTCTAAATTGACAACACTTACAGTTACTGGTTCACATGTTTGTAAAGAAAACAAACCGGAAGTAACAACTATAAACAAAAATCCAAATACTTATGAACAGACAGGACTGAGCTCTTCCCATAGATGAAAGAATTATGTTCAAATGCTTCGTTTCTAGATAATAAATTCTGCATTGCAGCAATGAGTGAATTTTCTGTCCCCATGTCACCTCTCATAAACGCAGGAAAGCCGCCATGTATTGTCACTGCGTCCAAGTAATATCTTTCTATCAATTCAGCAATTCAAATTTTTAAGATGTCTTTTTAACTGACGAGTGGACATCACGATGTCATGGTTCAGAAATAAAATGTTTACAATATCTTGGTTTTGCAGGTCAAAATGGAAGTACTAGTGAATTACGTTGTAGTTTTTTCTCCTGCAAGAAAATATATTCATATATACACTATAAATTACAGTAAAAAAAAAAGATAGCTAGCCTGGGAGCCCGGGACTCATTAAGACAATTAAAAGTTGCAAAGATATCGAACTTTACATTTTTGCACTTACCGGTATATACATAAATATATATTACTTTAGTCGAAATTACTTTCTAATCGCTTTAATTAATATACTTACTTAATGTTCCATTTTAGTGCACGGTCTAGCTATTGATTACTATAAGGGATGAATGGATTCACCAGTACGTAATAACGAATTCAAATCCGTTTGATCAGATTTTTCAAACCGAGAAAACGATTTACAATCCGAGAGAACGGATTGTTTTAACCGAGGGAACGAATTAATAATCTGTGGGAACGAGATATCCCGGGTATTAGGAAATTTGGCATCATTCTAATAATTATGAAAATGACAGAACAAAAGTAATTCATAACAGGTTTGTAAAACGCTTTACCGTATATTTTTGAACATAGTCATCTTTGAAAAATCTATCATGATATCCATATCCATGTATAAAGAATTTTTAACAAATTGTTTTAATTTTAAACCATCTTGACATTCGTTTTTTATTCTACACCCCATTTTGAATTTGTATATCTTAAAAGCTATATAAGATATAATTGTATTATAAAACAATACTTTGGGGTTGGTTTCAACATAAAAACCAATTACAACATGTTTCAATTTAACAATAAATTTTAAAGCATTATTCAAATTATGCCATACCTGTTTGACATTATCACAATCAAAAATAAGATGTTTAATATCTTCATTTGAGATGTCACAATAGTCACATTCTGCATTTTATCTTAATTTACATTTTTGCAAAAAAGAATTGGTACATAAAATATTGTTAAGCAGTTTGTAGTTGAACTCACTTAAACGTTTGTCATACATGTTTTTTTTTTATCTTATTTGTATATATGCTTGGCCAATATTCTTTATTTACACAATAATTTCTGCCTAAATAAGACACTTTTTCTCTAAGATACAGTGAACACCGTTATGAAAATTGAATGTATTTAAAAAATCTGTTCTAGTAAAAACACAGCATTTCATATCAAACAATATACTCTTTTTCTTAATTACATTTCGAATTATATTATACTCACACAACCAATTTGATCTATTTGACAGAATATCTAAAAATTCATGTAATGATTTAAATACGCCATTTTCATTAAATACATCTTTTACATACAAAATATTACTCGCTATCCAATTCTTAAAACGTAATGTTTGACCCTTGTATTGAAACAAATTGTTATTCCACAATGGCTGTTGTGCAAACTTGACGTCTGATAAATTAGATACATCTATTGTCTTTTTACATTCATTAAAGTAACTAAATATTTCTTTATAAAAAATTGGCAATTTAGATATTAGTGTAAAGTTTTCGGTTTTTATTTCAGACAGTGTGAGTAAATAATTCAAATCTATTTTCATTAGATTCAAGTAGCTGTTTACAATGTTGTTAATGACATTTGATTCATCAGTCAATCGTTTAACCCATGATGCCTTAAGGGCCTTTAGTTTTAGCTTTATATCTACTAAACCTATACCACCATTTTCTTGTTTTCCTATTATTGTATCTCTCCTAATTCTTTCACGTTTATTCCATATGAAGTTAAAAATACTATTTTTCATTTTTTTCATTAAATCGTTTTCTGGAATAGGTAAAATTGAACCAACATATATTAATTTTGATACGGCTAAGGAGTTAACAACACATGTTTTTCCAAAAATCGTTAACTTTCTTTTCTTCCATGATTCGAATAATTTCTCCATATCTTCATAGATTTTTAACCAATTAAAATTATAACATTGTTCCTTGTTATGTCCAATGAAGATACCTAAACAACGAACAGCATTGTTGGTAACACTTATATTACAAACTTCTGTGTACCTGTCTTTTAGATTTCCTAAGAGTATGCACTGTGTTTTTTTCTTATTAATTTTTGATCCAGCATGCTTGCAAAAAAATTTCAACAGTTTCGATTGCCTTTTCTAGTGACTTTACATTTTTCAAAGCTAGGGTTACATCATCTGCATGTTGTAAATTTTTTATTTCTGTAGAGGTGTTATTAAGTTGAATGCCTTTAATTTGATTATTATTTTTTAGTTTCAAAGATAATATTTCTGCTACGAATAAATTCAACAAAGCTGAAATAGGACAACCCTGTCTTATTCCTCTAGACATAGAGCAAGTTTTTGAAACCCAACCATTATTTTTAATTTTAAAGATTGGATTTGTATACAAAATTTTTACCCAGGTAATAAATTTATCCCCAAAATTAAATTTTTTAAGAACCTGAAATAAAAAATTCCATTCCACCGAATCGAACGCTTTTTCAAAATCTATAAATAGAAGAATACCATCATTTGTATATTCCATGCAATATTCATAAATATCTAAAATAACTTTAGCATTTATTCCAATAAATCGCCCTTTGATGTATGCAGATTGCTCTTTGCTTATTAATTTATCAATAACTTTTTGTAATCGTCTTGCAAATATGAAGGCAATAATTTTGTAATCTGTATTTGTTAAACTTAACGGTCCATAGTTTTTTAAATCGGTTTTATCCCCTTTCTTGAATAAGAGGGTAATAAGAGATAAGCGTTGTGAAAAAGACATTTCCTGATTATCAAATACGGATAATAATACTTCATAAAATAAAGAGCCAATATGACTCCAAAAACATTTATAGAACTCGCATGGTATTCCATCTAAACCTGGAGACTTGTTATTTTTTCATGTTAAAAACCGCTTCTTTACATTCGTCTATTGATGGTAATGTATCAAAGTTTTGTTTTTCATTTTCATCTAGTGTTGGGCAATGAATATCATGTAAATAGTTTGATATGTTAGTATCTTCTATTGACGTACTTTTATAAAGATTTTCATAAAAATTACACATTTCGTTCAAGATTTCAGAGTTTAAAGAAAACTTGCCATTATCATTATTTATTTCATATATTGTATTGTTTATCTGATTTTTCTTTTCCATACTGAGGAAAAAATTGGTATTTCTTTCACCTTGTCCTACCCACTGAGCTTTCGACCTAATTTGTGCACCTTTTGCTATTTGATTGTACATATCATCTAATTCTTTTTCAAGAGTTCTTTTTTCATTCATATCAATTAGAGTACTTGGAAGATTTTCAATTTATTCAATTTTATCTTCAGCGAGCTTTATTCTTAGTTTTAAATTATTTTTGGATTGTTTTGCGTAATTTATAGAATTTATAGAATAGTCTCGGATTTTTACTTTAAAAGTTTCCATCTTGAGATTGAATCTAATGATTTATCTAATTCATTGAATATATTAATGATTCCTTTTTTATATTCATCGTTTTCAAGGTGAGAAATGTTTAATTTCCAATACCCGGAACCCCGTTCTAATTTGTTAAAGTCAACACATGCTTTTAGATATCTATGATCGCTCATTCTCGTGTTTTTGTTATGTGTACCTGGAATGCGTCTGATAATCATATTTTTCGTCAAATCTAAAATTTCGCTACTGACAAATATGTAATCTATTCTGCACTTAGGGCAGTTATCTGCATCGCACCACGTAAAACCATTTTTATCAGGATATTTATGTTTCCAAAGATCAACAAGATCTAATTTATGTAAGATTTCATATAAACGTTTCTGTGATTTATCGTTTTTCTTTTCAAAAGTACAATTAAAATCACCACACAAAAATACTTTACTCACCTGAATTGAATGCGTAGAAGTAAAAGACCTAAGTCTATTAAAAAATCCTATTCTCGCATTTTCCGTATTCGGTGCATAGACATTAATAAACGTGATTAAGGTATCGTCTATTTTTACATTAACTAAGAGTTTTCTAGCATCATTAGATTTATGTTCATTGAGAATATCTACATTAAGTTCTTTACGAAATAGAAAAGAGACTCCTCTACTATATGGAGAGTCAGAAAATGCATGTATACAGTTACCATTCCATCTGGAATAATTTTCTTTATATTTGTCTATAAAATGAGTTTCCTGCAACAATACTACATCAAATCTATTCTGTTCTAACCATATATAAAACTTATTTCTTTTTTCATTTGAGTTCAACCCTCTGACATTTACAGATATAATATTTAAGTTATGCATAGGTAAGTTCAATTATTCAAAGTTCAATTGTTTATATTGTAATGACATTACGATAACGTACCTATTCTATAGTCTAGGTAGTTTTATTATGTTGAAGCTACTTAAGGAAGGCTGCAACAGTTTATTTCTCATCCTCAAAACTCTCGGAATCAGGGTTGTATCCCGAGACGTCGCTGTCGGATGCAGTTCTGAGTTCCTTCAACATCTGCACAATATTACGCTGCCTTGATTGTTCACGGTTGTTTTGTTTCTGCTTTCGATTAGCGCTGTCGTTTTCGTTTTCTAACTTTTTTGGAGATTTTTTTCAAAAGAACCCCAAGAGCATTTGATCCAGGCCAGTGTTCTGGTTTCGTATTCTGAGTCCCTTTGCGGTCCAGGCCTGACCCCCGTTCGTTGTTATATGTGGCCTCAACAAAGGTTGTGGATTGTTTGGCGGTCCGCAGTTTTTCCTGGAAGACTGGTACTTGGACGCACTTATTTTCAAGAATTTCTTCCATAACCGCAATTTTTGTGGACTCCCATTGTTCATTCGTTTTGATTTTTTTTCAATGACGAAGGGCTGAGAGCGCATGAGTTGCGTCTTTAATGACGTTTGCGGATTCAAGATCCCCACATCTCACTGCTTTTGTGTACTGAAAAGCGTGTTCAGCAGACAACACGTCCTCTTCTCCACAGAAAGGGGTTAACAGTTTCTGCGGTTCATAGTGAGGACAAGTTTTATCACCAGGGGTATGTCCTGGTTGTTTACAGACTTTGCAACAAGTCTCTGATGTGCATCTTGATCTGGTGTGGTTTGTTTTCCAGCAGTTGGTGCAGATCAAGTTTTCTGTTTTTTTAGGTTGACCATAATGAAAAACTTTGCATTGAACACCTGCACAATGGTTAATTCTAGGTAAATATTTACTGTCAGTCAAGGGTTCAACAAACATAAAGCGAGTGCCAGTTCCTGTCTCAGGATGTCGTATTTTTTCATATAAGATCTCACTCACTAATTTAACTCCTTGTTTTTCAAGAATTTCAAGGACTGCTGTATCTGGTACTGACAATGGAAGACCTCATACACGTATTTTCAGTGTTTTCTGGTCAGCAGTTTTGGCACCGGAAGTATATGGATTAGTATCATAAAACTGATACGAGATATTACTAATTTCTATTCCCTGCACTAGGAGTTTATTTCTGTTTTCGGTGTTTTTCAAATAAACACGCCAAAGATTTCTGTCCAATTGTACACAGAGCAGATCATCTCCAATGACCCGTTTGATAGGTTCGATCAAATCATAATCAGTAAACTGTTTCCCTCCAATTGACCGTAAGTCATTGTTCTTGAGGTATAACGGTTTACATGTCCTGTCAACCGTGAGTGAGTTTAAACCCTCGACGTCTCTTTCCGTCATGGTTTGATTAGTACCGTTAGTACAGCCAGCACAGGTAAGCGAGTGAGAATTAATCACCAGGTAAACAGATAAACTGTATATATACACTATTTACAAAGTTCTATGTACAAAACCAACAAATCATCAGATTTTTTACACTCACTATTTTGGAAACACACAAGAAATCCAATAGAAACACTTCTTTTATCTGGAAATGTCCCAAATTGGAAAAAAATTGTCAAAAAAACACAGAGCGAAAAGTAGCGCGTCTAGCCTGCTCCGTGTCACGTGACGTTTTTTCTTTTTTTTAAAATCGACATGTCCCTTCAGGGCTTTCGTAAAAAATCTATGCATCAAAGTAATTTTCAAACTTTTGCGAAAAGAATCAAGACATTATTCGTAACCCTCACTTTTTATAACTCTGAAAGATATTACTTTTGGCTTAATGTTTTTGAATTCCTTATGTAATCATAAAACAATTGTTTTAATTTCCTTTATAAGTTTTATTGGATGATTAGGAAGACTTATTGAAAAATGTGTGATTTTTGGGAGAATCAAAAATTTAATTACTGTAATACGTCCTGCTGTGAATAACATTCTTCTAGACCGTGAGCTTATAAATATGTTTATTCCATTGATTTTTGGTTTAAAGTTAAACTCGTACATATATGTATTATCTAAGTTTACACTATATGTGAGATAGGGTCACCTTGTCTACTTCCCCTACTCATATCTAAAAAATTCTGAAAATATACTATTTTGTATCACACAAAGTTTTGCATCATTAAATAGAGTTCTTATTGCATTTTGAAAATTCTCACCAAAATTAAAAAATGCTAAAACTTCAAAAGTAAATTTTCATGATGTTAAATCATATGCTTTTTCATGATGTTAAATCATATGCTTTTTCAAAATTAAGTAAGAGAATTAGACCTGGAGTTTTACTTTATGACAGTATTATATAATATCATAATATAGTCCGCGTACGATTTGTTAACATTGTTTTTATTACCGTTCTCCTTAGCCGATCGCCGTGAACATTTTACAAAAATTCACAATCCACGAAAATTGCCCCCCCCCCCCCGAAATTAAATGATTTCTCAGAATATTCGATATACAAGTAGATATTTTACTTTGTGCCGTATAACTTCGATAGTTTACATCACTTTTTTTCAATTTCACTGCTTACAGATATGATTTACATGTATATTGTTTAATATTGATTTAAAGAATTAAGAAATTAGTATCATGATAGAATGCTGAATAGGATTTTTTATTTTTTTGTTTGTTTGATAAATTATCGTATACTGCATTGAACGACTTATAACTTTGAAATAAATTTACTTGTTATGAAAAGGCACGAAACGATTAACACGATAGGATAAATAGAAACACTGTTAAAATTTAAGATAAATCTGATAGGATTAACGCACAATAAAACAGTATACATGCATGTACGATAGGATTGATACACAATACGATAGGATAGGACTGTAAAAAATAACGTCACAGGTACTGTATTATTATGTCTCTAATTATGTTGATTCAAAGTGTTTAATGCATTTGTTAAAGAGTCAGTGAAAATATAAGAGTGAACCTGTTTCATCAATTAGATCTGATCCCTACTGTACTCTCTCATTTTTACACCAAATTTCTATGTGGTAATCAAGTCAAGGACAATGTATTTGTGTTATCTTAAAAGACGACGAATGTGGACTGCAAGAATGTATCTTTGACACACACACACACACACACACACACACACACACACACACACACACACACACACACACACATATATATATATATATATATATATATATATATATATATATATATATATATATATATATATATATATATTCCGATCCTCTCAAATTGTCGTTTAACTGTATTCCACCTGTATCTCAAACGACTGTGTAGTGCACGGCCAGCGCTCTAGGGTCCGCTCGTCATCGAAAGCAAGATTTTTGTATTTCCTAGATGGCCGAGTGGTTAGAGCGGTGGCTGCTCACTGCTAGGTGAGTGGGTTCCAGAGGTCGTGAGTTCAAGCCCCGGTCGGGGTTAAGCTCCAATAAAGTGAATTTCCTTGTGCTGTATGTATAAATCCATATCCTTCACTATTGGCAGGTATATGTCAATTTGAGAGTTATTGCTATGTTTGTGCTTTATGTTTTTGATACAACGAACATTTACTGGATCCCAGATACCGGGAAATCTACCTACCCATACACAATTTGTAGTGTTTTATTTCAATTTCTTAATCCTCCTCTGAGAAATACACGCTATATTTGTATTGTTGTTGATGTCTTCATATTATAGATTTACTGACATAATTTCTATTTTTGGGCGGAATGTGATCAATGATCATTTTCTTTGATATAAAATATGATTGTAAATCAGCGAAGTTTTCGGCGATAGCATGGGTAAAGACTGGAGAGCAATAGGGTAGAAAGGCATGTATAGAAGATTGGTGTTTATTCTCAATATCATCAAGAGACCGAATCTGTGTTCCGTTTAATGTTGTTCCTAGTCCCAATTTAATTTGGGATATTCCACTTTCGTCATCTACAGCTCTGACACAAACTTGATAGTTATCTAATAAAAATTCAATTAACTCTATTGAATCCTTATTTGAGAAAGTAAAATATGGATAACACTGATAGATCTTAATCCTCAATGTATAATTGGTTGACTGTTGTTGCGTGATGGAATGAAAAAAATAACAATAACAAACCGTCAACCATCTCAAAAATCCATAAAACGAAATACCATTTCAAAGCAGAGTAACACGGACCTCCAAGATAGAGGTGAATCAGGTGCCTAGGAGGAGTGAGCATCCTCTGCTGACCGGTCACACCCGCCGTGTGCTCTTTGTCGTAATCGGGGGAAAAAAAACCGCAAAAGTCCGTAGACAATTAGGTAATTAATTATGGTCTAACAATTAGTATGAAAAACGTCAGTTAGCATGCGACTCAGTGGAAGATTGTATTTGCTGACAAGGTTGTCGTATCGACCATAGAACTTACGAAAAGATGACTCCAAACGAGACTGTTGATAGTCCTGTTTTATCAACTTGTTTGTCAGTAGCTTGCCTCGTCTTAGAAACTGTTCATACGAAGAGCATGCCCTTGCGTATCGAATTAACTGAGAGACAAAAACACCATATGCAGGTGATGAAGGTATATTGCTACATAAGTAAGGAAAGTTGACTATAGAAAAATTGAAGCCATCGCGTTTATCATAAAGTTTTGTTGTTAGGTTACAATCAATGTCCATTTCCAGTAAAATATCCAAATATAAAACAGATGACGCTGACTCTGTGGCATCTTTTATTTCAAGTTCACTAGGATATATCGAGTCGACGAAAGTATGGAAATAACAATTGTTAATTGATAATACGTCGTCGATATACCTAAATGTTGAGTTGAAGGCCACAGCGAGTGATTTATTTTTTTCACGTACAAGTTTTTGAGTAAATTCTCCTTCATAAGAATACAAAAATAGGTCCTCTAACAATGGGGCACAATTGGTACCCATGGGAATTCCAACAAATTGTTGGAAGACTTGATTTCCAAAAACTACATAGATGTTGTCTATCAGAAATTCAAGCATCTTTTTAATGTCAACTTCAGTGTACTTGTGTGTGCAATCAGAATGGTTTTTAACAAAATAGTTTTTTAGATTTCCAATGACAAGGTAAGCATTTTTACGACTTCCATTTTTATTGAAGAAACAACTGTCGATGATATAAAAAAGTCTAGATTTTAATTTGTCGTGGGGAATGGTTGGATAAAGCGTTGAAAAATCGTATGTTTTGATGCTATTGATTTTGTTAAGATTTTGTGACCTCAAAGTTTCTAATAATTCTTTAGAGTTTTTTAGTATCCACATCTGATTCACACCACTTCTGGAGTAGATTGTTGTACAGTACTCTTGAAGCTTCTCCTTAACTTCTGTAAGAATTTTAGTAAGGAGTAAAGAGAGAGGTTTGGTAGAACATTTACTGGAACCTGCTATATATCTCTGTTTGTAAGGACTTTTGTGAAGCTTTGGAATCCAGTACAAATAATGTAAATCAAATTCATTTTGTTTATTGGGGATATTAAAGGTATTCATAACCGATTTATGATTTTGAAGTATTTCCTGCTTGGAAAGGCTGCTATGAGTGTAAGTAGGATTACCATGTGTAGAATCGAAACCTAGTTCTTTGAAAATGCAATTAATATAATGTGCCTTACAAACAAAGACAATGTTGTTACTTGCCTTATCAGCAGGGACCAGTACATACTGATCATGCAATCTACCTAGTTCTTTTCTCACTTCTGCATTATTAAAAACAGAATGATATATGGTTTTCATTTGACCTCTGAGTCGTTTAATACGAGATTTTAATATACATCTGATGCTTTTAACCCACTCTGACAAGGTATCAAGGTCTTCTTTTTCAGATTTTGCCCATCGCTTGGCGTAATCGTCAACAGCATTCATGATATGTATAAAATTACGACGCCATGTGAAGGATCTAGGTTCCCTAAATTTTGGTCCTTTCATAATAAGTGATTTTAGGTAATCGTTATTAACTAAATTAACATCATCAGTAATGACGTGTCCGGCAGGACTATAGTTGTAGGGTGAAGAAGAACAAGAGCACGTTGGAGGATTATCTTTCAGATGTTCGATATCAAGGTCTTGTAGAGTTTGTTTGTAATTGAAGAGTTTGGAAGCAACGGTTGAAGTATAATTGTAGAAAATACAAGGAGTTGACTTTATCTTGAAATATGGCGGAATGCAGGAATGACCTTTTTTGTGATTAAGAATATTGCTTATATTAACGGCATCGATTCCCGCTGCACGAAAACTCGCGTTTAATTTCACCTTAAATGCAATTTAAACGATACGATTATTTAAAATTTAAATATGTAGTATTACATATTGTTTGCCCGAAAACGTTTAAAAATAATCAACGTTTAATATAAGTTTACTAGGTTCCCTAAAAGAACAAATTTAATAATGTTGGAAAAAATGTAAACTTACTGATACGTACAGATTTATGTGTTCCGTAAGCTAACATTATACCTCTTGTATATAAAACGTATAATTTTTATTAAACATGCTCAAAAAATTAAGTTTAATGTGTATATTAAATTTGTTTGGTTAATAAAATTTAATGTAGAATTTTAATTCATTATTTGTTCTCGTTTAATTTACATTTTTGCATTATAAAACTTTCAAAAATTAAATTATATACGGATATCGTAAACTTCCTTATACATTCAATTAACGCTTCCATAAACTTACTTTATACCTCTTGTTTATGCGACGAGAATATTTTGATTAAACCTGCAAATATCAGCAGGAATTGTATATGACTGCCGTCATGAGAAAAGGGCCCTTATCTTTTGACGTCACAATGCTCAGAAAACGACGTCATAGTAGCGGCATTGTAAACGCAGTTTTTTTTATTTTCTATTTCTATTTTTTTTCTGCATCTGTGTTGTGTTTTTTGAATAATTAGAGTATGGCCTTGTTTAAATACCGATAAAAATAATTGATAATTATTAATAATATATAATAAAATAATTTAAAAATAATTCATAATAATAAATAATAATAAAATAATAATTGACGTGCGTGACGTCGTGTCGTTTTCGACCAGCTACGTCAAAGTCGTGGTAACATGTCTTACTAAAATTGTCATAAAATGCTTAAAACACACAAGATCTTAGATATCTTTGTATATTTGTATTCAGAAAGAGTTGACTAATCTTAATTGAGAAAAAAGTGAGTTTGTGAAATTTTGACCTTAAGGGCCCTTTTCTCGTGACGGCAGTCATATATTTTACGTCTTTATTATTCTCGTTTAAATAATAATACCACCGTATACATCTTTATCTATATCCTCAAACATCCATTTTTGTTTTATTATTATGTTTTTGCTATTATTTTTTGAAAATTAAAATCACACACAAGTCCACTCATGATTCGATTTTATTGCATGTTAAAAGTCTCAATGATGTTAAAAAAATACATGTATTCTTACAAAGCAAAATTAGAAAATTAAAATATATACGTCATGATCAGATACATATGGAATTGATGAAATGCACACTTGACTTAAGCAAATTCAGTATAATACATATAAAATGGAAATAATGGAATCTATCTGGAGGAGTAGAAAAATCACACAACTGAAACAGACCCACAAATTTTAGTGTAAATTACGTATTTTCATATACAACATAAATTACAAGACTAAGTCAATATTCTCATGTAATGCATGTGGATAAAGTTATGCTCTCTAATTAAACTGTTTAATGTGCAACTTGAAAAGCAATTTTTGAAAGTTTACAATATTGAAGTAATCAAATTGTGTTACTTATTTACTGGTCTTTAAAATACACACACATGCACATACAAATTCTCTTTCCAAGTACATGTATTTTGAAAATAGCATTTTTTCATACATACATACATACATACATACATACATACATACATACATACATACATACATACATACATACATACATACATACATACTCTATAGTTCACAATTGCAAATAGATAAGAGTTCTCAATAGAAATGTACCGTTTTCATGAAAACCACTTCAGAAGAAAAATATATCAACAATCATATAATATGTAATACTGTTGAAAAACCCCAGCATATGATGCATACAGATACCAAATTATACTAAATTGAATGAACAAATTGTGTTCAATTATAGGATGTACACATGCATCTCTAATCTCTGATTTTAAACACTACATGTGATTTAAAAATAATTCCTTAAGTTTTCCATTATTGAAAATTTATTGGACAGAAAAGAAAAGTACATATTCTGATGACCAGACTATTCAGTTTACATTTTGGAATATATATAAAGTAATTTTAATTTACTCAAACATCCAATGCAAATAATAACTAATTATCAAGATTCAGAAAAATTGTTAATTTAAAACATGGAAATTCAATAAAAATTCTCCTAGTCTTCCTAATAAGGTCTGAAATAAGATCTGGCATATGCATGTACAAAATGTAAAACAGTTATGACACTATGAATATTCAACTCAATTTTACTTTTCATAAAAAGGAAACATGTTGCAGGATTATTTTACTCAAAAATGTCTTATCAAGTCTGGTTTGTTCATAGGAAACTGACAGGGAAGCCTCACTCGCCCACAAGCAAGAGCAAAAGGATCGGTCCGAGACGCCACCTTTCTCTTACTTGGGTATCAAGATCTGCAACTTACTACCAGCAAAGCCCTTTCAAAATACCCTTGCATTGTCTCCTGTATATTTTTAACAACAAATTTATGTTCATTATAAAGCTAATTGAGCTAATTAATTATATAAGTGAAACTTGCACAAATATGTAGGTTGAAATAACTTGATATAAACAATTGTATGAGCATGCCTGCTACTCAATAAGCTAATCTATCTTTAAACATTAAAAAAATATGACCACCAGTCAAACTGTCACCAGATATAACTCTTTTAGTCTGAAACTATATACAATGTAAGTCTATTTTATATAACAATTTTGAATTGGGATGCAAGAAATTTTGATATAAATAATTCTTTCCGTAAATAATTTTCTAGTCTATGTCCAGAGGTTTCAGGAATAAGCTCTGAAAGATGTACATACAAATAGTCCTGTTTAACATGTCCATAAAAACTACTCTTTACTCAATAAATTGCCAACAAGAGAAAAGCTGTCAATGTGACGGCAAACCGGGTTTTCTTTTGTGTGAACAGTATTCATAATTCATTTGTCAACCCTAAATTGATAAACACAACCCATCCAGAGAAATGGGGTACCCTATATGCAATAATCTGCGTTCAACAGCTGGTATTTTTTTCAAAAATTATCAAAAATCAAAATCCAAGTAATATGCACAGCTCCGATATATGTACAATTGATCTGCAAAACAACAAGTTCTTATCTTGAAAACTGTAAGAGGAGTTATCCGTACAATAACGGTACCCTTTTGGCAGTCGCCCGCCCGCCATTTTCACCATTCTAATAACCGGATTTTTCCTTCGGAAAAGCCGGTTAAAAAACTAGTCTTCAACTCTTTACTTTGAACAAATAGAAACAACTTTTGATATAATATTCATTAAAATAACCACTTTATATCACTCAAAAATGTGTTTAGTTTATTATTTGATCTATGAATTTTATTTTATATAAGCCTTTGACAGGGAAGCCTCACTCGCCCACTAGCAAGAGCAAAAGGATCGGTCTGAGACGCCACCTTTCTCTTACTTGGGTATCAAGATCTGCAACTTACTGCCAACAGAGCTCCCTTTCAAAATAAATACCCTTATATTGTTTTCCATTACACTATAAAGATGCATGCTGTAATTACTGAAAATAAACTTAAACGTATATGTAAATAAATAAATAAAAAAAAAATACCCAGCATATTCTTAGGTTCATCATAAAGCTACTTTGTAACAGGATGACTTTACGGTCATATCACATATTGAGCATTGCAGTTCTCAAGAAGTGTTAAACAACTCTTTATACATGGATAATAAACCTACATCAAAATTTTAACCTCTTGTGAGGACTAAGATTTGTCCATGGGCTGGAGTCTAAACAATTTTATAGAATCAACAATATATATGTCAAAATGATTGCATATCAGTAAAACCATATAATAACTTTCAGCTCAGGTGAGCTACATATAATTATACATGACAGTAGCAACTTTTTTAAAACCTTGAATGGCCCATTTCTGTTCATTTGATATATCATCTGGTTTGTCTCTAGATGATATTTTGTTGGTCCTTATACGTCTTATGCTTTGCCTTTTTGAACGTTTGAATTTCAGAGCGGAACTTATGGTGTCCAATTGGACATTCGTCAGAGCGCCAATTTAGATTTGTGATTTCATATATTGTGTCATATTCCCAATCATTCTCATATTCTGATGACGTACTCGACAAGAAGTACAGGTTCTACTTGTTTCTTTTTCTCCTCATCCCAGGACTAAGGAGGTCTTTTGTTTCAATACAGCCTGCCTATAGTATAGCTTCCATTTTCTACAACATATACACACATAAATGCACAATATGTTTATACACACATATTGTCTTAAAAAGTCAACATAAATTTAGCTTGTAAAACGTTAGGGCTTTTCTTTTAAATTCCTCAGAATAATTTTTTAAGCATTAAATAATTGTTTTTTGAAAGATTACAAATGGAGTAACAGGCGTTTGTGCAAAATGAAAATTTGTCTGCACACACCATTGCAGTTATGAGACTATATATTAAAAAAAAACAAGAGATGTTTGTGAAACACAATTGCCCCTTTCTTCCTTTGAGACCTAGACCTCTGCAAAGAAATGAACGAAGAAGCAAATAATTGGGATTTTTCCAAATCCAAGGGCATAACTCTGTCAAAAATTGCTCAATTAGACTCAAAATCAAACTTGACCTAGATATTATTATGATAAATCTATATGTCAAATTTCATATCAACAGGTGCAACCTCTGCATAGAAAATTAAAGGAAATTGTTGGTGGACAGACCGACCAACAGCAGTAACGCAGTATGCCCTCCCTTGTCTGAAGGGGGGGGGGGCATAATAACGAGTTAATGCTTTAATGGCCTAGACTCTTAAAACATGCAGTGCATTCAATTTGGCATACCCTTTTTTCCTTTGATACAGATCACTTCCTTTCTTGAAAGAATCGACTCCCCCTTCCTTTATCTTGCATAGACTGGAAATATCTGTTTATTGCATCTAAAATATAACATTGCAACAAAAATTAGAATATTATTTGTAAAGTTTTATTTATGCAATACAAGTGCGCGGGATCTAAAGAACAAAAAACTATATTGGTGTTGCCTAAGTTATTAATTCTTTTAAAAGTTTTACTTCAACATTTGGTTTCCATCATCGGATTTTATTTTCCACTACAGTCCTATGGAAATTCCATGGGAGTATCCATCATGCACAGCAATCTAAAAGTATGCATCGACAAAATATCATACCAAGGCCATACAATTACAAATATGCTGATATTCAGATAACTCCTCTCACTACACTCCTTATGTACATTACAGTATAAGCCTGTGTTATACAAATCTTTTAGAAGTATATAAATGATTGAATATACATTAATATACAAACCAGTAATTACATGTATGCTTATTTATGTGCAACAAATCATCATATATATATGTTATGTCACAGCAATATTACAAACATTCAAATATGCAAAAAAAAAAAAGAAAAAAAATCAATAAGGAATACAGAACATCATGAGTTTGTTCAGGTGCGGAAATCAGGTGTACAACAAAAAATGAACAGCTTTTTCACCCAATTCTTTTATTAATTTTAGCCAAAGCTTCGTAAAATGTTGTATTCAGATGTAGCCTAATGTTTTAATTTTTTTTATTGTCAGAGAGTATATTACCACATGATCTACTAATTCTTAGCCCCCCCCCCCATCCAACAAGATTCTAGCAAAACCTAATTAAAAAAAAACATTTAAACAAAAAGCTACAGTAGATTAATCACAAAAAAAAAATTCGGCATCTACTATTCAGTCATGAATTTTTTTGGTGTTTATATAATAATATATTAACAAGAGGCCCAGGGGCCACATCGCTCACCTGAGCAACAATATCTGATCAAATTAGCATTACAGTATCAAAATCAAAATATCTTGACAACTAAGTACAGTAGATCTTGCTCAAAAAATTTAAAACATCTGCCGATTTTTATCCACATATTTTTATGGTAAATACATAGCCCCTTTTGTTGTTGTTTTGTTTTTGGCCCCACTTTTCTCTAGGGAATCATGGTTTGATCAAACTTCAGGGATTTATCAGCCTATTTTGGGAAATGCCATTTTTAGTGAATCACTGAATTGGGAAAATTTTATCGACAATTTAATGAAATTGGGAAATAATCTATATATGTTAATAAAGATCACATCATGATTTTAGAATGTAATCCACATAGACAACCAAACAGCTAGACTTTTAAATATGATCCAACTTTATATAGTTATGTATTCCTATTTCTGGTCATTGAAAATTCTTTTTCTAAATAAACTCCTTCAAAGAAATACAATGTATATACACATGCATGCAATTTCACTAATTCCCCTATGTCTCTTAAAATGCAAAAATGCATTGAAAATATATTTTTCTATTTGAAATAAGTCCTAATGCCTACCTTTTACTCAAATATCATTCGAGTATATGGAAATTAAACGATACATTTACAGTATGCTACAATATCACGATGTGTAGAAAAACAGAGGAAATTCGGATTAAAAGTTGGCGATGTTTCCAGGGTGTTTTAAGACTTATCTTATGATTGCAGCTTTGATGAATTAGTTAAATAGAGAAAAAAATAAAGACATTTTGATTATCTTATGAAGTATTTTTCCAACAGAATTTAACATAAAAGCATTGTTCACCATTTGGGAAAAAATACTGCTAAATTGGGAAAAATTGAACCTATTTTCAATTGGGAATGGGGCCGAATTTCGGCCCCTGAGAAGGTACTGATAAATCCCTGAACTTTAATCTGCACAACCCGTGCTTTCACACCATTTACTACTTTTTGGACTGAAAATTTTCCCAGAATATTTTTAAAGATTTTCTCTATATATTCCTATGTAAAAATTCATCCCCCCATTGTGGCCCCGCCCTACGCCCGGGGACCATGATGTAAACAAACTTGAATCTATACTATCTGAGGATGCCTGTGCTCAAATTGGAGCATTTCTGGACCAATAGTTTTTGAGAAGAAGATTTTTAAAGATTTTCTCTATATATTCCTATGTAAAAATTCATCCCCAATTGTGGCCCCACCCTACCGCCGGGGACCATGATTTGAAGAAACTTGAATCTACACTATCTGAGGATGCTTCCACGCCAATTTGAGCTTTTCTGGTCTAATAGTTTTTAAGAAGAAGATTTTTAAAGATTTTCTCTATATATTCCTATGTAAAAATTCATCCCCCAATTGTGGCCCCACCCTACCCCCAGGGACCATGATTTAAACAAACTTGAATCTACACTATCTGAGGATGCCTGTGCTCAAATTGGAGCATTTCTGGCCCAATAGTTTTTGAGAAGAATATTTTTAAAGATTTTCCCTATACACTGTATATTCCTATGTAAAAAATCATCCCCAATTGTGGCCCCACCCTACCACCGGGGACCATGATTTGAAGAAACTTGAATCTACACTATCTGAGGATGCTTCCACGCCAATTTGAGCTTTTCTGGCTTAATAGTTTTTGAGAAGAAGATTTTTAAAGATTTTCTCTTTATATATTATGTAAAAATTCATCCCCCCATGGTGGCCCCACCCTACCCCCGGGGACCATGATTTAAACAAATTTGAATCTACACTATCTGAGGATGCTTCCACTCAAATTTGAGCTTTTCTGGCCTAATAGTTTTTGTGAAGAAGATTTTTAAAGCTTTTCTCTATATATTCCTTTGTAAAAATTCTTCCCCCTATGGTGGCCCCACCCTACCCCCGAGGACCATGATTTGAAGAAACTTGAATCTACACTATCTGAGGATGCTTCCACTCCAATTTGAGCTTTTCTGGCCTAATAGTTTTTGAGAAGAAGATTTTTAAAGATTTTCTCTATATATTCCTTTGTAAAAATTCATCCCCCCATTGTGGCCCCATCCTATTCCCGGGGACCATGATTAGAACAAACTTGAATCTACACTACCTGAGGATGCTTCCATACAAGTTACAGAATTTCTGGCCTAATAGTTTTTGAGAAGATTTTTGAAAAATACCTACAAATTTTCAATAATTCTAAATTATCTCCCCTTTAAAGAGGGTGTGGCCCTTCATTTGAACAAACTTGAATCCCCTTTACCCAGTGATGCTTTGTGCCAAGTTTGGTTGAAATCTGCCCAGTGGTTCTGGAGAAGAAGATGAAAATTTACAACGACAACGCCGACGCCAACGCCAACGACGACAGACAACGGACAAATTTTGATCAGAAAAGCTCACTTGAGCTTTCAGCTCAGGTGAGCTAAAAATGGCAAATCAGATCAATATTTTATTGACATCAAATATACTTACACGGACATGGTTGGGTACACATATTTCAACTTTCTTATTCCTTTCTTTTGCGATGGATTACTTTCAGAGAGTATTAAGCGATGATTTTCTTCTGCCTCTTTAAGGTTTTTTCCTGCAGGCTGCTGAAACTCAATCCTTCTCAACTTGACAAGAGGCCCTGATGCTGGTCCTATTCAATATCAAAATAGTGAAAATAAACCAAAATACAGGCATTAAAGAGTTATTCTAAGGGAAATCAAGTCAAGTCGTACCCAAACCGACTCGTACCCAAGCCAACTCATAATCAATTGGTCTGGTTGTAAACAATGGCATTTGGATTGTATATACATAACAGATATGCTGATAAGCTTAGGCTTTGATATAATTACAAATTATTTATAAATTTTGAGATAATTTAATGTAGATTTTTGGATATCTTCAGACAAAGATTAATGTCATCTTGGACTCCTTTATGAAAATTGTTTACCAAAAAGGAGTTTGACTACAATAGGTAGCGAATCCCGAGCCGGGATTTTTGAAACTGAAAACATGGTTTTTGATCAATTTGATGATTTCTTAAGAAATACTCGTTTGTTCTGAACAAATTTGTAAAACTTAACTTTATTTCATTTCATTATGTCTTCGGACAAACATTTATCATATAAAACATCTCATAGATTGTCATTTTATGATTTACATAGTGACTATAATGGGTAGCAACAAAACCAGGGTTAGTAGCTGTACTCTGTCCCCTGTTTTTCCTTTCACCACTTTTTGCTCGATATTTTGAAAATCATAAATACCTTTGTGCTCAAATGACGTTCATCCACTAAATAAATATGAAATACGTCCAGATTATCTGTTTTGAAACACCCCTTCAGATCTCAATACACAACTCAAAATAGTTCATGGGGATTTTTCATTGCATCAGCCATGAAATAGCCTGGATAACATTGGAAAATTCTGCGAGTTTTCCGAGAGAGTTCCGAATGGTGAAAAGATATAAACATTTCCTATTATGAATTTCCGTAAGAAATTTGTTTTTCGTTCCTGTGAACTTTTATGAGTGAAAAATGATAATATGTCATTGGAGATATCTTGGATATTTTCTGTTTTATCAATTTCAACTGTATTTCTTTCACAGGTATGTGCATTATATAAAAAATCATCAAAAAGTGATGGAAGCAATGCCAATACCTTGGGACAGATTACAATCAACATTGATTAAATTGGAAACTTGTGTGTTTAATTATTGCTATTTAAGTTTATAAACACAGATGCTGGGACCCCCCCCCCCCCCCCCTTCTAGAGTTACTTTTTCATCATTTATTTGTAATTATATGTTGCTGTATTCTACTTAAAAAAACCCACACAATTAACGCAAAAGCTATATATGTAGAATAAAATATATACCACAGTTATAAATCGAAAAAAGGGTTTGCAATGTCAGCAGACGCCATTTTGTAAAATTCAACACCACGCTAGGAAATCCCAACATTATTTTACTGAAAAGAACTGACCCGCTGGAAATGATGGTCTCTGTAATTTCATAAGGTATTAATAAATGGGGTGAAATGCTATTTTGTAAATTTTAAATAGATCCAGTCATGTTATTTTCACTTGGTGTCGAATGATGAAAAAATAGGGGGGGGGGTGAATATTTGGGGGTTGGGGGGGGGGGGGGGTTCCTGTACCCAAGCACCTGTGAGTTTAAATATTTATAGATAATATTGTAATTCAATAATATGACATTCCCGACAATATTAAAAGGATTGGGCAACAACCCCGTTTGGTGGTTGGAGTCCCATTTGGTGGTTAAATGCCCGAGTGGTATACCTTTTTTACCTACCAAATGGGACTCATTTTTCGTTCAACTCGGATTACGTTTTTCCGGAGAAAAAGCGCATCATGTTTACAACCGGGGCAAGTACTCCGACATGTTTGCTTCATAAATAAGCATTCGTTTAAAAAATTCCATGTGTCCATTTTTCTGCACATGTGTTTTAAAAAAATATCAATATTTTAAAGTTATGACTTCATGTAATAATATAATTAAAGCCATTTCTCACTCGGACTATCCGACTATTTGATTACAAATCAGCTTGGGTACAGGTTGACTGTAAGATATAGTCCTCTTACATGGGAAATAATCATGTTCACAAGGGGAAGTAATTATAAAATTGCAAGAGCAGGTGTAAATGGGTCGCGTGTTTATCGATACCGTAATCATCATCATACCTACCACACTCTGGTACTACTGGTCGGCGAACCTATCTCCAAGGTGCTGCTACATGTAAGAACAGAAGTTGAGGCTAAGGACTGACGTTGTGGGACTGTTTCGCCATCTTGTTACTGAAGAGCGCTTTACCTCGCCTGCTTGACGTTGTTGTGTCTTTTTCTTCCCTTTCGGCACTTTCTAAATGGTCTTGCCAATGGATTTTTTCCTAACAATTTCGTCGATGTACGAATCTGATGATTAGGCCTAATTAGTCCAAGAGCATTAAATTCCGATAGATCTACTTCGCTCGAGTCCGGCATGTTATCGCCAGCGCAGTTTGGCGGGTTCAGAATTCTCTCGATTTTTGATTGGCTTAATGTTTCGCATGCGCATAGAGGTTAAACTTTTTGCAGCAACACAGATATAACTTACGGATTTTAAAACATTCTCTTGATAATTTAAAGGAAAAAAAAATAGATTCATGTCATCGGATATTAACAGAATTGATTATTTGAATGATTATTTGCAAATACGGCTCAGTAATACTAATAAAGAGTCTCTCTCTCTCTCTCTCTCTCTCTCTCTCTCTCTCTCTCTCTCTCTCTCTCTCTAGTCATGTAAGTTCAGAGCATAATTTAATATTGGATGCTTTATAATATTATATATTGTCTGTTTTGTCTGTTTGTATCCGTGTGTAAACAATAAACGCGCATTCTAAATAAAATGATATATTAATGGCACATTATTTATATCGTATATATTTAATGCAAATCAAACATCGTTAAACTTAAGTATAAGCAAATTTACTTATATAGATAAAATTTCTAGACATAGTTTCGGCGCCCCATAGTTATCATTTTTTTCTATTAATCTTTATTATTCTTTTTTTGGTGTATTGTATCTAATCTACTTATACGTATCTGACAAAATAATCATTAAGGTGTTTTGTATATTCCGTCCCGAACCCCTCCCACTATTAAATCAGAACATAATATCAGATACGTGTACTTTGATATAAACGATTTTCTCTTTTTGCAATAATGAGTACGTAAACAACATTTTATTTGGTATAAAATAACGTATTATTGACACATTATTTATCACATATATTTAATACTAGAAACATAATTAAACTTAATGTATAAATGTATTTACATATGAATGTCAATTTTCTTAAACGAAACGTATAATTTTTTCTATTAAACTACATTATTCTCGTTGTATATCGCATTATATCTAATTATACGTTATAATAAAATTCAAACAATTATATGACATTATATTTTGCATATAATATAACGTTATACACAAATTATATTCAAAACAAGAAATATAATTTGGTAAACGACTCTATAAAATTATATTAAACGCGACTTTTCGTGCAGTGTCCCTTGTTGGCAAAAAATGAAAAAATGACGTGGTGCATGAGCAGTATTTTCTGTTTATGTAGGTTTAAAAAGCCGATGATAAACAATATCCATAATCATGGATCCGAGTCTGTATTCAGGTGTAGAAAAATCAAAAAGCGGCTTTTCCTTGACTTTTTCAAGAAGATTGTTTAACTTTTTCAAAGGGACAGAGTACAGTTTGGTGCGAATGTAATAGAGACCCAATTGTTTATTAACATAAGGTAATAATGAATCAAAGGAAACATCGTGTATAATTGGTTTGTTATAAGACCGATGTCCATGGCTACGTCGACGTCTCTTTGTGTTGTTAAAAAGTCCCATTACATTAACTTAAGTACACTGGGGACTTGAAAGATTCCCCACACTTTCAACATTATCGTTGCATCCATACGGGAAGGCTGTACCAAGTTTTCTTATCCAAAGTTCTTCTTGTTGTCTACGGAATGGCGTACTCAGCGATGGGCTATTGGTATGATGGTAAATTTTTTCTAGAATTCTAACTTTCATAGACAAAACGGAATGGTCAGGGGAATTAAAATGTTTGTATTAAAGTTTCTGACCGCCGTTATTGATTTGAAATCTATGACCTGATATTCGTTTGTTCAGTGAACCTTTGGTTTCACCAACATAGATGAGTCCAAAAGGGTACATTCAATTCCGTAGACAACATTAGAGGTTTTACAGTTCAAATTTTCCCATGTTTTGTTATTAAAACTTTTCCCAGTTAGATTACTTGTAAAAGAGGTCTTTGTGATCAAAATGTCACAGGTTTTACAGTTTTTGGCAGAACATTTAGAAATAGAACACATAGGATCAGAATCTGTAAATATATCTGTGAGAGAAACTTGGCATTGTTTTAATACATTGTAGGAGGTGTTGTTTTTGTTCCAAAACTAGGAATCTGTTGACTGTACATATGACATATCTTTGATATCCCTAAGGACAATCCGAGGGACACCAAGTGAACTCCTAGAGTGTGTGCCTCTTATAGACTCTGAGGAGTGACGCCTTATTATACTGGGCGACGCGTCTGCCAGTATGGTAGTGTTATGTGTCGTACTGCTCATGAAAGAGGTAGTACCGAACGACAAGTATCCTCGGGGACAGACTGTCCACCAGCAGAGATACATGTTCGGTGGTTAAAATGAAAAAAATGACAATAACAAACCGCCAACCATCTCAAAAATCCATAAAACGAAATACAATTTCAAAGCAGAGCAACACGGACCTCCAAGATAGAGGTAGGATCAGGTGCCTAGGAGGAGTGAGCATCCTCTGCTGACCGGTCACACCCGCCGTTTGCTCTTTGTCGTAATCGGGAAAATAAAAACCGCAAAAGTCCGTAGACAATTAGGTAATTAATTATGGTCTAACAATTAGTATGAAAAACGTAAGTCAGCATGCGACTCAGTGGAAGATTGTATTTGCTGACAAGGTTGTCGTATCGACCATAGAACTTACGAAAAGATGACTTTAAACGAGACTGTTGATAATAAATAATAAATAATTCTAAATAATTCGTTAATAATTCTACGACCAGTCGAAACTGCCATTAAATCGACAGTTGATTCCGCCTATCCATTTGAATTATTTTTTACAGGCAATATGACTACATCATCTTCAAATTAAAGGACGACGGACCTAATTCGCTTTGCGCAGATATATCGAAAAAATATTAAAAAATATAGTAAAGAATATTCTGAAGCCAACAAGGAAACGAAACGTAAACTTAGGCAGGATAGAAGATCATATTTAGACAGAAGAGCAAATGAGGCAGAGACAGCAGTCCAAAGAGGAGATCTCAGTGAAGTTTACAGAATCACATGAGAACTAACTGGAAGCTACTCCAAATGCAGTTTTCCTGTGAAAGATAATAACGGAAATAAAATAACATCAGAAAACCTCAAACTTGAACGTTGGGCAGAACATTTCAATCAAGTACTCAATCGCCCCGAACCAACAGAAACTGCTTCTGTTGATGAGAACTTTGGTGAACAATTAGATATAGAACTTTAATCACCTACGAAGGAAGAAATTAAGAAAGCCATAAACAAACTTAGAAACAAGAAAGCTCCAGGCATGGACAGCTTAGAGAGTGAACTGTTTAAAGCAGATCCCAAGATAGCCACAGACCAGCTACATGTCCTGTTAAAAAAATATGGGAGTTAGAGGTGCTTCCAAAGGATTGGTGTAAGGGTCTTATTGTAAAGTTGCCAAAGAAGGGTAATAGAATGAAGCTATCGATAGCAAACTACGAAAACAGCAAGCAGGCTTCAGACCAGGTGTAGGATGCAAAGACCATATCTTTACCCTGCGCAACATCATGGAGCAATGCATCGAATGGAACAGCAAATTGCACCTGAACTTTATCGACTTTGAAAAAGCGTTTGATAGTGTGCATCGTGAGAGCCTATGGAAGATACTTTCAGCATATGGATGCCCAGACAAACTTTTTAGAATTTTTAAAGCCTTCTACAATAACTTCACTTGCAGCGTGATTGACGACAGCAAACTAAGCAACTGGTTCAGCATCACAAGTGGAGTAAGACAAGGATGCATCATGTCACCATTGCTATTCCTTGTGGCAATAGACTAGGTCATGAGGAAAACAGTTGGCAACAAGCGAAGAGGAATAAGATGGACCATCACATCTATTTTAGAAGACCTTGAGTTTGCTGACGATATCGCCTTAATTTCATCCAACTCGGAACACCTACAGAGGAAAAATGAAGATCTTTCCAAATATGCAAAACAAGTTGGATTAAACATCAATAAAAATAAGACCAAAACAATGCAGCTAGCTCCATCACCTGCTGTAATAACTGTAGACCATGAACCATTAGAAGAAGCAGAAGATTTCACATATCTTGGAAGTGTCATCAGTTAAAGCAATGCAACATCAAAAGATATTGGAAGCAGACTACAGAAGACAATCATATCATTTCAACAACTAAATAAGAAATGGAAAAACAGCAATGTTGCAACCACTATTGAATAAATTATTTCAATAGTGGTTGGGAATGTATTTCATTAGTAGAATCACTTTGCAACCACTATTGAAATAAAACCGCTATTGAAATAAATTATTTCAATAGTGGTTAGGGATGTTTTTCATTAGAAGAATCACTTTACAACTACTATTGAAATACAATCACTTTTGAACTTATAATTTCAATAGTCGTTGTGGATGTATTTCATTATAAGAATCACATTACAGCCACTATTGAAATTCAACTACTATTAAAATTATTTTTTCAATCGTAGTTGGGAATGAATTTCTTTATAAATATTACTTTGTAATCACTATTGAAACTCATTTGGAAAGAAAGAAGTTGTGTATCATTTTTTCAAACTATTTTCAAATACAAGAAACACTTTATCTAACGAACAATTCCAAATACACAATTTACGTATTTTAAGCTTGCATTTTTTACAGTAATAATGACTGAGACTATGAAATTAATGTACTAATGTTAGGATTTTCACTGCTATGCAGAAAAAAATAACCAATTCTCGCAGATTTACATACATATAAAATTATTTCGTATTTTTCTATCTATTACCTTTCTCTTTCTATAGATATATCATGTTTGATATATTGTTAATCATTAGTACAAGGATGAACACGTTGTAAGTTGCCATAACTTTTATTCAAACGCTCTGTTTTTTAAATATCCTATAAAATATGTTCAAACTAATTAAACACAACTACTTAAAAAAAATATTGTCGTTTACTTTAATTCAGAGTCGGGAATATAAAATTGAGTTTGACCATCGGTCTGACCGTCTTCAGTCTATTAATTTATTGCTTTGTAACACTTTCGATAATCACTACAGAAACAAATTATTTCAATAGTAGTTGGGATGAATTTAATTATGAGTCACTTTGCAAACTCTATTGAAATACAAACACTATTGAAATAAATTATTTCAATAGTAGTTAGTGATGCATTTTATTACGACCACTAATGAAATAAATGATTTCACTTTTGTCTATTATTTTGTTTCTGTGTACCACTTTCGATAATTACTACAGAAACAAATTATTTCAATAGTAGTTGGGATGTATTTAATAATGAGAATCACTTTGCAAACACTATTGAAATACAAACACTATTGAAATAAATTATTCAATAGTGGTTGGGGATGTATTTCATTACGACCACTATTGAAATAAATTATTTCAATAGTGGTTGGTGATGCATTTTATTACTACCACTAATGAAATCAATGATTTCAATAGTGGTTGGGGATGCGTTTCATCACAACCACTATATTGAAATTAAGTATTTTATGGTTGTGATGCATGTCATTTGTATGTCTATTATTCCGTCTGTATGTCACACTTTTGATTCTGGATGACAGGTGGTATAGGAAACATGACGACTTACAGATGAATCAAAGTACATCGTTATTAAGAAGTAATACTTCGTCTTATAATACCTACTCTATATTAAAAAAATCCCCTACCACCATCTAAAAAGGAAAGTGCTACATACAGATGGAATAATAGACATCAAAATGACATGCATGCCAACCACTAATGAAATACATAATTTCAATAGTGGTTGTAATGAAACGCATCCTTAACCACTATTGAAATAAATTATTTCAATAGTGGTCGTAATAAAATGCAGCACCAACCACTATTAAAATAATTCATTTCAATAGTATTTGTATTTCAATAGTGTTTGCAAAGTGATTTTCATAATGAAATACACCCCAACTGCTATTTAAGTATTTTGTTTCTGTAGTGATTAACGAAAGAAAAAAAAATTCACGGAAGACGGTCAGACAGATGGTCAAACTCAATTTGATATTCTCCACTCTGTGTAAAAGTAAACAACAATATTTATTTCCATTGTAATTGTGTTAAATTGGTTTAAACATATTTCATTGTATATTTAATATACAGCGCGTTTGAATAAAAGTTCTGGCAACTTACAACGTGTTCACCCTTGTACTTTAATTAACAAATTTATAAAACATGATATCTATAGAAAGAGAAAGGTAAAAGAAAAATATGAAAACAATTTTATATGTATGTAAATCTGAAAACATTGACATAGTATCAGTTATAATTACGGTAAAAAATGCAAGTCTATAATACCTAAATTGTGTATATGGAAGTGTTTCTTGCATTTGATAATAGTTTGCAAAAATGATACACAATTTCTTTCTTTCCAAATGTGTTTCAATAGTGATTACAAAGTTATATTTATGAAGAAATTCATTCCCAACTACGATTGAAAAAATAATTTTAATAGTAGTTATATTTCAATAGTGGCTGTAATGTGATTCTTATAATGAAATACATCCACAACGACTAATGAAATAATTAGTTCAAAAGTGATTGTATTTCAATAGTGGTTGCAAAGTGATTCTTCTAATAAAATACATCCCCAATCACTATTGAAATAATTTATTTCAATAGTGGTTTTATTTCAATAGTGGTTGCAAAGTGATTCTACTAATGAAATACATTCCCAACCACTATTGAAATAATTTATTCAATGGCGGTTTTATTTCAATACTGGTTGCAACACAGCAACATCAGCCTGATGACCAAAACAAAAATATACAACAGCAATGTAGTTTTAGTTCTTCTATATGGTTCAGAAGGTTGGCGAATCACTCAGAAAGATTCCCAGAGGCTCTTGGGAGTCCACAACAGATGCTTAAGAAAGATCTGCAAAATTTACTGGCCAAACAAGATCACCAACCAGGCACTATACAAGAAAACAGGTCAAAGAAATATCATGACCCAGATAAAGCAAAGAAGATTAAGATGGTTTGGAAATACAGTAAGAAGGGACCCCTAAACATCTCAAAAGTAGCGTTAAAATGGACTCCATCAGACGGGAAACGCCAGAGGGGAAGATCAAAGGAAACATGGAGAAGAACTTTGACCACCGAGTTTAAAAACCTAATTCGATTTTCATGTTATTTTTTGATTGATTTTGATATATCTTTAGTAACTCTAACTCGTATAAACTTTTCATAAAAATCATTATTGTAGAGTTAAATTGGGTCCGCTGTCCTTAAGAAGAATAATAGTATACCACGGAGGTTTTTGTAGATAACGCCTTTACGCAAATCAAGATGAAATAATGAATGTATTCACTGAATCCATAATTTCATTTTAAATTAAAGCTTTGTTTCTGTAAAGGAAAGCTGTTGGTTCAGCATTGTCAAAAGTAAACGGTGGAGAGTAAGCTTTAGTACTAAGATGTCCTGCTGCATCACCAGCTTGTACAACATACCTCTAGATTGTTCCTTCGTTGCGTGAAATATTCAATCCAGATTGCGTTAGAAAAGTAATTGATGTCCTCTCAATAGAATGAAATGAGTTATTTTCATAAACTTCAGTCAAAACAAAATAGTTCTGAATGAACGATTCTCTGTCTGAAAAGCCAATCCATGAAACCCCAGTTGAAGATACGTGTGATTGGTAATAACAAACGTCACTAAGCGCCTGCATGCTAGTTGCTCGGAGGCAGTGTGCTGTGTACCGCTGTTTACACTTAGCATTTTTGGATATATCACACATAAATTTTGAGAATTGATATTTTTTTACTGGTCTATCTGAATACCGGGTATTTTCGTTGAGATCATTCAATGCTTCTGTTTTACAGTGATTAAATAAAGCCTTTGCATTGGGGTCAGTTTTGCTAAGGAGTGGTTTCAGTGACGTGACTGGGCATTGTTTGGTGTTTGTGGCATACATTCTTATATCGTTGTTTGCTTCTTCGTTTGTTAACCCTCCTTGAATTGTTTTTTGTTTTGTTTCATGGGACAGGACGACATATTCATGTTTATTTTCGTCGGTAATAAATTCAAATGAATTTTGTTTCAGCTGTTCATGAAACTCTAGGCCGCGGGTTACGAAATGTATTGCTATATCGTACCAGACACGGTATCTCAAGATTACTGGGTTGTCGACGGAGTAAAGGTACTCGCGGATTGTCATCAGATCTTCAGGAGTAATGACTTCCTTGTGCTTTGTAGGCTTAGAAATTCCACATTTCACATTATGTTTCAATTTTCCATCCAGAGTATCATTTGCACTTTTAAATTCTTTATCTTTTACGATGTTCATGTCTCTTTCTAGGTCTGAAAGGTGTCTGTTTATGGCTGCTCGGATTTTTTTCATGGTATTTTTGTGATATTCAGACTGAGTATTTTCTGATGTAATTTTTGGTCGGGCTTCAGCATAAAATTTGGATAATTTGGAGTTGAGATCCGCTGCTTCAATGGTGACAAAATCGATTTCAAAGCCAAACGTTTCTGTGCTCCATTCTAAAAAAAATATTTATACATTGTATGTATATTTTTAATCTAAAAATATTAATATGTTTCATATGTAGAAAAAATACGCCAAGTAAGGGGTTTCAAAATTTAGGGTTGTTTTCAAGCTTCTATAGTTGACCCCCTCCCCCCCCCCAATACATTCGCATTGGCCACCTTTTTGCATTTTTGGTAATATAACAAAATTGAAACAGATACTGCTGTGATATGTTTAATTAAATTATAAATTTCACCAAATTTTAACTTTAGGAGATATTTTTATATTTTAAAAGAAAAATGGTTACTTGTATGATTTTAATACCCCATTTTGTGTTGCGTTTTGTGGATTCCGTTTGCTGGCTGTCCCGAAACTTTTTAATCTCGTCCTCGGAAACTGTTTTAAACCTTTTCATCGATGTGTTCTCAGAATTTGCGTTTTCTAGAGTTCTTTTCATTTCAGCGATCAACTTTTCGGAATTTTCGGACGCACCAGCATCATTGATTGTGAAAAAAGGATCAACCATTTCATCAATAAAAAAATACTCATCAATTTCTTGCAGAAAATCTAAATTTTCACCAATTTCTTCCATTTCTAGTCTTACTTTGAAATCTCCGTGCTCATCCGATGCCATCGAGAAAACGATTAATTATTCTTGCAGACGTTTATGTATATTTTATTTCCTGACACTTTGCCAGAAAAATATTTAGAGTTATCCTTCGTTGTTATTTGGAGTTATCGTTCTTGATATTTCTTCATTATATTGATTAAATTTGTCTCTAATTAAAGAATTTAAGAATATATATTAAATGATTGTATCCAATAAATAAAATTGTATAAAATCACATCATCAATGATTGTTAAGATTAAAATTTTAGGGGTTTAAAATACAAAATTTAAAATAAACTACTATAGCTAATGTTAATCTTCTGCACCATTCATACATGTATTTCTTTTTTGTATGGTATATATAAAGCTAAAAATCATTGAAGTATTGATGCACAGCCAATGAGTTAGTATTGCGTCTGTGCAGAAAGTAGGTCGAAATTCTCACATTCATCGAGCTATGAACGGTAAAGAGCGCAATGGTGAGAGATGAGAAGAAAGTGATAAACACAAAAAAATTGAATTATTCTTTATTGTAGGAGATGTATCCTTTATCAACATGCTGTCACTTTTTGAGAAGCTGTAGTCATTTTCTGAAAACCATGACCTCACGTACAATACATATCGTTGGCTGCTAACAAAAAGGATCTGAGGTATACTCTGCTCTAAGAGTAGCTGAGAGTTCGGACTATGAACACGTTAAGTCAGTTATTTTAAGGGCATATTAATTAGTACCTAAAGAGTACAGACAGAAGTTTAGAAAGTATAAAAAGTTTGATAATCAAACATTTGTTGAATTCTCACGAGACAAAGAAGATTTGTTTGATCAGTGGTTTAGGTCTAAGAAACTTGATAAAACTTTTTCTAATTTACGTCAAGTCATTCTGTTAGAAGAGTTTAAGGATTGTGTTCCTCAAGATTTAAAACACATTTAGAAGATAAGAATGTAAAAACTCTTGAGGAGGCAGCAGTCATATCGAATAATTTCTCTCTTTCTCATAAAAATAGTTTTTTAACAAGATCTCAAAATATCAATTATTCTAAAAGTTCAGACTCTTGTAACAAGAGTGTTCTAGAGTCTCAGTCTTTCACAGTTCCCAGTCTTCACCACAAGGTGGTTCTAGGTCCGGTCCAGGACGTTTTGAAGGTTCTTCTGGAAAAGGATCGCTTCCCACTTGCAGTTATTGCAAAAGAAAAGGTCATCTTATCAGCTAGGCAATGATTTAGCCGGTGGAAAGGTTGTACCCGATCCTATAGTCTGTGAGAGAGTTTCGTCCAATGTCACATCAGATGATGAAGATGATGATTTATATCCAGCCTGTGCTGTTACAAGAGCAACGGTCAGAAGACGAGAAATGGAGGCTGACCATTCTACAGGTGCAGTTACAAAAGATTCCTCAACTGATATTGATTAAAATGACACTTTCTTTTCCAATATAGATGATTATAAAACAAGCACTGAACCACAAGCTATTAGAAAAATGGTCAAGAATATACCAGTACCTAGATTTATCGGCAATGATGATAAGTTGAATCTACCATCAAAACAAGAAAATGACATCCTCAGGCGAGAGCAATTACTTGCTGAACAACATACAGACCCTGATATCATTCAATTAACTAAAAGAGCCCTTCCACCAGAAGAAGTCATCAAAGTCGGAGAATGCTTTTACCTGAAGGATGGCATCCTTACGCGAAAATAGCGACCACCTGAGGCTTTCCCTGATGAAGTGTGGCGTGTTGTTTACCAGATAGTAGTCCCAGCTGTGTATCGTAAGGACATCATGGGTATAGCTCATGAAACTCCTATGGCAGGTCATTTAGGTGTCATTAAGACTTGTAATAAAATTTTGAGTCATTTTTATTGGCCTAAGTTGCGAAAGGATGTTTCTGAGTTTTGCAAGTCTTGCCATGTTTGCCAGATGGTAGGTAAACCAAATCAGAAGATTCCATCCGCACCTCTCCAACAAATTCCAGCATTTGAAGAACCTTATAGCCGGCTATTGGTGGATTGTGTAGGACCTTTGCCTAGGACTAGATCCGGAAACCAGTATTTACTTACCATTATGTGTACATCCACACGATTTCCAGAAGCCATACCACTTAGGAATATCAAGGCAAAGACCATAGTTAAGGCCCTAACCAAGTTTTTTTTAGTTTTGTGGGGCACCTAAGGCAATCCAGTCTGATCAAGGTTCGAATTTCATGTCAGGATTGTTCCAGCAAGTTATGCATGAGTTGGGAATTAAACAGTATAAATCAAGTGCTTACCATCCAGAGTCCCAGGGCGCGTTAGAAAGTTTTCATCAGACACTTAAAACAATGCTGAAGACCTATTGTTACCAGTATGAGAAAGACTGGGATGAAGGAACTCATCTTGTAATATTTGCTGCACGGGAGGCTTTTCAAGAGTCTCTTGGGTTCAGTCCTTTTGAACTGGTGTTTGGTCATACAGTTAGAGATCCTTTGAAGTTGCTGAAGGAAAAGTGGCTGACTGAGACTAGTGATCTTAATCTTTTAGATTATGTGTCTGATTTTAAAGAAAAACTTTACAATGCTTGTAAACTAGCACAGGAAAATCTAAAAAGTTCTCAATTGAAAATGAAAGTATGGTATGACAAAAATGCTAGAAATCGTAATTTTAAGCCAGGAGATAAGGTTCTTGTATTTCTACCTATTCCTGAACATCCTTTACAGGCCAGATATTATGGCCCTTATGAAATTGAAAGTAAGATTAGTGATGTAAACTATGTAGTTAGCACACCAGATAGACGAAAACAAAAACAAGTGTGTCACATCAATATGTTAAAAGCATATCACGAAAGGTGTGACCGAAATCTTTTCAAACCAGTTTCTACTTTAGCCAATGTTCAAAATTGTATTGAAAGTGATATGGTTATTGATATAAATAAGAAAGAGTGTAATCAGAGTGCCCGTTTACAAAATTCAACAATTTTTGCTGACTTTGACACCAAAGTTGGACATTTGAGCATTCACCAGAAAGAACAAGTTAAAAAGCTGGTGGATGAATATCAACAACTTTTCTCTGATGTCCCAAAGAAAACAAATACAGCTTGTCATGATGTCATAGTGGGCGATGCTTTACCTATCAAACAACATCCTTATCGACTAAATCCCATAAAGTTAAGAAGAGAAGTACAATAAATGTTGGACAATGACATTATTGAGCCAAGTAAAAGTAACTGGAGCTCACCATGTATTCTTGTACCAAAACAGGACAGTACTTATCGATTATGCACCGATTTTAGAAAAGTGAATTCCGTCACGAAAACTGATTCCTACCCCATTCCTAGAATTGATGACTGTATTGAAAAAATAGGAAATGCCAAGTTTGTCAGTAAATTTGACCTGTTGAAGGGTTACTGGTAAGTTCCATTAATAGAAAGAGCAAAATACATTTCGGCTTTTGCAACCCCAGATTGACTTTACCAGTACAAAGTAATGCCCTTTGGCATGAAAAACGCACCAGCTACGTTTCAAAGAATGATCCATTCCCTTCTACAGGACCTCGAAGGATGTGAGGCTTACATTGACGATCTCATCATATACAGCAAAACATGCGAGGAACATCTTCGAATCATGTGTGTATTATTTGACATTTTACCAGCTAAAGCAAACTTAACAGTGAACCTTGTAAAAAGTGATTTTTGTCATGCTTATGTAGAATACTTGGGTCATAAAGTAGGTCAAGGTCATGTTACTCCAATTACGACTAAAGTGGAGGCTATTGCAAAGTTTCCGATTCCTACAAACAAGAAAGAATTAATGAGATTTTTGGGCTTGGCAGGATTTTATAGAAAATTTTGTCCTAACTTCTCCTCTGTAGTTAATCCACTCACTAATCTGTACAAAAGAGGGTTAACTTTGAATGGACAAAAGACTGCGAGAAATCGTTTTCTAAAATAAAATATGTCCTTATTAGTAGTCCAGTTCTCTCAACTCCAGATTTTTCTAAGCAATTTAAGCTTACTGTTGATGCTAGTGATGTAGGAATCGGGGCAGCTTTGTTTCAAGAACATAGTGATAGTGTAGATAGGGTTATTTCTTATTTTTCTAAGAAACTTACCAAATGGCAACAAAATTATTCTACCATAGAAAAAGAGTGTCTTGCTTTGTTGTTAGCTTTATAACATTTTGACGTTGATTTAAATGTTACTGTACATCCCATCCTTGTATATACAGATCACAACCCCTTGACATTTTTGCATAAATTGTCAAACAAGAATCAAAGACTTACTAGATGGAGTTTGTTGTTACAAGAGTATAATATAATTATCAAACATATTAAAGGTAAAGACAATGTTATTGCAGATGTCTTGTCAGGAGTATCATGATTATTATTTGTTGTACTTTTGTATTTGTTTAATTAGACAATACAAGTTTTCATTGGCACTCAAACTTTTTTAAAGGAGGGAGGTGCTATATATAGTAGGTTTGTATAATAGAATATTCTGGACTATTCTAACGTGGTCAGTTATTCTTTCTAGAACATTCTTGAGTGTCCAGGTAATTCATGTAACTTCTTGTACGTATAATTTCTAGAATTTGCTAGATTTATATTTTACTATAAATAACCTGTAAACAGTGCTCATAAGAGAGACTCTCATTTGAACTCTTGTTCGAAGACATTAAACGGAGAACAGTTATCTAATTACTGGGACATTGTGATTTGATCCATTCGGCAGATTGTAACGGACACTCTTTAGTTGGGATTCTTATAGTGTAAGTTGTATTTTTGTATTTATATATATATATATATATATATATATATATATATATATATATATATATATATATATATATTACCGTAAATAAATTATTAAGTTTAAAGTTTAATCTTTGTGATTGATCTTTGCTGGAATTCATGGTTATTCTGACCCATAACACATCTAATTCCATATCTTCGTCTAAGTGTAAATTTGGGATATCTAAAGGGTATTTCAAAGTTTTGACCACTATTTTCATCACATTGTTTTGACTAATAAGGGGTCTCATCTGATTCTGAATCTACGGTCTGATCGCTCTCATTTTTATACTGTTGATCATCCATGATCTTTTTAGCTCTTATTCGTCTTAGAAGTTCTGCTAGGGGTATATCCTCTTCGTCTGAAGATCCCTCTCTTTCCCATTTTTTGGACTGTATAGCTCTTTCTAATGCTTCTGGTTTCATGTCTTCATTTTCCGACGACGATTCATCTTCCGCACTGGATGAAATATCTGGTTTCAGCACTGCGGAAACCCTTTGGAAACTTTGCGGAAACTTAAGGTTACTTTAAGTTTCCGACAGGTTTCAGCACGGAAACTTCAAGTTTCATTAAGTTTCCGCAGTGCTGAAACTTAGGCTGTCCACGAATCCAAATGGTTTCCGCAACGGAAACTTACTGAAACTTGAAGTTTCTGCATAGTTTCACCCTCCATATACGATTGGGATACATATTGTTTACAAAGGGTTTTCGCAACGGAAACTTGCTGAAACATGAAGTGTCTGCATAGTTTCAACCTCCATATACGATTGGGATACATATTGTTTACAAAGGGTTTCCGCAACTGAAACTTACTGAAACTTTATTATTATTATTTTTTTTTTTGCTTTCACAAAAACTCAGCAAGGTTTCTACTACGCAGTACAATTAAGGCGGCCAATAAAAATATCGGCGAATTTTTGTAATGAAAACACGTATACTTTAGTTCATCGGACATGTCCTTTTTAAAATCAATAACAGTCGCTCAAATGCAATATATTTCTGAAATATATATATAATAGTACAATATTTTATGTTCATAGTGGTCAAGTGCTATGGCAGTCGCATGGTACAAGCGGATGTATTTGTGGTTTTGGGGTCATTTAAAAAATTCAATATTGCAAGGGCATAGTCATGTCAAAATTCACAACTGAATTATAAAATAACTTGATGTTATATAGTAGATTTTAAAAAAATGCTGTGAACTTTGTAAGATAATATTATTTGTTAGAAAAAATCATAATTTATAATGCATATGTTGAATAATTTTGAAGGTCACAGTGTTAATTTCATTAAAAAATAATTAATTTGTGAGATTTCACAAGGATCTTAGAAGTTTTTAAATTACATAGCATATTTCAAATTTACATGTAAAAGTTTGTCATGATCAGATAAGTGTATGCCCTTGCAATAAAGTGATTTATTTAGGCACCCAGCTTTAAAATATACGATATTTTATACAAAACTGAGGTTGCCTCTTAATACGATGCATAATTATAACAAATTGAAAATAAGACTATATAGGTAGCATTCTACTAATGATAATGTTAAACAAAATATTCATTTATAATTTTCCGTTAATCTATGGAATTTATTTTTCATCGCTAAAAAATCGCATGATAGCCTTCACTGACTTAAATTAATGCGTCATTTTGAAGCATATGACGTCATATTTGTAGTACAGCGAGAACGACCTCTCGCTTATTTTTCAGTGTGTACGATATAACAGACATCGAAATTGTAAGTAATAGCATTCGTTGTTCTTCATTAAAAGAATAGTATAAATTAATTTTGCTAATAAATGAATTAATTACTACTTTCGAGGTTTGTAATATACTGTGATGTCATAATGCACATTTCTCGTACTTTTTGTCTGAACGGAATTTATTGACAGCCTTAACTGTGCTGCGTATATGTAAAAACAACACAATTTCAAACAGTTCCAAATTTATTTTGTTCACAGAACTGAAATTGTTTCCAATTATAATAAATAAAATACAGCCAAGATACAATAATGGAGAAACATCCATATGGCAATTCCCTTATCAGGGACTTTCATTTAAAAAATGATAAAATTGCACAACACAAAAACTTCCAATAAAAATTTGTACATTTGTACTTGTTTTCTTCTGGATCAAATGCATATCAAACTTCCCTTTAAAAATGCAAAAAGATCTTACTTTTTTAAAAATATGAATGCAATTTACAAAATAACTGCATGTACATAAATAAAAAAAAAAAACTTCACTGTTACATGAACATGATACACTTGTCTTAATTTGTTTTGAACTACAATGAATATGTACACCATAAAACATTTTTGAAAAGGCTAAAGTGTCAATCTTTTGTAAAAAACATAAACTACAAGGTAGTAATTGAATATAGAGGTATGATTTGATTTGAATATGTATGTCCATAAATTCCAAAATGAGGTCAAAGTGACCTACTTTCGAGTTGGGATAAACCTTTTCTTTGCTAGTTATATAATCTAATGTCTTACATTAGAACAGGATTTGACAGCATTTATTAGATAATCCATAAAGTCCAAAGTGAACTTCTCAGTTCCCCCCATGATGTATCAAATGATCAGATTTGAATGTCCTAATCCTATCAGTATTTAAGAGATGACCCAGAGGGAGATATGAAAAGCTTGTGGGCCGATGAAAAGCTAAACAATGGAGCAGTCTGTCAAATCATCTGCAAAAATATGATGTACACATTTAAAATAATTATGCAACACACTTCATTCATGATGAATATTGTTCTTTACACACGGTTTACATTCCTACATTTTACTATTTTACCTACATTGATATTTTTAAATCCAAGTAATATATACATTGTTTATATATGTCAAGTGTTACTACATGTACATGTACTTGCTTTTTGTAGCATGAATGTATAAAATACAAACTGTCACACAGATCATTCACATTACAATTCTCATCAATACCAGTATTTTACTTATGTTATAAAAGCTAATTCCAATATTAGTTACATAACACAGATAAAAAAAAATCCACATGGAAACAACTTTCCATGCAAGTACATGTACTTTTGTTATATAAAAATTGTAATACATGGGGTATATGTTGTCTTTATATATTTTCATATCCGACATAATTGAATAGTGTTTGGTGTATTTGATCATTCTTTGACACATGCATTCATCTCCTAATGCAGTGTTTTTACATGTATTTAAGATTGGTTTCATAATTTTTTCATATATTGCTGCATATAAGAAATAAGTTATTAATAAATGTTTAATCAAAGAAAATGAAAGAAAACAAAATGTACTTAACACTGAGATATATATATATATATATATATATATATATATATATATATATATATATATATATATATATATATATATATATCTGATTTAGGAATGGATTTATATTATGATTTTTCAGACAACCTGTTGAACGGTTGGTTAGTATAAATAGATATGTCTTTTCAGTTCTCTATTTAAAAAGTTACACATCATACTGACAAAATAAAAATAACATTCGGGGTTGTGTTTGGATTGTGAAAAAATATATGAATCAACTACTAGGTATCAACAACATCATTTACAATGCATGTATATTATCAACCTGGAGGTGGAAGAATAAATGTTACCTGGAGTCTAATATTTTATGCAATATTTGCAAATATTAACAAATTATTTAAGAAAATGAAAGTTAATATCAAGGTCTAATCAATCATTTGATAAGTCAAAACCATGTGATTTTCTCAGATTTTAGCTTACAGACAGACATTGTAATTTACTGGTATTTGATCATATAAAAAAGTTTTTTTATAGTTTATAAGTTTTTTGAAATGGGAATACTTTACAGCTACAAAGTCTTGTTCTGCAGACTGAGGTTTAGTCTGGTTGTAGAGTTGTGTCCATTAGAATCAATAAGGAGTGTCCTTGGCTGTTGTTGATGTAACCTGAGTCGTAGTTTATGGAAATAGGCCTTTTGGGGGGATTTTCGAGCATTCTCCAGGCTTGTGAAGCACTAGCATAAGATCACATCGGCATGGTTACAGCAGACTTGGTAGTTCTGGACAGTGGTAGCATTAAAATTCTTCTTCTTGCAATGAACTTGTTCCTTTCACTGGACTGTACTTTATGTCTGTTCTTTTTATCTTAAACAAGAATGATAAAGTTTCATTTACATTTTCAAACAATAAACATTCAGTCTAACATGTAATATAAAAGCATAAAATTTATTCTGAATATAGAAGAAGCTAGTATTTGGTCGAAAATGTTTCATTTTATGTTTGAAACTAGGTTATTTTCATTTTGATTCAATAATTGTTTGTTGAACAATGGAAAAACTAATCAACAATAAGTGTGTTTCACCACCACCTCCCCCCCCAATCAACCTCCTTTTCCAGAACTTAGACCTGGATTTCCCCCAAATTACTACAGTAAAGTTATAAACATTCAACACATGTATAAGTTAATGGTGAAAATAATCAATTTCAAAGCAATACCTTGCGTTCACATCGTCCAGCTGGTCAAAACATTCACCGAAGAGAGGATGCAACTAATCACCGGAAACATTGACTTTGTATGCTGTCAATGCTGAAAAAAAGAAAAACGTGAAAGATTTCATTTTCCGGATTTAATAAATAATATTTTTTTTACTTACGTACGTTACATTTAGAGTTTGTAAATTGTGTAATGTGTGAAAAAGATTCATTGTTCGTCTTGTTTACCAACCAAGCATCCATATATTCCAGGGACGTTTATATATACGTATACCCTGGATATTCTAAGAAACTTCATCTTGAGTATCATGCATATAAACTTGGTTAATGGTTAACTTGGTCAAAACGTATATTTTAAAGAGATACGGTAATAAAAATTAAAATGCCGAACCAAGTTTGAAAAAAATGACGCCATTTTGATTTGATTGCGCGAGATCTCGTTTACAAATGAGAGACAATTAAGAGCCTTGAAATGTTATTGGGAGTATCTATATTGTGATTTAAGTACCTTGATATAAGTTCTTCGTTCCTGTATTATCTTCTTGTTGTAGAGGCTATTTATGTTTCTCAATTCTTCATTTTACAACAGCACCTTCTTGTCCATTTCAACCTTCGCTCAGGATTACAAAGTGCGCCAATACTGACCAATCAGAACCCGCTAAATCTTGGAGAAGTGCATCATGGAATAGTTTAAAATAAATAATGTATAATCAAAATTGTCACTTTTTACTGAGTAGAATACTTTTTACATATATTTATTTTAAATAGGAACTGTTGGAGTCAATATTTCCTGGTTAAATACGACAAATTATTGGGGTGGTTTTGTTACAGTTGTAACACGTGATTAACAAAAAAAAATGGCCATCCTTTTGTTTACAAATGTTTTATGTAATTAAACATGCTAAAATAATTCTAATGAGCCATATGTTTCAGATTTTGTCTTTAACTATTATTTATTTACATGTTCTGATGATTTTGCCAAACTTAATATGATAGAGCCATATATAATTTACTGACAAGGTAATCTTGACTTGTCCAATTTTTACCGCAATCCTAAGCACGGTCATTGTCTTATTCAAAATATAGAGGTGTGAAAATATAATGTTCAACACAGAGCAGGTTCCGCATGAACACACAGAAATCACAAGTATAATTAGATGCCGATCAATTAACGGGGGTCTTAACTGTGGGCTGGTTAACAGCGTTCACCCGTACGGTCAATTTACAACTACGATGAATTGAAGGCAATTATTTTACAGTTACACTTGTGCACTGCTTGGTCATACGATGAACAGTACGTTAAAAATACTTATAAAATACAAAAGCATTAAACAATAAACAAGCCGGGAAGTAAGACGTACATGTGTGACTGATATATAAACAAATATAAAATTGTCAATAACAGATTATGTTGCAAACCATTACGTCAATGGATTTTTACAAATTTTATTGGAACTTGACCCCTACATATGAATAAAATAAGTATTTTAAATTCATAACTTTACATGTTATATGTTTAGGAAGTATTAATTGACATAGACATGAGCTGTTCTGTGCTAAAAGTGTTTGGTATACTTTCTATATCAAATGTATACGAATGTATCATCAAATTAAAAAAATGGGATTGAAATCACCTGCACTACATGACTAGTGCTGGATTTTAAACTGAGTTTGTAATATAACGTATAACTTCAGTAAAATTATAATTAATGCTTATTATATCTTATTACAGAAACATGTGCTTGTTTCATAAACATATATCAATGATTGTGTTAACCGTAGCACAGAAAGTAAATACATTAAGTATAGAAATACACGAATCATGATACAGTCACACATACATGTATATACATGTAGTAAAGTCTAAAATGCATGTAAATAAACAATTATTATATTAGGAATTAACTCTAAGTGGTTTTTACTTAATATCATTATCAACTGTAGACTTATAAAATGTTTTTTTCTCTGTGTACATGTATTGGCGTGATATTTAAAAAAAAAGGAATTAACTTTAAACTTAAGGTTGTACGATTATTTGGTATGGTTTGTAATAATGTAGCATTTACAACGACTTTACCTTAAGTTGATAATTAAAGGATTTAAGAAGGAGTCTTACAAAATGGGTATATTAAGTAAATGAGTGTAAGTAAAATACTTCATCATACAATGTATGCGATATACAACTACTGTAGCTAGAGATTTATTTTACTAATTAATTATAATTTATTAATTAGTTTTATTAACTCAGATACACACATATTGAAAAACAAATCCCTGCCGGGCTACAGTTATAAACTCATGCTTAGTACCGTGTATATGTTATGTAACAGTCTTTTGTTCACTCCTGACAGAAAAACCCTGCAATTTACACAGAATATACAGGAAAATCACAAAGAGGAGTTCACCTGGACAAAGAATGTATACACATGTATACACGTGCCCGAGTACCTAAGATTAATGATTTCATCATTAAACAAGATCAGACATCAGTTTTTCTTTTCACATTCAATTAATTACTTAGTAAATTTGTTAATCGCCTTATTTTCCACATTTAAAGATAGTAACATGTATACATATAGTTTCAGTCACGCTGAAACCTACAATAACTGTACATATAAGCATGTGCGGCTTTATGATCATTAGGCTAGAATTAAACCTGTTGAAAATGATTGATATCACTTTTAAACTCAAAACAATTTTAGTAATAGTTTCAGCAATGCGTAAACCATTTGGAATCTTAACTTAAAGTTTTCGCATGCTGAAACCTAGCGGAAATGTGCTGAAACTGATTGATATTTCCATAATAATTTACACAACTTTTCATACATTTTAATACTGGTTTCCGCATTGCGGAAACCATCAATAATCTTAGACTTAAGTTTCTGCTGACTGAAACCTAACGGATACTTGCTGAATCGATATAATGGTTTCCGCATTGCGGAAACAATACATGAAACTTCAACTTCAAGTTTCAGCAAGGTTTCCATATAGTTTCAGTTTTGTCGAAACTGGATTTTTCATCCAGTGCCGGTGGCACCACATAGTTAGTTTTTCTTAGAGTTCTTACACCATCTTCAGTAGTTCGTGAAAGGGGCCAATGCGAAATGTCTGCCAGTCTTAATTGTTGTGCATGGCATTTGGTGGTTAATCCAGTCAATTGACATATTTCTTTTAGACTATCAGAATTCTTTATTGATTAAATATCAAAAAGAATACAAGTACTTAATTTTTATAGTGCCTTGTTTAGAATTATTAGTTATCATTATCAAATCTTCTGAACTTCAACATTAAAAAAAAAATCTTTATCCTGGGATGATTTGCATACTGATGCATTTATTTAAATATATAAAAAAAAAGTGGGAATAATTACATGCATGTAAATTGTTACACGTAGAATTAAGAAGTACCGGTAGTCCATGTTGTATATAGTAGTTGACCATGAAGAGGGCTGGATGGTTGTGGCCATTATTAGGCTACAATTACCTCCTTCAGATGAAGAGTTTGGTAAAATGATATAGAAAAATATTCAAATTTTAATGCTAAATTACTTGGATTTCTTTTTTATAACTTAATTTTTTATGAAATACAGGCATACACACAATTACAACCACAAAAACCATGCACAAACACACCAACTCACGCACACACCTGCATATTTTAAATAACAAACTCTAAGTACTGATATACATGCAGTTTTATTATGCTGGATTTTTTCTTAATTAATAAATGTTAGTTTGTGAATATTTCAGGCAGATCTGATGTTAATTTGTTGACCATCCAGCCTCCTTAAGTCAAAACAGACCTCTTACAATTATATCCAGCTTAACTTGCCAAAATATTCAATGAATCAATGTAGAGAAAGATATTGAGTTAAAAATGCCATAGAATGTGATAACTAAAGATTTAATTTTTTCAGAAATTAAAGAGTAGATGCACTCAGCTGAAGAATGATGCCATCTACAAGAAGAAAGATCGTAAGAAGATAAGAAAATGCCTAACGAGAGAGGCCACATCACTAGAGGTAACAGACGATGATGAACCAACACAGCGTGTTGCATTTCCGTTTGTGTGGGAATCAAGTCTTCTGCGAGCTATCAAGTGTGATTTGGACAGAGGATACAGCGATTCTCTCAGGATTCAACAAAGGCGACAGAAAGCCAGAGTGACCAGGAGTGCCACTGAGATGACAATGACCCCGCCTCCAATGGACATTCCTGGCTGCGCAATATCTACAACATATCATCTTGATGGCTGAACCGTAGTGTGGTCACCAATCCCTACATCAACTAATCCCTCTGTGCCATGATCCAGTTTCTTTTTTCAGTGTTTGTAAATGAGATATAAAATGCCCTTAAATTATTAAGTACATGATTTTCTGTTGTTTATTTTCATAAAAAGTAAAATCTTATAATTTTAGAGAAAAAATAATGAACAAGCTTTGTAATGTTTTTGTATTTAAAAAGATTGGATTTTTAGATTTTAGTATTTATTTCATTCAAAGCCTGTATTTATATATGTTGCTTATTTATCATGCCTTCCTTCTAAAAGATTCCTTGTTATTGCTCCCACATATCTTGATCATGAACATCTTAAGACCAGTAACATATTTATAATATATTAGCATATGAAAATGGTAGTTTCAGGGTATATATTTGAGGGGAATTATGATATACATATATGCATCTACTGGATTTTTTTTTGACAGGCAAACGGAAAGGGGGGGGGGGAGTACAGAGAAGCACAAGTTTTATATAGCCAATACACAGAATTACTAAAAAATGTAGGTATTTAGGCCACAATGTGTTGATGTGTATAATAGTTATTACCAGGACATTTTGGTTCTATAATTATTTCTGGGTCTTTAAATTTTATAGTTTTGTTGATGTTAAAGATGTGCATATTTGATAAGTTTTGATCTGATGATTGTTTTTCCAGTTATGCTCCTGTATCAAGTTATTTTGCGTGTTAAATGCATTACCAGTCATTTATTATCATATGTGTAGTGTTGTTAAGTTATGGGGGAGTGGGGGTTTGTGATTTTGGTTATTTTTAATTTCAGTTTTCAAAAAAATTATATTTATACCCCCGCTCCGAAGGAGAAGGGGGTATACTATTTTACCCTTGTGTGTCTGTCTGTCCTTCTGTCTGTCTGTCCGTCCGTAATAAAAATTACTGTCACATATTTCTCAGCAACTATTTATCGCTGATGCTTGAAATTTTAACACACTATTTGTCTAGGCATGCCATATCGTGGGAAATATTTTTCTACCAATCAGACGTCAACTTATGTTAGGTGGCACGGGACAGTTTTTTTTATACATTTCATTGTAGCCAGGGGATGTGTGTCTTCAGAACTCTGTAACTAGAATTTCCTCAGTTCCCATTGAGCATAAATACCTTTAATTCACTTGTTATAGGGTCAATCACTAATTTCTGAAGAAAATTACTAGTCAAAACCTGTAAAATTTTCTACATACTGGATTTTATGAGATTTTGACCCTTTCATATTTTGCTAATTTTTCATGATTTTTCAGCTTTTTAGACCTCCCCCAGCTTATTCCCTGCAAAGGGTTGACCTTCCGTACCGTGTGCATGCTGCACCATCATATGTCAGAAACTTACCGGTGTATAGTTTACAATGTCCCATCCACCTACTTTCCGTGTTATTTTACCTCCCGTCTGTCACTTGCAATTTCACTGTGTAAAGTCAACACAACAGTCATAGCCGCGGTTTCGCATTTTACTTCTGATTCTCGTGTACCTAACATATGGGGCCTACATATTGCATGTCAATTTCAACAAGAGACATCCCTCTAACTAATGATAATCATTAAAAATCATTTCATGAATTTTAGCAACACTCATAAGCCTTCAAGTACAGCAACTCTCAATTTTACAAAAATATTGACGGGTACTTTATCCGAAACTGTCCCTTGCTACCTTAGATGACGACTTTGTTTATTTTAAGCCTAAATTTTCAAACAAATATCTGTCAAAGATTTCTCAGCAACTTTTCATTGCAGATGCTTGAAATTTTAACACATTATTTGTTTAGGCATGCCATATCGTGGGATATATTTTTGTACTAATCGGATGTGGACTTCCTGTTAAATAAGGACTTTGTTTATTTTTAGCCAAAATTTTCAAACAAATTTTGTCAAAGATTTCTCAATTTTTTATCGCAGATGCTTGAAATTTTAACACACTATTTGTATAGGCATGCCATATTGTGGGATATATTTTTGTACCGATCGAATGCCAACTTTCTGTTAAATGTCGAATTTGCTTATTTTGCATATTCACATTAGAGCGGGGGTATCAGTAGTGAGCATTTGCTCACAGATATCTTGTCGTTTATGATTTCAACACTTTTTTATGCTTATATGAAAAAGTTTGTAAGGCTTGTTTCCCTCATTAAAAACAACTGTGATCCAACCTTTATAATACCATATGATACATAAGTTGGGATGGTATGATGCATTTCATAAGGTGTCCTCCCCCCTTCTCAATCCAATGAATATACAGTATATATATACATATAAATTCAAATTTCCTTTTGCATTAGATAGCTATTCTGATGACATCGTATTGCACAAACTGTAATTTTGAACAGGTCCAACAATTTAATGTGCATTTGTCTGTAGATTACATGTAATGAAGATAGCAGATTTTTATGCTTGTTTGTGATTAATTCATTGTAACTAGGTTTTGCTCATTTCAAGTTTTTAATGAAAATACTGACAATAATGTGATAAGTGACTCTTATAGAAAAAAGATTTGTTACATACATTTGCAATTTTATAACTTTGATTTGACAAGTCATATATATATATATATATATATATATATATATATATATATATATATATATATATATATATATATATATATATATATATATATATAGTGCTTGAATATTTTGAGAATACACCATTTATGAAATTGTTATGCAATAAATTGCTTTGATGATGTATTTCTTTCTTATCAATCTACGAATATTTGAATATCAATGAATTCAGTGGTCAGAAAAAAGAATATATACAAAATAAAATGAATTCTGAAAAAATCGATAAAAAAATTAATTTTATTTATGGTTTACGCATTGCATAAACTTAGGCTGTCCACCATTCCAGGTGGTTTACGCAGTGGAAACTTCAGGTTTATGATTGGAAGTGGAAACATGCAGAAACATTGAGTTTATATATGGGTTCTGCATTGCGGACACCATTAGTAAATCTTATGTTTCTACAAAGTTTCCGCAGCGTAAACCACCTGGAATGGTGGGCAGCCTAAGTTTACGCAATATCGTAAACCCATGTAAACTTCAGGTTTCCATATGGAAACCTGGTATAAACCACAATTTTTCTTGAGTTTCCGCACAGTTTCCATAATGTTTCTGGGACACGGTAACTGGTTTTTTTCATCCAGTGCTAAGAAAATAACAGACAACGCTCAAACATGGGATATTCATCTTAATTAGACGTTGGCAGCCATTCGTTTCCATCCTCGCGATTCGTCAAAGTTTTCTCCATATTACCTTATGAACAACAGAGATGTCATATTACCTCTTGATACGTTAATGAAACCTCGAAGGAGATATGCAGGAGAAGACCAACACAAGATTGCCCTTCAAGAACAACATAAAACTTTCATGCTAGTACACAAGCCAATAAGAAACAGAAAGCGCAGGCCGATAAGAAAAGCAAAGACGAAGATTTTCAGCTAGGTGACCCTGTCTATCTAAAGAACAACAGAAGACAAAATAAGTTAGATAAAAAGTGGCTACCATATTATCGAATCATAGAGCAGGAAAGACCAGTTAGTTTCGTGGTGAGAGATCAATTGACTGGATTAACCACCAAATGCCATGCACGACAATTAAGACTGGCAGACATTTCGCATTGGTCCCTTTCACAAACTACTGAAGATGGTGGAAGAACTCTAAGAAAAACTAACTATGTGGTGCCACCGGAAGATGAATCGTCGTCGGAAAATGAAGACATGCAACCAGAACCATTAGAAAGGGCTATACAGTCCATACAATGGGAAAGAGAGGGATCTTCAGACGAAGAGGATATACCCCTAGCAGAACTTCAAAGACGAATAAGAGCTAAGAAGATCATGGATGATCAACAGTATAAAAACGAGAGAGCGATCAGACCGTAGATTCAAAATCAGATCCCTTAGTCAAAACAATGTGATGAAAATAGTGGTCAAAGCTTTGAAATACCCTTAGATATTGCAAATTTACACTTAGACGATGATATGGAATTAGATGTGTTATGGGTCAGAATAACCATGAATTCCAGCAAAGATCAATCATAAAGATTAAACTTTAAACTTTTTTTTACTTAATAATTTATTTACAGTAATATATATATATAAATACAAAAATACAACTTACACTATAAGAATCCTAACTAAAGAGTGTCCGTTACAATCTGCCGAATGGATCAAATCACAATGTCCCAGTAATTAGATAACTGTTCTCAGTTTAATGTCTTCGAACAAGAGTTCAAATGAGAGTCTCTCTTATGAGCACTGTTTACAGGTTATTTATAGTAAAATATAAATCTAGCAAATTCTAGAAATTATACGTACAAGAAGTTACATGAATTACCTGGACACTCAAGAATGTTCTAGAAAGAATAATTGACCACTTTAGAATATTCCAGAATATTCTATTATACAAACCTACTATATATAACACCTCCCACCTTAAAAAAGTTTGAGTGCCAATGAAAACTTGTATTGTCTAATTAAACAAATACAAAAGTACAACAAATAATAATCATGATACTCCTGACAAGGCATCTGCAATAACATTGTCTTTACCTTTAATATGTTTGATAATTATATTATACTCTTGTAACAACAAACTCCATCTAGTAAGTCTTTGATTCTCGTTTAACAATTTATGCAAAAATGTCAAGGGGTTGTGATCTGTATATACAAGGATAGGATGTACAGTAACATTTAAATAAACGTCAAAATGTTGTAAAGCTAACAACAAAGCAAGACATTCTTTTTCTATGTTAGAATACTTTTGTTGCCATTTGGTAAGTTTCTTAGAAAAATAAGAAATAACCCTATCTACACTATCACTATGTTCTTGAAATAAAGCTGCTACATCAGTAGCATCAACAGTAAGCTTAAATTGCTTAGAAAAATCTGGAGTTGAGAGAACTGGACTACTAATAAGGACAGATTTTATTTAAGAAAACGATTTCTCGCAGTCTTTTGTCCATTCAAAGTTAACCCTCTTTTGTAAAGATTAGTGAGTGGATTAACTACAGAGGAGAAGTTAGGACAAAGTTTTCTATAAAATCCTGCCAAGCCCAAAAATCTCATTAATTCTTTCTTGTTTGTAGGAATCGGAAACTTTGCAATAGCCTCCATTTTAGCCATAATTGGAGTTACATGACCTTGACCTACTTTATGACCCAAGTATTCTACATAAGCATGACAAAATTCATTTTTTACAAGGTTCACTGTTAAGTTTGCTTTAGCTGGTAAAATGTCAAATAATACACACATGATTCGAAGATGTTCCTCGCATGTTTTGCTGTATATGATGAGATCGTCAATGTAAGCCTCACATCCTTCGAGGTCCTGTAGAAGGGAATGGATCATTCTTTGAAACGTAGCTGGTGTGTTTTTCATGCCAAAGGGCATTACTTTGTACTGGTAAAGTCGATCTGGGGTTACAAAAGCCGAAATGTATTTTGCTCTTTCTGTAATGGATCTTGCCATTAACCCTTCAACAGGTCAAATTTACTGACAAACTTGGCATTTCCTATTTTGTCAATACAGTCATCAATTCTAGGAATGGGGTAGGAATCAGTTTTCGTGACGGAATTCACTTTTCTAAAATCGGTGCATTATCGATAAGTACCGTCCTGTTTTGGTACAAGAATACATGGTGAGCTCCAGTTACTTTTACTTGGCTCAATAATGTCATTGTCCAACATTTATTGTACTTCTCTTCTTAACTTTATGGGATTTAGTCGATAATGATGTTGTTTGATAGGTAAAGCATCGCCCACTATGACATCATGACAAGCTGTATTTGTTTTCTTTGGGACATCAGAGAAAAGTTGTTGATATTCATCCACCAGCTTTTTAACTTGTTCTTTCTGGTGAATGCTCAAATGTCCAACTTTGGTGTCAAAGTCAGCAAAAATTGTTGAATTTTGTAAACGGGCACTCTGATTACAGTCTTTCTTATTTATATAAATACCCATATAACTTTCAATACAATTTTGAACATTGGCTAAAGTGGAAACTGGTTTGAAAAGATTTCGGTCACACCTTTCGTGATATGTTTTTAACATATTAATGTGACACACTTGTTTTTGTTTTCGTCTATCTGGTGTGCTAACTACATAGTTTACATCACTAATGTTACTTTCAATTTCATAAGGGCCATAATATCTGGCCTGTAAAGGATGTTCAGGAATAGGTAGAAATACAAGAACCTTATCTCCTGGCTTAAAATTACGATTTCTAGCATTTTTGTCATACCATACTTTCATTATAGGATTGACTGTATAATTTTTTTTGTTCATCGAGAAATGAATCTAAAAACCGCATCGCAAACTTTATGAAAGCCGAAGGCTTTCATAAAAAAGTTTGCGATGCGGTTTTTAGATTCATTTCTCGATGAGCAAAAAAAATGTACTGTCAATGCTTATAATTCAATTTTAAACACAAATAATGTTTAAGCTAAATTAATTGTAAATAACAAGAATCAACAAGAAACAAACAAGTACATGTTATTAACACGCGGAGTGATTTTATTTAGGACATGTTGATTTGAACACGTTGATTACTTTAGCTCCGGATGTACATTAACATTGATCGAAGTGTTGTAAAAAACAGAATTGTTGATAAATGATTTGAATGATAATTTTGTATTTTGTTCTTTGAACATTGATTGCTGAAGCAGGTATGTGCTCTGGTCGTCTGGAACACAGCTGGGCCCTGCACGGCCATTGCTCGCTAACGCCAGATTGGAAAATGTTTTACCGATTGCGATTTTTTGGTTACCTGTGCATTTTCTGGCATAACTATGATAGTAATTCTTTTCTATGCCCGCTCATGAACATGATATGACGGAGTTCTACCCTGCCTCGCAAAGTGTCTCTGAGGCAGTATGCCGTGTACTATTGTTTACCTTTTGCATTCCGAGATATGTCGCACATAAATTTTGAAAATTGGCATTTTTTCACTGGTTTTTCTAAATAGCAGATATCCTCGTTGATATTATTAATCGCTTCTTTTGTGCAGTGATTAAACAAAGCAATTTTTAGCAGACGTTTATGTATATTTCATCTATTGCGCATTTGCCAAAAAAAATTAGAGTTATCCTTCTTTGTGGTGTTATCATTCTTGACATTATTTAGATTATATTTGCCTTTAATTAGAAGATTTAAGAAAATAGATTAAACAAATTTACTCAATATATAAATTTATAAAATAATTATTGTAAATAATTTGTTAAAATGTCAATTTTTTCAATTTTTGACAAAAAAAAAAATTAAAATTTACTAAGGCTTATGCAAATTTGATACACTACTTATTCATCTGTTTTGTTTTTGAACAGTATATATATTACTCGATAACACTCTATATTTGATGCGTAGCATTTCGGTTAGGGGTGCCCGTGTGTGGAAAGAAGTTCTAGAATCAAACATTCATCGGAAAATGAATGAAAAAGTGGTCTACAGTGAGAAATGGGGGAAAAACAATGAAAGGAAGGAAAATTGAATTATTTTCAATTGAGAACTTTTTAGATTTTCCTGTGCTAATTTACAAGCATTGTAAAGTTTTTCTTTAAAATCAGACACATAATCTAAAAGATTAAGATCACTAGTCTCAGTCAGCCACTTTTCCTTCAGCAACTTCAAAGGACCTCTAACTGTATGACCAAACACCAGTTCAAAAGGACTGAACCCAAGAGACTCTTGAACAGCCTCCGTGCAGCAAATATTACAAGATGAGCTCCTTCATCCCTGTCTTTCTCATACTGGTAACAATAGGTCTTGAGCAGTGTTTTAAGTGTCTGATGAAAACTTTCTAACGCGCCCTGGGACTCTGGATGGTGATCACAAAACTAAAAAAACTTGGTCAGGGCCTTAACTATGGTCTTTGTCTTGATATTCCTAAGTGGTATGGCTTCTGGAAATCGTGTAGATGTACACATGATGGTAAGTAAATACTGGTTTCCGGATCTAGTCCTAGGCAAAGGTCCTACACAATCCACCAATACCCGGCTATAAGGTTCTTGAAATGCTGGAATTGGTTTGAGAGGTGCGGATGGAATCTTTTGATTTGGTTTACCTACCATCTGGCAAACATGGCAAGACTTGCAAAACTCAGAAACATCCATTCGCAACTTAGGCCAATAAAAATGACTCAAAATTTTATTACAAGTCTTAATGACACCTAAATGACCTGCCATAGGAGTTTCATGAGCTATAGCCATGATGTCCCTACGATACACAGCTGGGACTACTATCTGGTAAACAACACGCCACACTTCATCAGGGGAAGCCTCAGGTGGTCGCCATTTTCGCATAAGGATGCCATCCTTCAGGTAAAAGCATTCTCCGACTTTGATGACTTTTTCTGGTGGAAAGGCTCTTTTAGGTAATTGAATGATATCAGGGTCTGTATGTTGTTCAGCAAGTAATTGCTCTCGCCTGAGGATGTCATTGTCTTGTTTTGATGGTAGATTCAACTTATCATCATTGCCGATAAATCTAGGTACTGGTATATTCTTGACCATTTTTCTAATAGTTTGTGGTTCAGTGCTTGTTTTATAATCATCTATATTTGAAAAGAAAGTGTCATTTAAATCAATATCAGTTGAGGAATCTTTTGTAACTGCACCTGTAGAATGGTCAGCCTCCATTTCTCGTCTTCTGGTCATTGCTCTTGTAACAGCACAGGCTGGATATAAATCATCATCTTCATCATCTGATGTGACATTGGACGAGACTCTCTCACAGACTATAGGATCGAGTACAACCTTTCCACTGGCTAAATCATTGCCTAGCAATAAAGAAACGCCTGGAAAAGGAAGAGTAAGTCGAACACCTACAGTAACAGGTCCAGGGATTAAATCTGACTTCAAACAAATTCTATAAAGGGAAACATTAATGACGCCGAGCTCCACACCCTGTATTAAAACTGCCCTACCAGTAAAGGTCTGCTCAGACAAAGGCAGTACACCCTCTAACAATAAAGTCTGTGCAGCCCCAGTATCTCTAAAAAAATCTGAACAGGGTGAGTTTTGCTGGAGTCATCAAGTGAAACAAATCTCTGGGACAAAAAGGGCTTATAATCCTTCATAGAATCAGTAGAACTGGACTTTGAACCCTGAACTTCAGGAGTATCAGAACAAAATGAAACTAAGGCTCCTTGATCACCTCTAACTGCAGCACAGGCAAGTGGTTGATGTTTGTCAAGGTCATATTTTCTTTTGAGTTTAAAACATTCACTGATAAGATGACCCTTTCTTTTGCAATAACTGCAAGTGGGAAGCGATCCTTTTCCAGAAGAACCTTCAAAACGTCCTGGACCGGACCTAGAACCACCTTGTGGTGAAGACTGGGAACTGTGAAAGTCTTAGACTCTAGAACACTCTTGTTACAAGAGTCTGAACATTTAGAATAATTGTTATTTTGAGATCTTGTTAAAAAATTCTTTTTATGAGAAAGAGTGAAAGTATCCGATATGACTGCTGCCTCCTCAAGAGTTTTTACATTCTTATCTTCTAAATGTGTTTTTTAAATCTTGAGGAACACAATCCTTAAACTCTTCTAACAGAATGACTTGACGTAAATTAGAAAAAGTTTTATCAAGTTTCTTAGACCTAAACCACTGATCAAACAAATCTTCTTTCTCTCGTGAGAATTCAACAAATGTTTGATTATCAAACTTTTTATACTTTCTATACTTCTGTCTATACGCTTCAGGTACTAATTAATGTGCCCTTAACATAACTGACTTAACGTGTTCATAGTCCGAACTCTCAGCTACCCCTAGATCAGAGTATACCTCAGCTGCTTTGCAAATAACTACACTTTGAAGCATAGTTGACCAAACCTTTTGCGGCCATTTCAGATTTTCTGCTATTTTTTAAAATAAAGGGAAATATTTGTCTACAGATTTTTCCGGAAATTTTGGAACTAATCTAATATTTTTAGCTGCATCAAATTCAGTCCTAATAGAGGTATGTTCTGTTGTCTGCTGTAATTTTAATTTCTTTAACTCAAAGTTCAGTTCACGTTCTTTTTGTCGTTCTTGTCTGTCTAATTTTTCTAATTCAAATTTTCTTTCATGCTCTCGGTCTTCTCTTTCCAATTTTTCTCGTTCTAATTGGATTTTTTCTAACTCTACTTGAAACTGCATTTCTGACATTTTATAAGTTTCTAATTCTAATCTAAAAATTTCCTGAAAATCACGTGTCTGAAAAAAAATTTCCTCTATTAATTTGTTTGCAACTTCAGTTTTAATTTCTTGCTTCTTCATTGGAGATCTTACATCTAAACCAAAGTGCATACCTAATGCGATCAAGTCATCCTTTTTCAAAGTTTCAAAAACCTTAACCTCTGGCGAGGCAAGAAAGTCTGTGACCGAGAATACCATGTTGATTTCTGCTGGATAATTAAATTATTAATTCAACAAAACAACAAAATTAAACTCAATCTCCAAATTAACAAAATTCGAGTTCCCGGACGAGCCCCCAAGTCTGTTATGGGTCAGAATAACCATGAATTCCAGCAAAGATCAATCACAAAGATTTAACTTCAAACTTAATAATTTATTTACAGTAATATATATAAAAATACAAAAATACAACTTACACTATAAGAATCCTAACTAAAGAGTGTCCGTTACAATCTGCCGAATGGATCAAATCACAATGTCCCAGTAATTAGATAACTGTTCTCAGTTTAATGTCTTCGAACAAGAGTTCAAATGAGAATCTCTCTTATGAGCACTGTTTACAGGTTATTTATAGTAAAATATAAATCTAGCAAATTCTAGAAATTATACGTACAAGAAGTTACATGAATTACTTGGACACTCATGAATGTTCTAGAAAGAATAACTGACTACTTTAGAATAGTCCAGAATATTCTATTATACAAACCTACTATATATAACAGATGAAATAGTCCTTAAAGTAGGTCTAGGCTTCAAACCAATCCCTAAACTGCGTAAATCAATCCCTAAGCCCTGTAGACAAAATAATAATCAAGAGTGTGTGTTGCCTATAATGAAGGAATTAGCCAAAATAATAAACTAAATAGTTATATTTATCGTATATGTAGATGTAAATAATCTTGAATAAGCTTAGCTTTGTATATATTGCACGCTTTTAACAAGGTATGACAGGATGACCCCCAGTGACATTAAAACAGATAATGAGATACGCCGACTAGCAAACGCGGACATAGCACCTCGGTTATTTGTGTATGCGGAGTTGAAGAGATTTAACATATACTCGAAATACATACTCAGCGACTGAGTAAAGAAACTATAAGACTGACTAATTTTTCTAAGAAATCTAAGATTTTTGGTAAAAGCAATAAAATATTACGATTGACATCTTGAGAATGGGACAAGGTTCCGACGGTTCATTACTATTGTCCCCATTTTATAACAGAGAAAGTCAATTCAACATGACTGATTCCTTTCAGAATTTTATTGTTAAAATAGACACATGCAATCTTTGGGATCCTTCAAACGCGTGATACCCAGAAATATTCAAATTAAAATTTCTGACAAACTAAAAGATATTAAAGTTTACCCTATGAATGCACTTATGGCGGAATTGCCAATAACTAATCTGCAACCCATGGAATCATCATCTTGGGTAGAAAGTTCCTGGTTTTTATGTGTGTTTGATTTTGGCATTAACAATAACACTAGGACTTTGTATTAAGAAACGCAAAACTATTAAAAAGTGGGGAGGTATATGCTGTGATGGTTGCTGGTCAGGTTGTCGAAAAAGGGGTAGTGACGGAGATAAGAAAGGTTCTTCCAAAGACACTGTATTTTGTTGTGTGAATCCAGAGAAATGGCCCTATAAGGACACCATTAAACTTAAACCAATCCCGAAAAACATTAGAGAAACCCCGACGGAGCGAAAGACTTGACTCGCAAAAAGACCAATAGTACGGGGACAATTTCGACCAAACTAGCACAACAATTACTAGGAGAGAAGAAAAATAAAGAATTTCCATGGTCCAAATACTATAGACCGGACCCAGAGCTGGCACTTAAATACCTGGAAGAGAAGGCCGCGATGTCTACGCCACAGAGGAACGCAGGAGATGTTCCGCGAGAAGCCGCCTCGCCATCCGCGCCAACACTATCCGTGCAGAAGTTGTGTATTCCTTATAAAGGAATTATTGTGAAAATTATTAATTCAAAATGTGTAAAAAGTGCTAAATTTTCGTATTCGCTCTGGAGAACTACAGGAAGAAACCAATGGTCTCCGAACATATGAAGCTAGTACGTTAACTCCACCCCTTAGAAGAAAGAGATATTTTGTGAACTTACAAGTATGCCTTGACTTTGTATATATTTATGTGACATTAAACTTAACCATACTTATGAGTACTGTGATAATGAATTACGATTATCTTCAATTTTGATTATTTCATCCTGTTCATTTTTATCATACTTTATTCATTATTGTTTTCATGATTGCAATGCGATGTAATCAGACTATATGATTTTATGTATACATCCTGGTTATATATTTGTTTTTGTATATGAATGATGTTCCAAGCTAGAGGTGGAAACATGTCACTTGATAATACCTCTTAACGTAGGTGTTCTGACTGGTATGTCACTAGGAAGTTCATATGACCAAGGGGAGATCAAGGACGCGTTCCTATTCCGGGCGCCAGACATAAGAAATCTCCCTTCGGGATATTTATATTGTTTGGGGGACGTTTGGGGGACATCAATTTTCAACGGTCCAGGGTCTTTTTTTAACCCCTTTGATCTCAATGTTCAACGTTGAAAAATGACCCCACGGGTCTAGAGGTGTGAAACCCTCCTTTGTTCCCCAGACCCGTGTACCATGTGTACATACGCCAGATATACACGTATCTGGAGCAGTAGCTGCGTTAGTTTACCTGTTTACCTACGTCATTGTCTCGGATCATTCGTGTGTGAAGTGATATTATGTAAACAAGAAATGAATGATGGACATAAAGTTGCTCATGCAACTGTTTTAGATATCGTAATCATTGGTAAATAGGCGATGAGAATAGCAAATTTTCAAATCCTTTAAAAAGAACTCTGACTGAAACAAAATATATAGGGCTACAAATTTCTAAATTTACAATACATAAAATAACTAGATACGTCAAAACATCACATCTATTTCAATCATATTGGCTCTTAAATCGAATTTTTTTTAATAGCTTAGTAAGGAAATTTCCCTCCTGTTGACCTCGTGACGTCACTTCCGCTCAAGCCTCGTTATCGTCTAGTTCTATTGTCTCTTGATTGGATTTTTTTAAAGCAGATAAAAATAGCCACTTTAAAGTGGCGTAGCCCCGTTATTTTTGCATCGATTTCGATGCGTTCTTTTTTTGCATTGAATTTTGATAGTTAAATTCTATGATATAAGTTTCACATTGGTTGTGCTGCAGATACCCTTTAAATAAACTAAATTTAAGAATTTGAATTTATGTGTTCTAATGATAACATTTCTGTCTTGAAGTTCCGCAATTCAAAAAGTTATATGTTTGCTATATTGGTTTCTGCTACCTGTTTTCACAGTGTACCTCTAGAAAAGATTATTGAAACACAGTATTCCTTCTTATATTATTTAAAAAAATGATCAATTTCTTATCATAAAAAAGGAGCGATATGGGACCGTTTATGTTACAGTTTATTTGCATTCGATATATTTGGTATATTGGTTTTATATTTTTAATACATGTAGGTATTAACAGTTTGGAAACCCAACTATATAGCCAGCTTCCGGTGGGGAAAAAACTACCGCCATTTTTCAGGGGGGAAATACTGTGCGTATATCGCCATTTTTCCGGAGGGAAAGATGGCTAGGGGAAAGGGTACTATACAACACCGGTAAAACGATTTAGAAAAAAAAACATGTTGTTAATAAAAGATCAAATTTCACATAGTACACGAGATATTTGGTCTAAATTTGTGTATGTTTCTGGAATTTGACTCGATATATATTTAGGTTTTAATTTTGATATCTTAACCTTAGATTCATCTGCAGTCTTCTACTAGTCCATCAATATTTTAAGGACAGCTGTATATTAGCATGCTGATATTAGCGGTTCCTTTGAATGAAGACAATCATTAGAATCAACCGCAATCTAATTAAAATTGGATACCTTGATCCGCTTCAGTAGACCGCCACCCAAGGGTATAACGAAATCGTTACGGATGTCAAATCCAATGAACATTGGACCTTTAAAGTGTATCGTGGCTAAGTAAACTGTAAACCAACTTCTATTCGCAAGCGAGAAAATTTTGCGAGATTCTTGAGAGCCTCGTCGTGGCGAATATTTATATCTAGACCCGTGTTGTAATAATAACACGGGTCTAGATAAGGCTTACTTGCGAAAGTTAGTCGTCGCGAATCAGTATATTTCCAGTACATCGCAAACTAATGTCGTCGCAAATAACAGTTGGTTTACAGTACCTACTTTTCAATGATATGTCTTAAATCTGTCCAAATCATAATAATTTCTTCTGAAAAATTGTGTTTAATTGTGACAAAACTTAGTGTGAATAACATTTAATTAATAAAATGCTTAGCTTAATCGCTAACAATTATTTTCTGGACCAGGTTATTTAGAAATGCTAGCAAAGATCAACAACAAACTAAACCAACTTTAAAATATGTTTTCAAGAATAAACAATGAAATTAAGTTGATTCTAAATAAAACAAAACACTTTTAGTGTGACTATTATAAACACAAAAACTTGACAGAATGGACAATTTTTAATGAGGGACAGTTAATTTGCATTCGATATGTTTGCCAAATCTAATTAAACAACGGTGGAGCTTTGGGTTATTTACATTCTAGTAGTCCAGATTATACATTTTTAATGAGGTTATCTTTCTTTACATGTCAGTACGTTTCTAGTTAAACATCAAAAATATATATTTGGCTATTACTCTGGCTTCCTGTATCCTTTGTTAGTCTGTTATCAGTTCATCATTGATTTGAGGATTATTGGATTAGAACATGCGAATATTTGGTGAGCTGTTAACACAAAATAATGATTATCGCTCAGCTGAGCGGCAAAGGAATTATCACTTCGAATCAGAACAGTTCTCATAATGACAAAAGAATCAAAAGAATCACAACAGCATGCTGAATCCAGGCGACATCATTTAAAATGTTCTTCTCTCTGTCTCCGCAGACGATCTCGAGCCTTGCACGCGTTCTAGTGACCTTTCTTGTTTCTAATTTAACGTCACAAGCAAATACAGATGATCATAATAAAAATAATATTTCATCTTATACTTTCTATGACATACAAATGCTCGGATAAAGATGAGTATACATAGCTTAGATGTAAAATAGTAAAACATATAAACTAATTAATGGTGCCTTAAAACAATGTTTTTGTTTGCCTTCTCCCGACATAGTAATAAAACTTTGGGTCGGAATGTATGAATATTTATATCTTAAAACTTTTCGTCAGTCGGTCGGAGGATGGCAAACAGAAACAGACAATTTTTAGAGGCAAACAGAAACAGACATTTTTTAGAGGTGGTATCATTGCACTGTATAACGAAGCAAAATCGTCTGTCCCTGGTACTTTATTATAAACGTGTTTTACTGTATTTTGAATTAAAACTTTATAAAAATAAAAATGTAAATTAAACGCTATAGCATAAGAAACCAAATTGTCATGTCACTTTTTGATAAACATCAATGATGCATTATTTTCTTTGATCAAACTGATGCCTTTAAATAACTAAAACATACAAAACTAATTTACATCTAGAAAATATGTTTTTATGGTTTTTATTACTTGATTGTAATATATGAGGTGTCACATTGGTAGATTGCAGTGATGTTAGCCTTCAATTAACACTAGTCACTCTTTTATACCTTCTAGATACTGGAATAGGATGGAATGAAGATTTATATCAGTGTATCCTCCAAGGCAAAGCTGAACTTGGCCATAGTCGGCACATCATTTAACTTCAACATTTTATTCAGTGCCTTGTAGAAAAAATCAGGAGACTGAAGTAGAAATAAAGAATTTCAAAAATAACACCATGACGATAAAAATTGGTGTATTACAACGGTCGAGCGCAACAACGCATTAAACAATTTCTTAAAATGCTATGTGAAACAATCTAACTTTAAAATTTGATATCTAATGTCAAATTTACCTCTTGTCGCAAAACCTGCAAAAATGCAATATCCATTCCAGTCATGGTCGAAAAGATAGAACTATAAAAACCAATTGAGGAATAATTAAACAAACATCCAGCATTTGTTACAGCTTTTAAGGGATGCACAATATGAAATGTATCATATAACAGGTTTGTTTTTTGTTTTTTTTAGGGGGGGGGGGGGTAGTGCTTATTTAAGTGCTTTGGTTGTTGTCTCTAAAAGTTTAACTGCTCAGTAGTTAAATAATAAACTAGTACGTAAAGTTAGGCCGATAGAAATGACGATACACTTATAGCAGAGAAAAATTATTTTAAAATAACTTTTTTATTCGGATTGCTAAATATTTAAAACAATGTCGAGGCCGAAATAAAGAGTAGATTAAAAGTGAGTATATTCTGTTGTACGAACAATCTATGCATCAGCATTACAACGGTTTCCTCAAAGGAAATTTTACCCATTCAAAGTGTTTTAGATTTGAAACTGTTACGAAAGACTAATATCAATCGCAGAAAGTTGCCATTTATATTAAGCATGTGCAGAAAAATACCAATATCTTGTTATGAGGTTTCGTCACGGGGGTAATTGGTTTCCATTAGTATTGTCTTAATTTATCTTTGCTATTGATTAGAAGAAACATCGTTTAGAAAATTTTGAAAATTTCATATTATTTTATTTCGTGATTTTCTAATTATTCCATTTATTAGGATGAACACCGAGAAGTTTTGTTTAGTGTATGTTATTTCTTAAATTAAAATGTGTTAACGGGTTAGGCAAAGAATGTACTATTCATTGTCAGAATTACAGTTTAGATAACAGCAATTCGTAAAACTAATCACGGTGCTTCAGATAATTACTAAGACCTCTGTAAAAATTAACTCTGATAGGGTAAAAAAAAATGACAGCGTAGTGTCTGCAAGTATAAATGAAGTAATGGAAAACAAATCATTTCAATAGTCAACTGGAAATAAACTGTTTATCCCCGTTATGTAAACAGGATAGATCATATAAATGTAGCTTTTTCAAAGTTTATCTATATAGTTTTAGTGATTTCAATTAATATTGTTGCTAAATGATTTAAAGTATTATACTGTGAAATTATTATTGTGTGGGACCAATGTTTATGACTTTTGTGGGAACATGTTACCCTTGTCCACGAATTTACATCCCCACGAACGTATATACAGGCATTTGTTTAAGACTTATTAAAATTATCCCAAACTTGCTACCAATGAAATAACGTACCCACGAACCATTAAAATTTTGGCTACCCACGAACATTGACCTCCACAAAAAAAAATGATTCCACAGTTAATATTTAATCGGTTATTTCGATTGATTTGTTTTGTATTTAAGTTTGATGTTTTTGTTATTGTTTTATCTTCATATATTATATTGTGATATTCAAAAGTTGATAAAAATAAATCTACTGGGGGCAAAAGAATCCTGACTTGGAACATTTTTTTTAAAAATAAGCGATAAAATAGAATTTAAAAACATTCGTTTCAAACGTCTAGCAAATCTAATCAGTGTCACTTTGGCGATTTTGAGATAACCCTCAATTCTTTTACTTATCAGTCAGAGTTTGTATGAAACAAGCTCCAGCATATACAAATACCTCGGGGAACATTTGTTTAAAAAGCGTCGACTCACATTAAGACGGACCATAATATACGTCGTCTCATACCTGTTTAAAAAATAACAAAGACACGAAACTGGCTGTTTTAATATCCAAACCATTACCAAAAAGATCCTTGCGTTAGAATCACTCAGACGGCATCGTTTTATTAATTTAAGTCAGTTTCATTAGTTAAGAGCTGGGATACTGCATAAAATTGTACAGTCAAAAAAAGAATTGAATGACATATTGAAATAGGTGGTCTTGGAATAAATCAATTGTAACGCAATCACATTTACAATTGATAAAAGAAGATTTTATGCTGTCATTAATATTCATTTTCATCAACTCGCCTAGAGAACGATGTTTTTTGACGCTGTTTGAAAAAATAATGCTCAAATATGAACATGACTTACTGATAAAAACATTTTAATTTTTTTTTCTCAATCAATTCTAATGTAGAAACTTTCACTCATTAGTTGGCCTTACTGTTGTTTCAGCATTAATTGTTTCAAATAATTTGAATCAGCACTATATCAGGGTGATTGCAAATCATTTCATTTGACATTGTAGTTCTTGAGAATACGACTATGAAGATTTATTTAAGTACAGTGGCCTCCGGGTATAACGAGCTCGGATATTACGAGGTACCGCTTACAACGAGATGATTTTTTGGTCCCAAATTATTTCTTTATTATTTCCTTTTAAAAAATTCCGGATACAACGAGATCGCTTATAACGAGACTCCGTATATTACGAGGTAAAAATTTGTGCCCGGTAGTTGTAAGCGCCATCGGATATAACGAGGTACTCGCGGCATGCTTGATTGCACACGCTAGTCCCAGGTAACTAACGGTATGGGCATGTAATTTTCACAGGTATGTATAAACATGACAATAGATTAAAGTATTCAGAAATAATGATGAGTTGTTTTTATTGCAATGTTCACAGTCATGGCCTCGAATTCAAAGAAGAGGAAAGTAATTTCGCTAGAAACAAAAGTTCTTATTTAGAAAAAATTAACGACGTTTAAAATGAATTATAAACAAAGAGTGAAATTGCAAAGGACTATGAATTAGCTTCAAGTTCATTTAGTACGATTAAAAAAAACCAAAGATCTGAATTAAGAAAGCTTTGAAGATTTAGCGGACTTGTTGAGAAAAGCGCGTGACTCTAAAAATAGCGATACAGACATTAAGCCTTCTCATTATGTCGTTGTTGATTCACTGGCTACGGTATTTCGACAGAGATACTAAGTTACTAAAATTCGGGGTGAAATTAAAGATGATAACGAGACAGAAACCGAAAAAGGTGGTGATGATATCGGTGTGTCGGAGGTTACTCCAGAAACTCCAGAATTTTCTACAAAAGATGCGTTAAACGCGGTAACGATTTTACAAACCTTCTTCATGCAGAAAACAGACATTGAATATTCCAATTTAGTGTTTTACATAAGCTGATTGACATTACTAAAACTTACCAAAGAATTAATAAAAAATAACAACCTTCCATCACACAGTTTTGGTATCTCGTGAAGTGAAAGTAACACGTCTTTACGATTGTACATGTAATTATTTCATGGCAATTTACATGAATATGCTGTAAGTATGTTACTTTTGAATAAAGTTTTAAAAAATTATATCTATTTCATTAGTACTGTATATATTTTTAACGTTATTTGAAATGTAAAGAAAAAACGACCCCGTGTCACCTTGGGAAATGCCAACCTCGGATATAACGAGTATCGGTTACAACGAGAAAAAAAATTATGCCCCGAGCATCTCGTTATAACCGGAGTCCACTGTATTCAGTATTGATATTCAAGGAAACTTTAAAACCCTTTTTCAGTTCCCCTTTTTCGTCAAGGGGCTACGATTTAAACAATTTTATATGCCTTATATGTATGTTTGCAGTTATATTACAAAAGGCACAATTATAATTTTTGTAAAGAATTTTTTAAGATTTAAGAGCTTCACATCCATCCGGCCGGGGTTTAAAATTTAGACATACGCAGCCCACTGTCCTAGCAGTGCACATCAGTCGGCCATGTAGGCAAGTTAAACAAATTTGCTTTCGATGACGAACGAAATCCAAACACACTGTCACACTTTTCATGGTTTTTGCGATGGAGATAAAATACAAGAATATTTACGTTAACTGAGAGGACCTTAGTAATACACACTGCATTCAATTATACATATTATAAGCACAAAAATTACAATAACTTTCAATTTAGCCTATATCTAACCAAAGTAAAGAAATCGGATCCTAAAATAAATTCAATGGTAAGTACTTTATCATTTGGTTAACGACACTATGCAAAGCAAGCGCCTATTAAATTTACCGGGATTGAGATTTATATAAATGCGATTAGTGCCAATAGTTTGAATATGATATGTTTGGATATGTTTGACCACGTGTGATAGCTGTTTACCCGAACGAAGATGAGTTGATTGCAATAACTAACACTCATGATAAACGTTTTCATCTGCTACAAAAATTTTTAATTTTATTGAAGTTTTATTGAAAAAAAATTTTTAACACGAAGGGTTGTCGATAAGGGTCTCTTCATTAGTTAACTGGAGATTTCTCTTGATTTCTTCATTTCTGTGTCATTTAAGCATATTTACTCCACTGTTTGCCCCCTGGAGAAAATGCTTTGAAGAAAAAGTTTTGAGTTTACAATTTACAATAAAACTTGTTTAAATATAACTGATTTTTTTGTCTAGAAGTTTTTTTTTTAAACTCCAACCTTATTTCATCATCATTTTATTACCTCTCTTTGGAAGGAGGCCTGACTAAGTATTTAAACACATTTGAAAACCCTTTTTCCCAAGAAGTCTTTGTGAAACATTTGACTGATATTGACTCTGTAGCTCTTGAGTTGTAAACAGAACGACAACGTAAGACAAGTGATAACAAAGCTCACTTGAACCATCGAATTAAGTTATTTACTCCTCTGCTTTGAAAAAAATATCCCTGAGGGTAGATGACGATTATATAACTTTCACTCAATTTCCAACTCCCAAAAATCCCACTTTAAATTAAGTATACTACTTTGTCTTTCCCCGGTGCTTTTGCAAAAAAAAAAAAGAGAAATAAACTTGGTTTGCAATGTCGTATTAGTAATTACAGAAGAACGACAAGTAATAGATGCGCAAGCTAAACGCCAGTATTACACCCGCCTAAAAAATCAATGTATTAAAAAAATAAATTTTAGAGTTTTACATTCATCAGGGCAGTTGGGTGATTACGCAAATTTTATATTTGTTTAAGAATATTGCGATTCACTAGGAATTAGCGTTTGTTACCTTGGAAGTTTGTGATGATTTATCCATCTTAGAACATCACTTTCTGTCCAGTTTTTCACCACTTCTAATACCTGAGTCTTGGCTCTTGGCTTTGAACTAGATGTGCTTGTTTTCTACATCATACAATAGATGTGCACTTTCAGTTTTAAGCAAGTCAAGATAATTTAAAAGCAGAGATAACATTGATCAAAAAGACCAATACAATGAAAATAAGAAACCAAATATTTCCAAAGCGTGACAAAATATACTTGTAAAATATGAAATGTTTTAATAGGGGTAAAGCTGAAAATTGTTTCAACATTTACAGAACTTGTTAATTTAATTAGTCTCGCCTCTGTATAATCGGGAACTGTCTCGAAAAAAACTGGTTTTTGATGGACAGACTTCTGATGATTTTTGAGCACCTCCTTTAATAAGCCATTCATTTTCTCCTCGAAGGGGTATTTATCAGTGAACTCATAATATAGCTTAGCGCCAATGATAAGGCCAAGCCATTCTCGAGCTTCAAAGTTTCTTTCCATCTTGAGAGGAATTATAGTTTTTTTCAATTGAAAAGCGTATTCTGCTTCTGAAAAAAAAAACTATCATCAAACATATACTTGTCCAAAGTTTAACGAATATTTATATTCAAAACAAGTTAAGCCATTAGAACTGTCATTTTGACAGTTCCTTTGTCTTGTTGTCTGTTTAAAATATCATATTTAGATTTTTTCTCTTTTATTCACAATACAAACCTGCTCTACAGTTTGGGCTTTCCTTGTACTTTTTAGAATAACAAATCAAAACAATATCAGCCCCCTCCACGGCCTTAGCCATTGTGTCTACTGTTGAACCGTGCATATCATCGATGTCCATCCAACATTTTACTCCGTTCTCTTTGAGATTGTCACGAATTTTCTGAATTAGTGTTTGGTTTTCCCATTGGTAGCTGATCATAACATGACCTTTTTTAGCTTCAGAGGTTGATGAGGCCACTTCTTGTTTATTATCCTTCTTTTCGTTAACTGCATAATTGAGTTTGTCAAAATTATTATAAGTAAAATTTATCAAGCTTAACAGGCTGCTGAAATATTATTGTTTGTTAAGGTTATTTGTTTGAGTATTTCCCCTACTTTTTGAGACTACTGTAAACAAACACAAATTTATAGTATATATTTTCTAAAAGACTTACCTAATCTCTCATACTTTTTCATGGCACTGAGCTTTTCTCTCATATTCCAAAGTGCTCCATTGCACGCATTCTTGATTTTCAAGCAATGCGATTTTCGGAACTTTATAAAGGCCTCCATAACTGCATCATCGTTTAGGATGTTATTCTGGTTGTCTTTATCAAATGACAACATCCATAGTGCTTCAAAAGCCTCTATTAAAATTCTTAACAATTAAAATCAATATTAAAGATAGTTTAGAAAAAATATATTTAATTTGTTTTTTTCTTTATGTTAATGACAAGAAACAATCGAAATAGTTTGCATTTTGCTTGCATTGGAAAGATATTAGTCGAAGACGTATATAAAATGATTTTAATTGAATGTCATCACATGTTTACCAATCTGTTCATCCTCGTGCTCCGAATTTGTTAAGGAGAAAAGCACTGGCAAGGAACCTTGGGCTACCAAAGACTTCTTATTAATATCATTCTTAGCGATCCTTCTAATAACTGAAAGCAGATTAACAGGTGAACCCGCAAATCAATGAAAAGAATCTAAATTGAATCATAATGTATGTCCCAATTTCATCCTTACTATTTTTTTAAAAATCTATTACAAGCATACGCTCAAGAAATAAAATATTAGGTTATGATTACTTCTTGCTAATTCCCTTGCAGACCAGCCGCTAAATCTTCTACGGCGATTATCTATTGCGTTTTTCAAATATTTTAACAGAAGCTCAAAGAAATGTGCATCTGTTTCCAGAAGCCTAGCCTCAGAGTCATCGACCAATTCAGCCAAGGTGGACAGGGTCAGTAAAAAAGGTGTAACACTTTCTGTTTCTAGGTAGGTCAAAAGCACATCAACAAAGCCCATCTCTCTCAGCTCATTGTTGCAATGTTCGCTTTGAGCAATATTGTGAACTACACCGATGTAAAGAGTTATATTTTCCTGTAAAACAAGAGATAAAAGAAAATTTTTAATGCTAAAACTTTGAAACAAACGATATAACGACAAATAAAATTTTAAAATGATACTTACGCTGGCCATTCTATTAATTTTTTTTTATTTATCAATTAGAATTATTTTATTATATCAAATTGCTGATTTCTTTTGTATTTTTCCAGCAAACCATTTTGGAAATGCGAACATTTTGATACGTTTTTAAAACTGTTTGGTCTGTTTGCTTATAAAGTATATCGTAAGAAGTAAAACGATGTTTTTGTTTTTTGTATCTGTTTATTAATAGGCAATGCAGCAGTTTCCACGAAAGGGCTATGTAAAAATGATTTGCAGAGTATATTTACAAAACAAACTTTATTGCTAAGAATTCATGAATATTTTAAAGGATAGTTGGTGATTTCATTCCTTATGATAATACACCTAGTACAAAAAGATAAGTACCTTTTACATTATTATGATTCGAAGCAAAACTGTATACTATGTAGATATGAACACATACATGTATTATAACACACCTGCATGAAGATTTCTGGACGACATGATGATGGTTGTTGTCTCTTGAGAGCGCCCAGTACATAAGGGAGATATCCCCCGTGCTCCACCAATAAGTGACAGTGCCTGGGATTAGCATCAGTAAAGTTTAACAGATTTGACATGCAATGCATTAGTGGATTCGAAATTTCTGAAATCAAGGCATGGTTTTTATCATAATACCCTCTATTATGACAGTACATCACCACATCACAAACAATTTTCACTCCTCCAAGTTTTACAAACAAATCTCCATACTCTTGTTTAAACTGATTCGACGTTTTTAAGCTTGCCTTTTCAAAGGCAAATATATTCTGTGATAGATTTGTGGTACTTTTAATGAAAACGTCATCAAAATATCCAAACGTATCCAAGTGCTCATGAATTTCTGACAGAATTTTGAGGTCTTTTTCCACGGATTCAAATGTGTTTGTTTTCTTTGCTTCAATTTCCTCCTTTGTTAACTCGGTCTCTTCTAGATCTGAATCTGCCAGGGACTCATCTTCGTCAGATGTAAAGTATTGCAGAGGTAGGACTATAGTAAACGACGCTTTGGTGGATGCTGCTGATTCCATCAGGAAATGTCTTTCTTTTTCTTAAACCTACATATGATACTATTCAGTTAATTTAGCTTTTAAGAGCATGTCTAAGAGAAAACCATGCAAATATGGAAAAAAGCCGTGGTAGCAAGTCTCAAGAATAAACAAAATTTTATTATATTTTTAAAGGATACCTATTTAGAGTCAGATATATGATGTGTGTTTTTGATCTGGTTGTTTCTATTTATAGTAACAGCAAGTATTGCATTCTGGTTAATATGCCTCTAAAATACAGAAAATCTACGGAATGAAAGACAACTATTTTCTTAAAGAGAAAGTTCCAACAATTAATCGTTGCATATTTTGTTTCATATTTTTATACACACAATGATGACCCAAGGGCTCAAATGTTGGCAGAATGCCAAGAAATGATAATTATTCATTTTTGATAATTTTTGAGGAAGAATTTCTAAGAAAGTGGCGCTTCCTTTTCTGAAATTTTGTGTTAATAAGAAACACTCTTATATTTTGTTACTAATATATTAAATCCACCCTTTAGACTCTAAAGGACTAAAAAGTAATGTTAACAAAAATTCCAATTTCAAATGAAATGAAAATTTAATGTTTTTTTTTTAATTCTATTTTTCAAGCGATTTTAATCCACTGACTTCAAAAGGTGTAAATAAAAGTGAAAAAAAATACTTATTGTGCTTTTAATTAAAAAATATTGGTTGTTATCACTGTTTCCCATAGGAATCTTATTCATTACCTTTGCATTTCATTACATTTGTTAGAATTATCTCCCTTGTTGCACTCTTCTGTAGAGTAGGTAAATACGTCAAAATGTTGACATAGCTAGAAGATTAAGTTCAGGCAAAATATTGAGAAATGCTGTGAGTGTTGTTAATGTATATTATGTCATTGAATGATTTTAATAAAACAAAATGTGCCGGATCCTGTGAGTGTTATTCATTACATACAGTGTATAACATATTTGAGTTTGAAAGAGACTTGTATTTAGTCTAAACAGCTCAGAAATACTATCATCATCAGGAAATGTTACCTGCCTGGTGTTGTTACGCTTTAAAGGTTCATCTTGTAAATAAAAAGAATCGTTTAACACAAAAGTTCATGGTAGGCTCTATATCATTATTTCTATCTTTTCAAGGTATTATTATGTAATTCGTTTAAAGCAGCAGCGTAGCATAAATGCATACAAGCTATGGCGTTAATCGTTTAGATAAGAAAAAAATAGAGGTTGAAAGAAAGAAAAACATTCAACAATAAGACACCTTTAACTACAACTTTGTATTAATTAATCATGTATTTCTGTTACATGAGTACAAAGTATTATGGTTGTTCTAATTGTTACATAAATTCTATATGTTCTTAGCATACTTTTTCTGATTTAGTATTTTTGCTCCTTGCTTCTTGTGTGGATTTTCTGACTATAAGTGTACATGTATATTTCCTTGACCATCTACAAACCACCCTGCAAGTGTTAAGGGTAGTCTCCTTTAAGCATTCGATCGCTTGAATTTATTTAGTAAACAATTAATTGTTTTATTTTTGCGCATCTTTTCTATATGATACACGTTTAAAATCTCAAATCACCTTTATCAATTATTCATTAATTATACAGTTATGACTATACCTGTAAGCTGAATAATTGCTATTTTGATCCGCCCCCCCAAAAATATTAACTGTTAACTATAGTTAAATTCTTCAATCCTTCTTTTTACATATTTACTTTTTTACTGATCAGACCCTTTTCTAAGTTATAACTCGTGCAATATAGAAAGGACGAGGAGGGGGTCCAGGGAATTTTGGTTCTTGAAAATGTAAGTACATTTAAAATTAATGAAGAGCTCTACTCCCTATCCCTCTATTAGCAATTTACCTCTTCTTGGCAAAGCCTTTTCTTAAAATTAAAATTTAGATGTTGTAAAGGTAACAAGGAGGTGTTAAGGTTATCCCTCTTCCCTTTGATCTCCGCCCACATATAGATATACTTGTATCGTAAAAGAGTTATCCCAAATATTAATATAGACATCATCACTTGTTTTTGTGGGATTATTATTTTGGGGTTTTATTTAACCATAGCCCACCATAAGAAGACCTGGTCCCAGGATCATGAAGCAGTCTAATAGACTTGAGTCAAACTTTTTATACTGTGTTATTGTCTTGTGATTAAAAAAATCGAAAAAATGAAATGCTATTTAAATGTGTCTCTATATTAAGCTGATAGTTACAAATTTTACGCGTATTATTATGATATATAAATAAGTTTATTAATTATTTTGCGGGCTTGTTATCGGGTTTCTCCACTCTCAAACAATAAAAGTTCAATATTTCATACCATTAAACTAATATGATTAGCAAATCTATCTCTATGATTATTCAACGTGTTGAACATGTATTCATTGGAAATGAGTTTCACACCACTGCCACATTTTAAGAAAATCGTCTGCTAAAAATAAATTTAAAAATATATATTTAATTATTTATCTTCATGGAGGTATTCTTTTTTTTGGAGGGGGGGGGGGGGAGGGTACGAAATTTGGTCCTACCTCCTGAATCAAAAGATCACTAGATTATATATCAAAAGATCAATATATTTAACAATATGTATGAACTACTCTTCCTGTTTAACCAATACCAGTATTTCATCGAGGTGCACCTTTTGTTTATTTATTAATTTTTAGGTTCCACTCACACAGTTATAAGAGTGTCAGATGAATATCAACTATCAATGTTAAATACCGGTATACCCTTTCCCTGTTGAACTGTTATTTCAATGAGTGGAGATTTTCTTGGGCTGCAAAATTAGGTCCCACTCCAATATGGAGCTTACAACAACTATTTAGAAAACTAAAGTCAGTTTGTGCATTCCATATTGATTGTAGTTTATATTTGGACCTATTGCAGAATTATTTAGGCTAAGTAATATCGAATCACACACACACACACACACACACACACACACACACACACACACACACACACACAGAGAGAGAGAGAGAGAGAGAGAGAGAGAGAGAGAGAGAGATAGAAAGATTAAATATGTGTTTATGGAGATAAAATAGAGAGAGAGAGAGAGAGAGAGAGAGAGAGAGAGAGAGAGAGAGAGAGAGATATTTTGTTTGTTTCAGTATAAGCTAATTTATGCATGTAAACGTGTTTTGAAAATCAGTAATTAAAACAATGTTATGTTTTTGACCCGTCCGTCTGTCAATCAGTCCTGTTTTATCTGTAAGTGCAACTCCTTTTAAACTGCTGCACGGAATGAAACTGTGTAGACTGTGTAGGTTTAAGGACACAACATAATATCAGGAGATTTTTATTCAGTTATCAGAATGTTGTTGTTAAAGGCATGGATGCTGGAAGTTTTGATTTGATGATTTTGTTGTTGTAGTAATGCCCCTGTAATATTCATTCGTGTATCTATTTAAATGGGTACTCTGCCATTCATTACGTGTAGCACCGTCAAGTAATAATAGTGTTTAGGTATGGGGGCTTGCTCACTTTTTCTTTCATTAATAGTGAGATATATAAGATTTTTAGAAAATAGTTAAGTTTATTCCACTTCAGCTTATATTTTAATTCCCATTTTTTCATGATTTCTTGTGATTTAATGGCAATGATTTTAAAACATAAAACATGAAATGTTTTGAAGCAACCCGACAGTTCAGCAAAATATTGTTTGACTTGCATATATGTCGGTATTTCTCCCATAATTTACATGTGACAATGCAAATCCAATGCCAAACTACCGATTTTGGAGAGTTTTAAAAAGAGAACCATGTACACCTTAAAGATAACATATTTGCAATATTATTGAAATTCCAAAGACAGATTTTTGATATTTTGTAAAAATGAATGCTCTCTTGTATGAGAAAGCAAATTTAGTGAATTCTAAGTGCCTCTTTCTCATTTTTAATCGTTTAAAAATGTACATTTCACAATTTTACAAAAACTTGGAAACATGCCAGATTCGTGACCTATCTGCACTTAACAGAAAGAATGTTTGGGAATTATTACAAAATGACTTAAACAATTATATTTTGTTAATACTAACTCTAAATGACTTTTTAAATTGAAATTGATAGTTAAACTTAACTTAGGATTTTTAACAAGAATTTGGTTAATTATGCAAATTTTTATTCAAAAAAGGGACAAAAATCTTATTTTTTGTAAGAGTTGCAGATCCAAGTTTAGATTGACCGCATCAAAAACAAATTGGTAAATAAATTCATATAGATGCACCTTGTTACAAACAAAATATGGAGTTGATCAGAGAACCTAGCGCCCACAACATTTTGCATGGTTTTCTCGTAGACATGTTCTTTAGGTCAGAGTCATAGAACATTTGTCTCAAAATAACATTAAAATCATGATCGAAGTTTTTACGCATCGTGTATGACTTTCTGCCGATTTAATTGTGCAGATGAATGTTTTCTGTTTATATGTAACACGAATTTATAAAAAATAAATGGATTAGAATCTGCTTTAAGTGATTTTATTGAAGAATTAAAAAAATGAATAAGAGAAATTCTCCGTTTTGATGTTCAGCAGTATTGGGTGATAATCACAATTGAGACAACTATTCGAGACGAATTTGGACCTTGCTTTTATTCGTACATAATTTTTATATGTGTTTGTCAATATTAATTATATACTGAGACTAACAATTTTATCACATGTTTTTTGCGCAAAATTGATGTTTTGACATTACTTGCTAAATTGTATTCATATTATGACGATTATGACGTCATAGTATATGTTCAACGTTGTGTTGCTATGTTCAATAAACACAACTGACGAAGACCGGTAATTAAGAAATGAATTTAATAATTGTTCTATTGATCGACGTATCAAAGAAAAAATTGACCGGAAAACTTTGTCATCGATGACAAAGTTTTCCGGTCAATTTTTTCTTTGATACGTCGATCAATAGAACAATTATTAAATTCATTTCTTATCATTTAAAAAAAAATTCAAACCATAAAATGTGAAGTGTCATTGATCAAAAATGTAAATAATGTAAATGAAGCCGCGCGTATGAATACAAAACAGTAACAGCAACAATATTCAAAATGGATGCGCCTTCAGCTGATGCAGGGCTATTGAGCTGAATTTAATGGATTAAATACAAATAGAAAGTTGAAATCTGAATCGGCTGAATTGAAAACAAACGGAAAATACATGCGATTGCTTGTGATGCTTATTCACTATGCAGCAAGATTCGTTAAAACTGGTTTTGATGTGAGTTAGATCGATGGAATATGCAACTGGATGCAAGCAGACGCGATCGTGGACGAAATAGTTGATATGTCGACAAATAATAGTTTGTATGAGCGACTTTTGTAAATGTTGTGGTAACTAGATAGCCTGTGAGGTACTTATCTTATAAATGATATATCTGCCGCTTGGAATACGCCGAAAGAGTTGATGCACTACCCATAGGTTTGCTTTACGATGCTTATTCTGATGACCGATTACCGGGGGTAATTTAAAACTCATCGTTACCAAATTTGAACAGCAGTGTTACCGTTTAGTGTATAGGCCTGCATGTCCGCTATAATTATTCCTGGAATTGGAACAGCCAGCCTCGCCGTAAATGCTGATCGTTGATGAACTTGATCGCAAGCAGACGAAATCGTGAGAAGATGCTTAATTTTCTATTTAGTGAATTAAATTTTGTGTATTGTTTATTTTTCAAGGCTAAACTTTTAATTTTTTATATTTATAAAGTTGTATTTTGTTTGCTGACAATTAAACAAACACAACTTTACATTTTGTTGACAGTGTTTATTTTGGAAATTCCCGTTCTATAAATATTGTTAAATCAGAACAGTTGAGATAAGTAGATCCGGCATAAATGTTATTGATGCAGGTATCAAAGACATTTTTCGACCAATCAGAAGCGCCAATATCTGATCAAACTAACAAATATTAAATGATCACGGTAACACGGTCAATATATATATATATATATATATATATATATATATATATATATATATATATATATATATATATATATATATATATATATATATATAAATAAAAAGTCACAGTGTCCGGCAATAAATATTAAATAAAAAAAATTAACAACACTAATCGTAAAACGTAAGCGCTTTCATTTCTTCCTCAGACGTTTTACAATGCATTTAAAAACAAGTGACGTTAGTGACGTTAAAATTCATGACGTTATACAAACAATACAATTACGTCACAATATAGTATAAGGAAACAGTTTATAACGTTCATGTTATTGCATAATTAAGCAAAGTAAATACAGATACATATTAATTTTTTGCTATTTCACTGTTTAAAGATGGTTTAAGAGTTCGTATAAAATGTTTTTCTTTTTCACTCCTTTCAAGTACGTTGTCACTATAAAATTTATAACGCGGAATCACGGTAAAATGGCCTTTCCCGCAAATATCTAAATGTTCGCTTACTTTTATTTTACGGTATTCCGGATGTTGTATTTGATGTTTGTGAACTCGGATCCTAGTACGAAGTGTGGTTCCGGTTTCGCCGATGTAGTATTGTTCACATCCCCCGCATATTATACAATATATTAAGTTTTTGGACTAAAAGCATTGAGCTATTGGATTAACAAATTTCCAGGGAAAATAAATAACCGTTTTGAAAAGAATTTCATCTTGGAAGCAACGGCAATAGTGTTAAACAACAATACATTCGTATTCAATAATACACATTATGAACAAATCAAAGGAACTGCCATGGGAACAAAAATGGCACCCACGTATGCCACCCTTACTTTAGGATTTTTAGAAAAAAAATTATATGATAATATAGCTAAAGACTTCTGTCCAAACTTGGCTGAAAACATCAAGAACACGTGGAAGAGATACCTGGACGACTGCTTCATTATCTGGAACCAGGAAATCCTTGATTTAGAAACATTCCATGAACTTTTAAATAATATAGACCCTAACATCAAATTTACGATTGAAGAAAGTCAACATGATATTTCATTTTTGAATATTTGTATAACTCACGAGGGAGACAGTTTATCTACAGACATCTACTACAAACCAACGGATACGCATCAATACCTCCATTTCAATTCATGCCACCCATGGCACACAAAACGTGCGATTCCATACAATTTAGCTCGGAGGATATGCACCATAGTGAGCGATAAAAAGAAAAGGAACCAACGTCTGGAAGAAATGAAAAAATATCTTCGTAACCAAGGATACCCTATAAAATTACTCGAAGATGGAATTATGAAAGCTAAAAATCTCGACAGAAAACAATTAATTAATCCTCCGTCCCCTGATGTAACAACACAAGGAATCCTTCCATTTGTTACCACCTACAATCCGAAAAATAAAAACATCACACCGTTTGTTAAACATCTAAATGACGTACTCAAAATAGATGAAAGGATGTCTAAAGTTCTCGGAAATTTCCGCGTAATAGAAAGTAAAAGACAACCTAAAAATCTGAAACGCATACTTTGCAAATCAAACTTACGCAATACCAAAATTGCATACAGTAAGAAAATGTCCAGATCAACGATGTGGAACCTGTACATATTTAAAAGAAGGAAACATCTTTAAAATCGGAGAGCGGGAATTTAAAGTAAACTCCAGCATGACGTGCGGAACCAAAAACTTAATATATTGTATAATATACGGGGGATGTGAACAATACTACATCGGCGAAACCGGAACTACACTTCGTACTAGGATCCGAGTTCACAAACAGCAAATACAACATCCGGAATACCGTAAAATAAAAGTTAGCGAACATTTAGATATTTGCGGGAAAGGCAATTTTACCGTGATTCCGCTTTATAAATTTCATAGCGACAACGTACTTGAAAGGAGAGAAAAAGAAAAACATTTTATACGAACTCTCAAACCATCTTTAAACAGTGATATAGCAAAAAATTAATATGTATCTGTATTTACTTTGCTTAATTATGCAATAACATGAACGTTGTAAACTGTTTCCTTATACTGTATTGTGACGTCATTGTATTGTTTGTATAACGTCATGAATTTTAACGTCACTAATGTCAGTTGTTTTTAAATGTATTGTAATACGTCTGAGGAAGAAATGAAAGCGCTTACGTTTTACGATTAGTGTTGTTAATTTTTTTTTTATTTTAATATATATATATATATATATATATATATATATATATATATATATATATATATATATATATATATATATACATTTCAAATGTTTTTTGCATGTAAAGTGTATGGAAAGATACTGCAGTTATAAGACCGTAACACACACAGGGTACTCAAAGGCTAAGATGACGAGTTTTATTATTACGTTACAGACGTTGTACGCTGTAAAATGCAACGTCACAAGCGAGAATCATACTTCATGCTTGTGGCTGTTACAGTAGCTCTTCCATTAATTTGAATTTACCCTTAGGATGAAATTTAGACGTATAAATCACAGACAAATGCAGACAAGGAAAGAAGTGCAAAAAAATTTAAATATAAGCATTAAATCATTATTTTTTGAAAGATAAAGTCTCATAACTGCAGGGTGTGTGTATAAAAATGTTCATTACGCTCTAACGCGCGTTTCTCAATTTGTATGCTCACACCGCTGCAGTTATGAGACTAAAAATAATGATTCAATGCTTATATATATATATATATATATATATATATATATATATATATATATATATATATATATATATAAGAAGCATTTTATATTTTGTTGTCCTGAAGAAGAGACGGGTTGTCCCGAAAATTTGACAATATTTAACTTTATTGTTCGTGTCGTTGGTTTTTTAGTGCTTATATCTATCTATATATATATATATATATATATATATATATATATATATATATATATATATATATATATATATATATATATATACAGTACCGTCAACGCGGATCCCGTATTTAACCGCGCTCCCCCCGCGGTTAATTAATTCTTTCCGCGTTACACCATCGCGGTGTATTCATCGCGGTCCTCGCTGCAGCCATGTTTAAACCGCGGCGGTGTGACCTACCGTTGAACGATTTAATTTTACCTGTACGCCATTAGACAATAAGACGGCCACCTAACATTAAGAATCATTCCTTACTGACCATGTCTGATGTATTGCCTCATTTCACATTAAATGATTACATATTAAATGCACGTTTTGAAAACTCCTTATGAGTTATTTTAGAGAAATTTTAATTAAAGAATCATCTGCACCCGTTACAATTTTCATGTAAATGTGGATAAAGCTATTATTTCTACATGTAGGATAAGATAAAAAGTAAAATAAAAACTACCGGTTTTTTTTTAATGATTCTAAACATTTCAGACTATAAATATTTTTAATCCATATCAATTTGTAGCATGTTTTACGGCACTGTCTCTCGATGCTCAAGACAGTTAACCTAGTCCGTTACAAGCACATGCTACCCGGTGAATGTTTACCTTACGATCAACGGCATAAAATGAAAATGTTACTCTACACTTAAAATACTACAAGGTATTGATATCATTTTATGTGTGTGGAATATGAAGCTACTACACATATGTTGTACATATCAGTTGCGAATAACGTTTCTCGTAACCCCCCCCCCCACTCTTATCTACATTGTTTTATGACTGTCAAAGTAAACTGAATTTGACTTTTGTCCCAATTGTTTTACACAAAGGTGTGAAACAATCACACAGACAGGAAATCACTCAACGCTTGAACGCACATAATACACAGGTATGAGACAGGTGGATAATCCGTGTAACGAATGACCATCAGGAATTTTACCCTCCCTCTCTCTCTCTCTCTCTCTCTCTCTCTCTCTCTCTCTCTCTCTCATAACGATCATAAAAAGAGAATATCTGGATCGACGACACTCATAAACAAGAAACCCCTTCTGTAAGATAGAAAAGGGATGGTGTTTTACGGTTAGACGAAGTAGTTCGCAATTTAGAGGTTTTCTTTTGTCTTGAAGAGGTGTGAAAACCCCCAGGGCATGCCGTTTTTTCTACCCTGAGTTTGCTAATCATTATACACAGGAAATAATCGCGACTTAAACTTACTTAATATACACAAGAAAGGAAATGTGTTCATAAATAGTTTGCATTTCTTTTTAAAAAGTAATTCGAGTTGTATGCATTTAATAACATGTACAGTTTCCCATGTTTTGTGATGCAAAATAATACCTCTTTCCATTTCTTGTAAAGAAAAGTAACACTTTAGTATCGAGTTAAATACAGCAGTTATATACTAAGCTTATAAGGTTTAAATAAGAGAACAACACTAGTCTAATTATTTTAATATTATCTACCTAACTCTGATGTCAACCTGAAAAATATCCTCGCGACCTTAAATTGCCATAAACCGCTTCGCGAATATTCTAACATGATTAGCGGTTAGCGCGCTGTTTTCCAGACCGTGTATTATACATGTATCACTTTCACAGAAAACCTTGCCCATGAACAAGTAGATTAAAATTTTAAAATACATACAAAATACGAATATAATTAATATACTACCTGTGAATGTGTACTTTCTGTTTTCTAAAATACAATTGCAAACTGGCTGAAAGTTTGTTGAAACTCGATCGGACGGAAATATTTCAATAATTTGATTTACCCGGTATGCAGTTTGCATTGATAAAACAGAAGGGTTTCAATACTTCCTCACAATTTAACAAATTAAGGAAAAAAAATAAAATACAACTGGCAAACATATAATTTTTTAAATAGGCTACCTCAATTTTAATAATTTGTAAAAATACACAGTCAAGTTACAAAAACAAAAGTTTCAATACTTCCTCATAATTTAATAAATTAAGGGAAAATAATAAAATACAACTGGCAAACATATAACACTACTGGCTTTGAAAACCCCTGTCCGTATGAAAATCCCCTGTCTTTCCCTGTCATCCCCTGTGTTTACCCTGTCATCCCCTGTGCACCCCCTGTGATCCCCTGTACACAGCCCCTGTACACCCTGTAATCCCCTGTCGGCCACTGTACACATCCCCTGTGTGCCACTGTAAGCCCCTGTCACCCCCTGTACGCCCTTGTCACCCACTGTAAGCCACTGTATGTCCCTGTGCGTGCCCCTGACATCCCCTGTACGGTTTTAACTGCTTGCTAAAGTAAAAAATTGTTTTTAATTATGTTTTCGGGTTTTCCTAAATACCGGTATATATTTAGCAGTTTCTGATTCGTATGGAAATGGAAAGCAAGAAAAGCATTCATGGTTTAGACAGTGTTTGTTTTTCTTTGTATTTCATATAGGTCAATATTGTTACAAACGTGAATAATTCTGACTCAACATTGACACATATCAAGTTAAATATATACCGATAAACCGCTTATTTTATTCCATGATCGTGTTTTGTAATTTGTAAAAAAAATATATATATAAGAGGAAGATGAGTGCGGGAAATCTGCAACACTCTGTGCCATGTAGCCTGCCTGCCTGAGTTAAAGCGCTTAATAACACGCCATGATTAGCACGTGCATATAATCACATACCGATCGAAATCCTCACCTATATTTTGACTGTTTTCCTGGTGTAATGATGCTTAGAATAACATGGTCCCAATGAAATGCATGTTGATTCTATTTAGCAGGAAGTTAATTAGTTTTAATATCTAAGTCATGTAAATCGCAATCGTAATATTTGTTGTCAACCATTGTTTTTTCCCCTGATAAATTATGAGAGAGAGAGAGAGAGAGAGAGAGAGAGAGAGAGAGAGAGAGAGAGAGATGATTTTTAGGAGGAGGAATTAGTCCGGTCCTTTGACACTTTTAACTTTTATGAGGGTGCATTGTCCAGTTTAGTAATTCATATGCATTATTGTATAGAATTGTCTTCATAAATATAAAACAATGATACAGTTCATGAATAATTTAATACATGTATACAAATACCGGTAACGGGTAACGTAAAGACACGCATGCATGATCTAAAAACAATGTTCCGCGTTTTCGATTAGAAAAAAATATCTTACATTTATTTAAATTCTGAATTTGAAAAATGAAAAATATGAGAGCAATACGGTTTAATTCGTATGACTGTGTCAAATGATGTTCCGAATTTAAGCTCTTTCCTGTTATGTTTGGTATTCTTGGAACTGATAAATCAAAGTTTTAAATTTCTGTTTTCTTTACATGATAGACTGGGAAAGAAAGTCATAAGCGGCTTTTAAACAACATATTGCATAATTGTTTAGCATTCTCAGAACTAAAAAATCGAAATTTTCAATTTCTTTACTTGACAGACTGGGAAAAAAACAACAAATTGCTTTATTGTGTAGCATTACCGAGCATCCAGACCTGAGGACGTTTGTTTATATATACAAGTACACGTGTGTCTGTCACCTCATTGTTCCCAACCTCGCCACCGTGCACTGCAAATTGTCAAGAAGGGCTGTGTACAGTAGCCAAAATTATATAATCAGTGACCGACTATTCAGATCTTAGGAAGTGTGTGTATATACCTGTACACACGTTTCTGTGATCTCATTTTCCCTACCTCGCTACCGTGATCTGCAAATTGTCAAGAAGGGCTGTGTACAGTAGCTATTATATAACCACTGACCGAGTGAAAAAAAAATATCAACATCCTCTCCTTTGAAAACTGTAACTTCAATAAATTCTTTGATCATTTGATATGGTGTAAAATAAAACATTGGTGGATAAAATTAATGTGATCGCTTTAAGTTAATCTAAATCATAATAAAGATTTGGGAATAAAATTAGGATTGCATGTTAACTTATTAGGAAATTAATTCCCGTGTAAACTTTTAGTAACTTAATTCTAAATCAATGCACCTCTCTCTCTCTCTCTCTCTCTCTCTCTCTCTCTCTCCAGGGCCGCGGATTTCTGTTCACTGTCAATGAATAGCATTATATTTGATATCTTCCACTTCGCAGTAAAGGGGAATTGAAAAATAGATTTTAGAAATTATTAAATTGTTTATGAGAGTTAAACATCAGTTAACATTCAATTCAAGAGTCCAATCAGCGGCTCAGAAACATGCATGTATTAAAATAAATACTAAAATTATTTCTTAGGCAAACGTATAAGCTATTGAAGCTTTATTTTGCTATTCACGGGAAATTATTAAGGTACAATCAGAAACTTGGTTATGAAAAAAAGATTGACGTGCTCTATCGTATCATGGCTGCTTATACTTGTACATTCCACATTCTGACTGATTTACTGGTTTCAGTGTGCAAATATTTTTTTAGATACACAAAAGCAAATGCTAAACACCATCTGCTGCGCTTGATCTTTGTAAAAATAATTCACAATATTTCTTATATGTATTTTTCAAATATTACGGAGTAGTGATGTTCCCGACCGCTAAAGGACTAAATGCCCTGAAGGCTTTCACACCTACCGAAAATAGTCCCCGCTCTCACCTGAGATTTACCCCCCGGTGAATCTTGAGCCTTTAATTGTTAGCATGGTTATTTAAGTATCAATAAATTATTATGAATATAAAACATTATTTTTAAAATTAAGATAACAGTGTGTCTTGTGAGTCGGCGCTCTGTTGAGTGCAAACATTGATTTATAGCTCAAACTATACCACATGCGAGTTAAATAATTGAACTAAGAAAAAAATATTGAAATTGAATAACAGAAAAGGCTGTTATAAACAGTCAAAAACCGTACAGGGGGTGTCAGGGGCATGTACAGGGAAATACAGTGGCTTACAGGGGATGACAGGGGCCTACAGGGGGTGACAGGTGCTTACAGTGGAACACAGGGGATGTGTACAGTGGCTGACAGGGGATTACAGGGTGTACAGGGGCTGTGTACAGGGGATCACAGGGGGTGCACAGGGGATGACAGGGAAAGACAGGGGATTTTCATACGGACAGGGGTTTTTAGAGCCAGTAGTGTAACTTTTTGAATAGGTTACGTCAATTTTAATAGTTTGTAAATATACACCGTCAAGTTGCAAAAAGAAAACTTTGAATACTTCCTCACAATTTAATAAATTAAGGGAAAAAAATACAACTGGCAAACATATAAATTTTCGAATAGGCTACGTCAATTAAAATAGTTTTTAAACTATCTGTCAAGTTACTAAATGAAATAGCATCGATGAAAGATTTTAAACACACGTTATATAAATTTTTTAAAACAATTTGAAAATATATCGTCTGTAGTCTTAAATACTTCCATTAATAATATGATATAATTATACAGTTACTTGTAGCTGTCAATTACTTTTTAGTCAAGGGAGATAACTCGCGTTTCAGTCCAATACTTTTCCTCACCTGTATTTGATCGTCAAGACCGCGGCGGTGTTGATTTGCTGAACGACCCTACCGCGGGGGTACGCGGTTTTACCTGAGACACCTGTCGTAAACCGCGTTGCAATTTGGACCGCGGGGGTGCGCGGAAAATACGGGATCCGCGTTGACGGTACTGTATATATATATATAAAGCACTAAAAAAACCAACAACACTCGTTATCTAAAGTGTCAGATCAAAAGATACATGGTTATAAGATGAGATATAAAAAAAGCACTAAAAATAACCAACGACACGAACAATAAAGAAAAATATTGTCAAATTTTCGGGACAACCCGTCCCTTCTTCAGGACAACAAAGTAAAAACTACATATGAAAGGAGAAAACATCTACAAAACTAGCACTAAACTAAAAACTAAATGATATATAAAACACCGGATGGGAACGTGGCAACTACATCTTTGTATTAAAGATCATAAGCCCGAGAAAGAAAAATCCCGTCCGACGCAGCGGACGGTCTGTGTAGAAGTGCTGAGAGATAACCCGAACGAATTAATTAGCTAATTGGGGGTTGGTGTTAATTAAGTTGTACTAGTAAGATAATTCGTAATGAAGGTTTGTAGGGGAATATATATATATATATATATATATATATATATATATATATATATATATATATATATATATATATATATATATATATTAGGCAAAAATTGGAGTTAATATTTTCTTGATCTTTATGAAATATAAGCTAAAAATGTCAATATATGTCGTTGAAATGTTAAAAAATTGTTCAAATAGTTTTTTTTTTTCGGAACAAAATAAAGAAATCCCAACGCACAAATTATCTGGAAATTTGGTCTCTACTGAAAATTAGGAAGCTAAAGTTACAGTATTCTTAAACGATTGGGTTATGAAAAATGTTTATATTCTTCTGGAAAATCTTCCGCCACAAAATATAGTCCCTTACTAAACCCTGTAAATGCCTAAGTTTGCCTTAACTATTTTATTCAATATAGTTTATTTGGCATTGTAAAATATAAATATTCGAGTAGAATTAATGTACGATGCAGAATTTTCAGACTAGATGTGATCCATAATGGCTACCCAAAAACAAAGGATCGAACCTCTTTAAATAAAACGAATTAAGCCTAATCGATGATGCAACGTGATGTTTTGCGGTTAGTGTGACCTTGCGCAATACAATATAGTACGTCATTTCGGAGATAAATATAGCTGTTTTAATGTAAAGTTTCACTCAAATAAACCTTGAAATAATTTTTTATCTCTAAATATTGTTTTTTTTTTAAAGCTTAATCACTTAAATGGAAATTCTGAAAACTTGAATAGTCAAGTTTGTTCACATGCACTAAGTTGCGAATGCTCGTTGTAGTGGAACCAAGAGTTATCTCTCTTGATATTTTTTCTATATAGGCGGAGAGTTATTCCTCTTTATGTGGAACTCTTCTTTGTTTAGTTTTTCACGCTGTGTACGTGCGGTCCCGTCGCAGTGCTACACATTTCCATTCTCACCATTTCCATGTTTCATCCTTGTCCCCTCAAATTGTAAGTATCATATGCATTTTAATATATAAAATGTTCCTTTTCTATGTTGTTTTTGTCATGACATATTTATAAAAGCAGTTAAAAGCATCCACGTAATGACTGTTGCTCTAGTAGGTTGTAGGCGCCATATTTTCTCGTGTTTACATATCTTGAAGTTAAACATAGGATACCTTTATCATATAATATGATATGTTATATTATTCTGGTCATTAATTAAGTACGCTTCACACCTATAAAGTGTAAATTCTATATTTATATTTTTCAAATACATTTTCCTACTGTTTTCCTACATTCCATAATTTCTCTCGGGCTACTGTTTAATACTGGGTGCATTTTTTTGGAAATAGTGTATTTTGATTATTGTCAATTTATTTCTTATGACAACTATGATATATATGCATCATTGTGTGGATTGTGAAAATGTTATTATTTTTTCATATTATACCATGTATTCATAAATTGTTTATAATTTGTTTCAGCCCTTTACCACACATCAGATCTCTACATTCATTAAAGTTCACATTTTGAATAGACCTGTTGGTTATACTTGCTGTTTTTCAAACAGTATAGTAAAGTGAATTTATGCACCAAGGAACCATGGCTACTGGAGGGCTCCCCTTACCACAGAATGGTGATTCCCAGGACGAGATTGAAGACACCAACATCTCTACCAAGGGTACACGTGACATTAAACTAAGTGAAAAAGGACTCTTAGCATTTGAAGATGAATGTTCCAAATACAAGAAACCTATATTCGAAACGTGGAGAAAAGTAGAACAGTGCATTCTACGGGTGCAAAAATGTGACAGAAATATTGAACAGTATCAACCCTTACAGAGTGATATAGAGAACTCATTCAGTGAATTTCATAGCAGTGTGAAACAGTACCTTGTCTTTCTACAAAGACATTCCAGAAGCGAACAAGCCAAGAATGAGACGAAACGATGTACAGAGGACTTTGAGAAGGGAAAATCAGTCGTTTATAAAGCGTTAGATAACATTAAAGCTGCAAAATTAAATCTGTTAGAAACAGCCTCTGAAATCTCCACAACTAGCACTGAGAGGAAAAGAAGAAAAGAGAAGAAGTTAGAAATTATAAAAAAAGAAGCAGAGTTAAGAAAACAGAAACTTCGCCTTGAGGAAGATGAAACAATACGCATAGCGGAAATGAACAGAAAAAAGTGCGAGTTGGACATTGACTTAGACTTGCTGAAACAAGAACAGAGTGCTAGTGATGATGAACTTTCAATTGAGCAAGATCTTGCGGACATTGAGAGAGAGAGCTCAGGTGAACGAACACAGAAGTATGTGGAAAACATCCCTTCAAATCATGTTGATGTGGCTTCTAACCCCATACCCACTACGGAATCACGTCACATGCTGTCTGAAATGGCCCTGCCTATGATTAAAAAACAAATGCTTCCTGAACGTTTTTCAGACTTTGATGACTCACCAGAGTCGTACAACGCTTGGAAGGCAACCTTTACCAGTATTATTAGTGAACTGAAAGTTTCGTGTAATGAAGAACTTGAGTTTGTGTTAAATAGACTCACTGGCAATTCCAAACTCACAGCAATTCGAATTCGCAATGCAAATCCTGGGAAGCCTAAGGAAGCACTTAAAATCATCTGGAAAAAACTTGATGAGATGTATGGAAGATCAGATATGATCGAAGCGTCGATACGTCAACAACTTGAAAACTTCCGACCAGTGACATCAGCTGAAAACAAACATTCTTATTAAGATAGAATCACTGATGGCCGATTCAACATTTTCTACAAGCCTATCATATTTTAACTCGTCCATTGGAGTGAATCCTATCATCAACAAGTTACCATTTCACCTGCAGGAAAAATGGATTGCCAAAGCCTCCAATTACAAGAAATTGAACAAAGTACCGTTTCCGCCATTTTCATATTTTGTGACATTTGTGCGCGAGATGAGTGAAATTAGAAATGATCCGGGGTTTGTATTCACCAACAGCCGACAGCCAGCTCTCAAGAGACCAGTATACTCCAAAAAGTCTGAGGTGTCAACCGACAACAACAACAACACCCGCTGTCCATATCATAAGGCAAATTATAGCATTCATGAGTGTAGAGCCTTCCGTGCAAAACCAGTCTTTGAACGTAAGAACTTCTTGCAAAGTAAAAACATTTGTACTAGATGTTGCAATTCAACTAGTCATGCAGCAAAGGACTGCCAAGTAAAAATCCATTGTACAGCTTGTGGGAGTCATTATCATACCACAGCTTTGCATTTAAACAAAGTTCCATCATCAAGCCCAAGCATGCATGGCGGGGAGAAAAGGCATAACTCAGCTCTACAAACCATGAAGTCAGAAACAGACAACATATCGTCTATACCTATGAAGGCTTCAGCCAACACAAGTGTCAAGTGTACTACATTCTGTGGCGACCATTATCAAGGCAGATCATGCAGCAAAATTTTCCTTTTGGATGTATTTCACACAGACTATCCTAACAACATGTATCGTGTTTACGCAATCGTAGATGACCAATGCAACCAGTCTCTTGCATCCCCAGAGCTATTCGACACCTTGAATATTAAGTCCTCACCCATTCATTACACTTTAACAACATGTATGGGAAAAACAGCCCAAAATGGTCGGCAAGCATATGGAATGAAATTACGATCATTGGACACAGCTGTGACAATGAACCTTCCTCTTCTGATGGAATGTGATGACATCCCCAATGAAACCTCTGAAATTCCTACACCAGAAGTTGCTAGGAGCTACCCTCACCTACTCAGAATCGCATCTAGTATACCTGAGTTTGATGTGAATTCAAAAATACAGCTCCTTATTGGTAGAGACTTGATTGAGGCCCATCACATTGAAGAGCAGATCACTCGACCTCGAGGACAACCATTTGCTCAAAGACTTGGTTGGGCTATAATTGGTGAAGTGTGTATCGGTAGACTTCATAGAAGAACCTCCGTGAATGTCAACAAAGTGTCTATTTTCAATGATGGTAGAGTAGCGTGCAGTCAACCGTGTCAGAACAACATTGATGTGAAAGAGCAAACACTTGTGTCTAACTACATAATTGGTGAGCGTGACATTTAATTTCGTGGTGAAGATGTCTTCATGAAGACCCCTGAAGATGATTGTACTGGTCTTTCGGTAGAAGACAGACTACTCCTTAAGTTGATGGATAGATCATTCACTAAAGACAAGGACGGCATGTGGACTGCACCTCTTCCTTTTCGAGAGAACCAACCTGATCTTCCTAACAACCGACTTCAGGCGTTACATCGAGCTCAGATTCTACACAACAGTCTACAGAGAGATGCAGAAAAGAAAAAGCAGTTTGTGAAGTTTATGGAGAAAGTTCTAAACAGTGGAGCGGCAGAAGTTGCGCCACCTCCAACAATCACAGGTTGTTGGTACCTACCTTTGTTTGGCGTTCGCAACCCAAAGAAACCAGATCAAATAAGAGGCGTTTTTGATTCGTCAGCCAAGTATGGTGGAATTTCCCTCAATTCAGCACTCATGTCTGGTCCAGACATGAGCAACAGTCTTCTTGGGATTTTGCTTCGCTTTAGGAAGGATGAGGTGGCGATGGCAGCAGATATAGAGCAGATGTTTTACCGATTTCGTCTTGAAGAAGACCACCGTAATTACTTGCGTTTCTTTTGGTATAAAGAAAACAACCCTGATGACATTATGATAGAGTACAGAATGACTTCACATGTATTCGGCAATAGTCCGTCGCCTGCTATTGCATCTTATGGACTCCTTAAGACTCGTCGAACACGCTGATCCAGATACGAAAGACTTTGTACATCATAACTTCTACGTTGATGACGGGTTAATCTCTTTACCAAATGAATCAGATGCTATCAGCCTGATGAAGCGTACTCAGTCAACCATGAAACAGGAAGGTCAGATTCGTCTTCACAAAATCACGTCCAACAAACAAGCTGTGATGGAGGCCTTTGATGTCAGTGATCATGGAGAACAGCTGAAAGAAATTGATAGTGATGACATGATACACAGATCTCTTGGACTTTGTTGGAGACTGAAGGACGATACTTTTGTGTTTACGGTACCTACTGAAGAGAAGCCCTTTACTCGTCGTGGTCTGCTCTCAACTGTCAACAGCCTATTCGACCCGTTAGGTTTCATATCACCAGTCACCATCAGCGGTAAAATACTTCTCCGAGAATGCACACCTGAAGGAGTTGACTGGGATGAACCATTACCTGTCCATAATTTTCAAAAGTGGAAAGAGTGGCAATCGTCTCTTCACTGTTTTAGTGATATCGCCATTCGCCGTATGATGTCTCACACTTCTGTTAGTTTAGCCCAGACAGCAGAAGTTCACATATTCTCGGATGCTTCAGAAAAGGCAATAGCAGCATCAGCATACATAAAAACTGTAAGTGACGGACAAACAAGCGTTGGATTCATCATGGGAAGAAGCAAGTTAGCACCTCTTAAAGGCCACACCATTCCTCGCCTAGAGTTGTGTGAAGCTGTCTTGGCAACGGAACTCTCAGAGATCGTATCTGTACAGCTAGGCATTCCGTTGCAAACCATGAAATATTACACAGATAGCAGAGTTGTGTTAGGCTACATTGGTAATAGGACTCCTTTACACCTACGTAAGCAACCGAGTTGATCGTATTCTACGAATATCTAATGCCAATCAATGGAACTTCATTTCCAGTGAAAAGAATCCTGCAGATTCTTGTACAAGATGCAAAACTAATGTGACCAACATTATGCAGTTACCGTGGATTACTGGTCCACAATGGTTGTATGATGTGACCGAAACGAAACCTACACAGTTTCTACTTGTTGAACCTGATAGTGACAGAGAAGTCCGTCCAATCGATAGACCTGTAATATGTTCACAAACTGACGTTACTATTACAATAACAGGGTCTGATCTCATTACCAAGAAATTTGATCGATTTGATAGTTGGAGTTGTCTCATTATGGCCATTGCTTGTCTCAAGCGAGTTTGCCGCAGATTTAGAGCTTGTCGTGACCAGAAACATATGCAGCTTACCTGTTATGATGAAATACGTGAAGCAGAAACCTTTGTCCTGAAACAGATTCAAAAAGAAATCTTCACCAAATAGATCAACAGTTTAAAGTCTGGAAAACCTTTGACCAAAGACACAAGTATATCAACACTTGCACCATTCTTAGATGAAAACGGATTAATGTGTGTTGGTGGAAGATTAAACAAAGCTGCTGGAATTTTACCTTCTAAGGAAATCAATCCAGTTATTCTTCCCAAGAACAGTCATATCTCTGTTCTTTTGATTCGTCATTTTCATGAGCAAGTCAAACATCAGGGGAGATTATTCACTGAAGGTGCACTTCGTACGGCAGGTTATTGGATCCTGGGAGCCAAGCGCATGATTTCATCATTCATTCACACTTGCGTGACTTGTCGAAAACTTCGTCGTGGTCTTGAAACACAGATGATGGCAGACTTACCAGAGGACAGGATCACACCAAGCCCAGCTTTCCCATCTGTTGGGATTGATGTCTTCGGACCATGGGAAGTCTCTACCCGAAGAACTAGAGGAGGAGCCGCAAACAGCAAGAATGGGGACTGATGTTTACCTGTGTAACATCCAGAGCGGCTCACATAGAAGTCATTGAAGAGATGTCGAGTTCGTGTTTTATAAATGCACTGCGCAGATTTCTATCACTCCGTGGTCCGGTTAAGATTATAAGAACTGACCGTAGCACCAATTTTATTGGAGCTGCTGAGGAAATGAGAGTGAACACAATAAAAGTAGAAGAGGGACCAGTTCAACAGTTCCTGGACAAATCCTACATCACCTGGATTTTCAATGTCCCCCATTCCTCCCATATGGGTGGTGTCTGGGAGCGAGTCATAGGAATGACAAGAAAAATCCTCGATTCAATGCTTTTGGAATCTAGTGGTAAACCTCTAACACATGAGACATTAGCAACATTTTATGTGAAGTTTGTGCCATTATAAACTCTAGACCTATAGCACCAATACCTTCAGATCCAAATGACCCAATGATTCTTACACCATCTATGATTCTTACCGGGAAAGTTGATTTCCTACCAGTCGTGTCTGATTCACTCAGTCAACAAGATGTATACAGAGCACAATGGAAACGTGTTCAAATCCTTGCAGATATTTTCTTGAATCAGTGGCGTAAGCAGTATCTATCTATTCTACAAAGTAGACGCAAGTGGAAAAGCAAAACCAGATACGTTAAAGTAGATGACGTGGTTCTGTTAAAAGATCCAGCTGAGCACCGGAACAACTGGCCAACTGGTATTATCGACCGCGTATTTCCAAGTGACGATGGAATCGTGAGAAAAGTTGTTGTACGAACTATTCGAGCAGGAAAACCAACATTTTACATTCGACCAATTCATGATCTCGTGTTGCTAATAGAAAGTGAACAGTGACTAGATGTGAACAGTGACTTATGGACTGTGAATAATGGACTGTTGTCAGTGGATTTGTAGACATAGATTGTATGATGATTCATGTTTCAAGTGGTCACGAAATGTATTATTTATCAACTAGTTTATCACTATTTTGAAATGTTTTGTGAATGTATATTATTAGTGGCATCTCATCGATGCCAGGCGGGGAGTGTAGTGGTACCAAGAGTTATCTCTCTTGATATTTTTTCTATATAGGCGGAGAGTTATTCCTCTTTATGTGGAACTCTTCTTTGTTTAGTTTTTCACGCTGTGTACGTGCGGTCCCGTCGCAGTGCTACACATTTCCATTCTCACCATTTCCATGTTTCATCCTTGTCCCCTCAAATTGTAAGTATCATATGCATTTAGATATATAAAATGTTCCTTTTCTATGTTGTTTTTGTCATGACATATTTATAAAAGCAGTTAAAAGCATCCACGTAATGACTGTTGCTCTAGTAGGTTGTAGGCGCCATATTTTCTCGTGTTTACATATCTTGAAGTTAAACATAGGATACCTTTATCATATAATATGATATGTTATATTATTCTGGTCATTAATTAAGTACGCTTCACACCTATAAAGTGTAAATTCTATATTTATATTTTTCAAATACATTTTCCTACTGTTTTCCTACATTCCATAATTTCTCTCGGGCTACTGTTTAATACTGGGTGCATTTTTTTGGAAATAGTGTATTTTGATTATTGTCAATTTATTTCTTATGACAACTATGATATATATGCATTATTGTGTGGATTGTGAAAATGTTATTATTTTTTCATATTATACCATGTATTCATAAATTGTTTATAATTTGTTTCAGCCCTTTACCACACATCAGATCTCTACATTCATTAAAGTTCACATTTTGAATAGACCTGTTGGTTATACTTGCTGTTTTTCAAACAGTATACTCGTTAGTTTGAATATACTCGAACGAGGAACAGTTGTTTATGTTTTATAAAACAAATACTTTTGATTCGAAGTTTAAAATATTAAAGATGCTTACTGGTGGCAAAATAAAGTCTTAGGATGCATTATTACGGTAAGTTTTTGTGTAGGCCTATAAAAAGACAACCAAACAGCTCTGTTTTCATCGCGCCGTCAGGATTAACGTATTAATAGCTATAACGTGATTTGCAGTTTAATAAACCACACACCTATGTGTTTTCCTTAAGTTTTGTAATTCAAATCTTCGACAAAATCCGTTTTAAAATCAATTGCTGGTAGTAGGAATAGTGATGTGGAATATATAGGAAAATATGTATATATAATATAATAAAATATAATATAATATAATTAATATAATAAAATATAATATAATATAATATAATATAATATAATATAATATAATATAATATAATATAATATAATATAATATAATATAATATCATATAATTTATTATACCTCTGTTAATATTTTCTATGTAAAATTACAATGAATAAACATGCTATTCTATCTAACCGTGAAATAGTTTCTGTGCTATCTGCCCATGGTGAATAGTCATCGAAACTATTCACCGGCGGCATTCGATTTCCCTCTTTTTAAACTCGGAGCACCTCTGACGTAATCCGATCGCTACGTTAAATTCAAAGTCCGATAGCTCTAATTTGTTTATCATCAAAAAACTTCTGCACCGCCGACAAATAAAGTATTCTTTGGTATAATATTTCCATACTTACGTCGACTCGATATATCCCAGTGAACTTGAAATAAAAGATACCACAGAGTCAGCGTCATCTGTTTCATATTTGGATATTTTACTGGAAATGGACATTGATGGTAACCTAACAACCAAACTTTATGATAAACGCGATGACTTCAATTTTTCTATAGTCAACTTTCCTTACTTATGTAGCAATATACCTTCATCACCTGCATATGGTGGTTTTGTCTCTCAGGTAATTCGATACACAAGGGCATGCTCTTCGTATGAACAGTTTCTAAGACGAGGCAAGCTACTGACAAACAAGTTGATAAAACAGGACTATCAAGAGTCTCGTTTAAAGTCATCTTTTCGTAAGTTCTATGGTCGATACGACGACCGTGTCAGCAAATACAATCTTCCACTGAGTCGCATGCTGACTGACGTTTTTCATACTAATTGTTAGACCATAATTAATTACCTAATTGTCTACGGTTTTTAATTTCCCGATTACGACAAAGAGCACACGGCGGGTGTGACCGGTCAGCAGAGGATGCTCACTACTCCTAGGCACCTGATCCTACCTCTATCTTGGAGGTCCGTGTTGCTCTGCTTTGAATTTGTATTTCGTTTTATGGATTTTTGAGATGGTTGGCGGTTTGTTATTGTCATTTTTTCATTTTAGGTCAAAGTTTAATAGAATATCTTTATAAAACCTAGGTTTTGACCACTGCCTTAATTTTGCTCAGACTTTACCATGTAAAATCAGACTAATTGTAAGTAAAGAATATACAGTGACCTTGAATTCTTTTTATTCTTTTCTTTTTCAAATGTCAAGGTCATATCACAGACCACTGTGTAAAGTCTTTTAAAAAATGATTAGTAAAATTTAAGAATGAGGCAGTCCTCTACAAAGCTTTTTATTCTAATATCCATTATTTAAGTGAGGTCCTTTGAAAAGGTCATGCCTCCATAATAGTACATTTGAATAAGATGCGCTTAAGATTTACGTAGAACTGTTGATATATTTAAGCGCCTTATAGCAGTGCAAAATACATTGACGTCACATTGACGTTACAATCATGACCTCAATTATGTTATAATACTTGGCCTATATAACGTCACGAGAATGACGTCATAATGTAACTTGTTTCTATAGAAGGACTTTAAAGTCTTTTTAAAATAACTCTTTATCTACTGCGCAATAATTTGTTATTAATTAAAGAAGCAAAAATGTTCATTGTACAGCTGTAGTTGTGACGCCATCAATTATATTCAGTTTAATTATTTTCATATATTATCATTTTATTTCACATGTTTATGTGTACACCCGTTGCTCCTGAAGAGCAACCGATGCATTGCATAATATGACCTCATTTTGACGGCTGCTCTTAACGAGCAACCTTATGTGTATATAAGTAAGGGTACGAGTGTCATAGGATGATTCTAGAGTGATTATTGTTGTCGTAGATATAGTCAGTGCTTCTTCTTGGATTTATTTTGTGACGTTATTAAATTTGGAAATAATGTAAATAAATTGTTAAACACAACTTGGACTTTTCACTCAGGTATTATAAGCAAAGGAACGATTTAATATAGTTATATCAATGAATTATGCCGTAACCGCTCGACGGCGCTACATATATTTATACAGTTCCATACTTAAATCATATGTTACTAAATTAGGGGTTTCAAGGGGCCAGAAGTCCAAAACTTTGATCATTTATGTCTAAAAAAGGAAAAATATTTTGAAACGCATTGTAGAGAAAAGTTATTTAGAATACTGTTCTTAACAATATGCTACCTAAATATTTTTTGTTGGTGGCCCCGTTAAGGAGTCTAGAGGTCGGCACTTAAAACACAGTTATTTAGATATCTCTAGAACGGTTTCCATTTAGGTATAATATATTTTTTTCACTGAAGACCAAGTTTCGTATTTCATTCTAAATACATTCTAAATACGTGCATGCATTTAATTTATAAATTAGATATAATTGATTGTTACAAACTGAATGGAAGTCAAAATCTTTTCAAGTAAAAAATACACACTCAATACATTGATTCAATAGCCACTAATTTATAGGATATAAAACCTCCTAAAATATATATGTTGCCGTGGCGCAGAGGGAGTGAGTTTATGCTGGTAAACGAAGGGTCCCGGGTTCAATCCTCGTCTTGGGCTTGTTGAATTTTTTTTTTCATTTTATTTTATAGAACAAAAACCGTTTTTAATAAGTTAATACATTTTGTTGGTAAATTAAGCACAATATTGAATTAAAAGATTTTTTAATGGCTTAAAGGTAGCTTAAAGGTAGCTTAAAGGTGGCTTAAAGAAGTTTGGACATTAAGGACCTATAAGTTGTCCTTAAAGGTAGCTTAAATGTGGCTTAAAGATAGTCTTTAAAGCTGCCTTTAAGCCATCTTTACGCTTTCTTTAAGCCACCTTTAAGCAAAACATATAGCTTAAAGGTGGCTTAAAGATCGTCTTTAAGCTACCTTTAAGCACCTTTAAGTTATCTTTTAAGGAGAACTTAAAGATGGTCATTCATCCTGTGCGTACCTGCGTTTCTTTGATCTTTGATCTTAAACCTGGAATTACAACCTAGTACCCTTTTTAAACACTGTACAAAACACCAGACCAATTCATTCATTTTACCAGAGTTATGAATGTTTTGGCATTTGAGTTTTAATTGGCGTGCATGATTTTTACTGTAGAAAAAAAATCTACTTCCCGAGCCTTGCACTCAATCTAAATGAAAATGTGTGTAAATGTACCTCGGACCCTATTCTTATTGTTTGCTAAATATGGAGCGGATCGGACATTGTGAAAGAAAGTCCTGAGATCATACGGCACGCATCACCTGTATTGGGAATTAAATTTTACACAGTACACAGGATGTAAGCAGCCGTGAAATATTTCTGGTACATGTATATCTTTTGTTTTCCGTTTAGTCTGTATCGCCGATAGCATATGAATTACTTCTGAATGTTACAACTGTGAAAATTTCTGTCATTAATTTTTTTACTGACAAAATTTACATGTTACTGGTTTCGGCATTTCTACATTTATCAGAATTTATCAATCGTGGTGAAATAAAACGGTGAAACAAAGAGTAATCAACACGGCAAACAATTTTCAACGCTGAAATACATGTGTTAAACATAGGCGCCTCCCAGCTAATTTTGTAAATGACGAACGATATCTATTTATAATTTATATGTCTACCATCTATACTATAAAATGAACAAGTAATAGCTTTCCAAAGAGCTTGCCTGACTAAACAAAATTGTTCAAATGAACCCAATCATTCGGGGGACGAATCCAAACGGTTCCCTTTTCTAAACATTCCCATGATGCATTTTGGTTTGGTTTTTTTCGTTTGCCCAAAAATAAATTATTTTATTTATATTTCTAACTTTAAAAGGAAACCGATTCTGCTGGTGTAAATAGGAGAAAAGGCATAACTTTCTAAGATAATTGATTTGTGTAGAAAATTATTTGATACTGTAATAACCAAAAACTCGAACCAAGCAGCTGTAAATTTTCATTATTAAATTCTAAATATTACATTATAAATTACTACGAAATCAAATGCATATATTAGAACACTGTTTAAGAATTGTAACTTTTAAAAAAAAAAACTATTTCAGTATTAATATGTATCGATGGAACTCAATGTCCATTACTCTAACGAATGAGCTACGCGGACTCTGCATTGCCTGTTGCGTATGACCGTTACGCTTTTACAGCCTGAATCTTTACAAAAGTTGTTCAAATGTTCATGTGAATATTCCTATAAAAAGTCACTGGACTCTTCAATTTCACACAGCGAGGGTCTTCATTTAATTATTGCGCTATCGTGCAAGCACCTACCACACGCTCTTTGCCAAATCTTAAGCCATCGCTTTAAAAACTCCTACTGACAATTTCAAAGTCTCATTTTCCTGTCATATTTGAAATATTCTTTAATCGGCGCCTTGTACGATCTGCATTTTTAATTATCAATACATTAAATCAACGAGTTTATGAAAGTTCATAAAGTCAAAAAAATGTTCCCGTGTTAATTTTTGTTCGCATTACATCACGATATATGTTATTAATTTATGAGTAAAAGAAGGACTACAAACAATTAAGTTATCTATTCGAAATGTCGAAATAGCTGTTACGTTAGTTGTAATGAATTAAGCTCTAGATTTTAATATTGTCATATAAAAAACATTTAATATTAACAAAAGAAAAAAGTTTAAGACAGACCTCTGAATGTTATTCCTCTTGAAGAGTTATCTTTTGTGTTGTGTAATCAATCATGCACACTACCCGACCGCCAAACCTTTTCTATTCGATTCGTCGGCCAACCCGGCAAGGTATCTGTTACCTCAGGGATACTTTTAAGTACAAAACCAAATCTAAAAAAAAAATAATTTACATTTCGTCGACTTTTCTGAAAATCTAAGATACTGATCGTAAAATACATAAAGACTGGTACGCCAGTTAAATTTTATGCATGTAATAAGAAAGAGAACTCACCCCACTCAACGTTTATGCTTATTGTGCTTTTTAGCTCACCTGAACCGAAGGTTCAACTTCTTTTCTAGAACCACTGGGCCAAATTCAACCAAACTTAGTACAAAGCATCCTAATGGGAAGGAAATTTTAAATTATTAAAATAAAGGGCAAATCCATTTTTAAAAGGGAGATAATTGCGAAACAGTGAAAAAACGGGGCATGTCTTAAAAAATCTTCTTCTTAAGAACCACTGCACCAGAATTGCCAACATTTTCACCAAAGCTTTTATATAAAGTAAAAATTCTAAATTGTTGAAATCGTGACGCCCGGACCAATACTGGGGCCCCAAGAGGGGTTCAAAGTTTAACATAGAAATATATAAGGAAAATGTTTAATAATCTTCTTCTCAAGAACAACCATGCTCCCATTTGTGAGATTACTATGCAAGAATCCTCAAATAATGTAGATTCTAAATTGTTAAAATCATGACCTCTGGACCAATAATGGGGCCCTAAAAGGAGTTAACAGTTTAACATAGAAATATATAGTAAAAATATTAAAAAATCTTTTTTCAATTACTACAATGCTACAATTTGTGAGATTACTATGCAAGCATCCTCAAATAATGTAGATTCTAAATTGTTAAAATTGTGACCCCCGGAGAAATATTGAGGCCCCAAGAGGAACTCAAAGTTTAACATGGAAATATATAGGGAAAATGTTTAAAAATCTTCTTAAGAACTACAACGCTACAATTTGTGAGATTACTGTGCAAGCATCCTCAAATAATGTAGATTCTAAATTGTTAACATTTTGACCCCCGGACCAATACTGAGGCCCAAAGAGAGATTGAAAGCTTAACATAGAAATATATAGGATGATATTTAAAAATCTTCTTCTCAAGAACTACAATGCTACAATTTGTGAGATTACTGTGCTAGCATCCTCAAATGATGTAGATTCTAAATTGTTAAAATTTTGACCCCCGGACCAATACTGAGGCCCCAAGAGGTATTTAAAGTTTAACACAGAAATATAAAGGGAAAATATTTAAAAATCTTGTTTCAATTACCACAATGCTACAATTTGTGAGATTACTATGCAAGCATCCTCAAATAATTTAGATTCTAAATTATGAAAATCGTGACCCCTGGACCAATATTGAGGCCTCAAGAGGGATTCAAAGTGTAACATAGAAATATATAGGGAAAAAGTTTTAAAATCTTCTTCTTAATTACTGTGCAAGCATCCTCAAATAATGTAGATTCTAAATTGTTAAAATTGTGACCCCCGGACTATTACTGACGCCCCAAGAGGGGTTCAAGGTTTAACTTAGAAATATATAGGGAAAATGTTTAAAAATCTTTTTTCTCAAGAACGATAATGCTACAATTTGTGAAATTACAATGCAAGCATCCTAAGATGATGTAGAATTTAAATTATTAAAATTGTGACCTCTGGACCTATACTGGGGCCCCAAGAGGTGTTTAAAATTCAACATAGAAATATTTTGGTAAAATGTTTTAAATACTAATATAGAATGATACAAGGAATTGTTGTTCAGGTGAGCGATGTGGCCCATAGGCCTCTTGTTTTTCTATTCTTATTGTAACACAAATTGGATTTCTCGAAAAAAAAATCTTTTGGAATTCAATAAGATATTTAAACTTGAAAATTATCACTGACATTAATTATTCGCTACATTTATAGTCTAATGACCAAACACTGGCTTAGAATGAAACCCAGGGCTTTGTTCTGAACCCATTACGTACAAAATAACCTTTGGCTAGTATTGCCACCAGTAAAGTTATTTTATGCTGATATAAATTTAATATTAATGAAACAGGATAGTAAATGCTAATATGTATGACACTTAATGTGTTCCCCTGAATTGACAGTCACGTTATATGTGTTGATAATTCTCCCGAATAGAGATCATAAACAAATTTCAATATCGCAAGGGCATACCCTTATTTGAATTAAGAATTTAAATGCTAATTAAATTCTACTTATCTAGTAGATTCTGAAAAGTGCTGCTGCTTTCTATGTATAGTTCATCTTTAATTAGAATATATATCAAAGAAATGACATTGAAATTGCTAAGACCAATGCGTAATATTTTACGTATTCATAAATTCATTTTATAGATTCCATCAAAGCAGCAGTTTTTAATAAATTAAACATTATGCATTTTTCATTTTAAAAAATTGATTCGCTTCTCTCTACACATAATATGTGTCAAAATTTACAGTACGACGTCAAATTGACAAGTGCATTGCGATCAGTCAATTGTTTATATTCAACGTTGTTGGACTTATTTGACTACAACGTTTTACGCAGAGGTAGTTTTTTAATGTAGTTTAATGTGTTCGTACCAATAACAATCGTGAATTACTTTATTTTTTAGCATTTTTGATGGCTGGTTGTGTGTGATATCATAGTTAACATTTCCCGTACCTTCTGGTCGGCGTGACTAAAAAATAGACCTTAACAGTGCTGCGTATCTATTCAAAACATAGAAGTACCTGTTGCGATAGTTGCTCTGAATTTAGCTCTAGATTTTTTATTTTGTCATATAAATAATAACACAATATAAACAAAAAGAAAAACGGATTGAAACAGACCTATGAATGTTATTCCTCATGAAGATTTTCCTTTTTGTATTGTGTAGTCATGCACACACCCGACCGTCAGACCTTTTCTATTTGATTCGTCGGCCAACCCAGCAAAGTATCTGTTACCTCAGGGATAAGCTTTAGTACAAAACCAAATTTAAAAAAAAAAGATTAAATTCCGTCGACTTTTCTGAATATCTAATATACTGAATAGGAACTATAAAATCTGTTTATCTTTTCATAATAGTTTTGTCTTTATTTATTCAGTTAGAGAGGACAATGTGTATTTGTTGTTCCTACAGTGTTCCTCTAAACCTCCTGAGCGGATGCAAAAAGCCTGAGTGTTACACGAAATGCAAAAAAGGGGAAAATTTCCATGAAACACCACACTTGTATCTTCTGTAAGATCTGATTGTACAGTACATAAAAGGCTGATACGCCAGTTAAATTTTATGCATCTAATAAGAAAGAGAACGGATTCCACCCAACGCTTCTTGTGCTTCTCTTTTCTATTCTTATTCTAACAAAAATAAGATTTCTTAAAAAAAACGATAAAATTCTTGGAATTCCATAAGATATTTCAACTTGAAAATTGTCACTGACATTACTAAATCGCTAAATTTATAGTATGATAACCAAACACGGGCTTAAAATAAAACCAAGTGCTTTGTTCTGAACTCACTACGTCCACAACAAACTTTGGTTAGTTTTACCACCAGTAATTCATGCAAGTATACACTACTGGCTCTAAAAAGTACTGAAAGTGCCATTTTTTACTGATAATTTCTTATATTTACTGATAGTGTACTGTTATTGCTGAGAATTGCCGATATTTACAGATAATTTTACTGTTGTTACTGATAATTGATGTTTTCTGATATTTACTGATATTTACTGACGTTTTTGCTGTGTGTTCTGATAATTACTGATATTTACTGAAATTTACTGTTGGTACTGAGAATTGCTGATAATTACTGATAATATTTTTAAAAGCCCACAACATTGTGATTTAATTATCAAAAAACACATAATTCAGATTTATACGACTCCAGACTCAACAAGAATATTTAATTTCTAAATTTGGTGGACAATTTTTTTTCAACAATTGAAAAAAAAACATATTTCTTAATTGATGACTTTTTTTCAATAATAGAGAATCGAAAATACCTAATCAGGACTTCAAAATATCTTTGAAGTGTTACTTCACAGAAAGATTAGCGAGGTAGTATCTGTATATAGTATACATACTTTCAGCGGATCAAGAGGTGTGAATGTCGCAATCACCAACCTTGTAAATTGTCAGCCTGACACCTTGTGTAAGACATTACGTAATATCCGTAAAGAGGTGTCCATTGTTTTGAGAATTTTTGTTAAAATTAGTATTTTTTTGACAACAATATGAAAAAAAACCTAATAATTTTTATATTCATCTTTTTAGTTGCGCTTGATTCAAATAAAGTTGGATATATAATATTTAATATCTCTCTCTCTCTCTCTCTCTCTCTCTCTCTCTCTCTCTCTCTCTCTCTCTCTCTCTCTCTCTCTCGTTCGCATATATTATATAGTCCTAGAATTTGAGTTTTCGAGTCAGAATGGAATAATGACATTAGCACGATAAAGTCCTATTACAGCATCACAACCGCCATTTCAAACACAGATTTGAATGTAAACGTTTGTTTGACTACACGGTTTATAATCTCTCTCTATTTCTCTCTTTCTCTCTCTCTTTCTCTCTCTCTTTCTCTCTCGCTCGCATATATTATCTAGTCCTAGAATTTGAGTTTTCAAGTCAGAATGGAATAATGGCATTAGCACGATAAAGTCCCATTACAGTATCACAACCGCGATTTCAAACACAGGTTTGAATATAAGCTTTTTTAGACTTCACGGTTTACTCTCTCTCTCTCTAATTCTCTCTCTCTCTCTCTCTCTCTCTCTCTCTCTCTCTCTCTCTCTCATAGATTATCTACTAAAAGGTATTTTGAGGCGTCAAGAAAGAATGACATAAGCACGATATAGTCCCATCACGGCATCACTACCGCCAGTTCCAACAGAGATTTAGTTGTAAACTTTTCTTTCTTGCTTTCTTTCTTTATTTGTTTCTCTCTCTCTTTCTCTTTCTCCTAGCGTTTATGGCATTGTAATTATCTTATTTCTAAACACATTTTAAAGTAATAAAGATTCAAAAAGTAAGGATTAGGAAATTGGTTTAATCTAATACAACCTATCTTTGATTTTTAACCTTAGATTTCTTATTTAAAAATTAATTGTATCATTTAAATTAAACGTCATTAAACGTCATCGATAAATTTTTATATCCATAATACATACCACAATAGGCGTTAACATGAATACTTTATATATTTAGCTCGTCACATGGTTTATACGGAGTTTTATTTACGCAATCAACAAAAATTTCAACAAAGACGCCTGTCTACAAAAAATGGTGTTTATTCACATGTTCTATCATAATGGTGTTTTAACCTGTTCTCTCTCTCTCTCTCTCTCTCTCTCTCTCTCTCTCTCTCTCTTACAAATACTTGATTTATGCACTAGTACAATGTATGTAGTATGCGGTATATATGTACATTATATAACTTAGCGGTTATATGTACATTCACAGGACAGGGCGTATAGTCTGAGCGTTGTCTGTTAGTTCTGAGGATTTTCCTGATCCCAGACACACACAAGAATTTGTTCTCCATGCTTTTTAGCGTGGGTTTTAACCATATAATCGTTGATATATAAAAAAAAAATCAGTTGAATTGTGTCCTTGTTTCAAAATTAGAACCGGATGTACATATAACCGCTAGTCATATTACCGCATACTACATACATTGTACTAGTCCCCTTAACGTATTGTTATAGTTACATCACATGCACAGAAATGAGGTCAACTGTTCTTTCTGTAGTGCGCACGGTTGCATCTAGAAGTACCTGTATATCGAAACCGAAACGAAGTTAAATCCCAGGCACTTAAAAGGGCGGGAAACCCCTCCCCCTTTTCAATATTATTTTGGAAAATCAAAAATATCGAGTGAAAACGGTCAATTCTTTTTTGTTTTTAATTTTATGGATAATTCAACTTCTTCATCTTTTAAAATTGTGTTTTCGACTGACACATTTAAAAAGAGAAAGTCATCTTTTGCTATGTGTCAGTCAAAAAAGCACTTGTAACGAATAGCTCAAAGCGTTGAATTGCTCACAATTTTGATAAAATAATGCACCCCGCACAATAATGCACAATAGTGCACAATAATGCACACCCCGCTTCGGCGATTTAGTTTCTCCAGTACATATTCCAGCTTAATGAATATATATTTGTTTTAACCCTTGGCTAGCGTAGATGACCATAGGGTAAAGACTATAGTTTCCAGATAAAAACGCTCCATGTGAACACATCACAGGCACGGAGCATCGGGATGGTAGTGGGGAGACCATTTTTTAAATTTACATATCAGAAATGGAAATATCATAGATTTGCCCCCTTTCACTTTTGTCGGAGCATGTAATAAATGAAACTGAAAATAGTGAATTTTAATTGAATTGAATTGAAGTTACTATTAGGATTTTCTTTCATGGTTTTGAGAATTCATCCTTTTTTTAGTTGCTTGTCAAAATGTTTTAGATGAAGCTGCCCCCACACACTTTCAAAAATAATGCTACGTGCTTGAATAATTCTTTCCTATTCCCTCTGGTTAGAAATAAAAAAGTGCCTTCGATTTTGCATCTTAATATGACAAATACAATTTAAAAATTTGACTGTTTTATCTTCCGTTTTCAAGCTTACATGCAATTATTTGATTATAAACATTCCTAAAAAAAATTTCATTTAATGAAATAATTTAATTTCAAGTGATATACATGTACATGCACTAGATCGAAGACAAGACTGAAATTTCTTTTTAAATCTGCACGTTCCGTTTATGAATTTATAATCAGCAGCGAAAATTGAAATTAATTTCTTATAAGATAGAAATTGATCAACTAATTGATATATGCATGCTTCCATTGAACAATTTTGTTTAGTCAGGCAGGCTTTTTGGAAAGCTATTACTTGTTCATTTTATAGTATAGATGGTAGACATATATAAATAGATATCGTTCGTCATTTACAAAATTAGATGGAGGCGCCTATGTTTAACACATGTATTTCAGCGTTGAAAATTGTTTGCCGTGTTGATTACTCTTTGTTTCACCGTTTTATTTCACCACGATTGATAAATTCTGATGTCAAAGCACCCTCTTCTCCTTACAGGGTCTGACAGGTATTGATAGGGGGTCATCTTCACCCGACCTAAAATTCTGACCAATCAGGGCTTTAGAAAATATATTGGAATTTTTAAAATGGAGACAGGCAAATTATTTTAATCCTGCTTTCTATGTAACCCCCAGACTGAGTATTGAAGAGTTGCACCTCTCATTAACAGATAAAGTCATGTATTTGGTAAATGAGATATATATTTAGGTTGTGTGCAAATATAGAGGTTAAGTGAAGATGAATTGTTATCGATACCTATCAGACCCTGATGGGTGTAGGCAGAAGGGTGGTGATTTTAATCAGACAGAATTGTCAATATGATAAAAGTAAGTTCAGAAAATCACAACCTGATTAAAATCAGCCGTTCTGATACGCTACCGCTCTCGAACATCTGAAACAAGCCGCTTAGAGGTCACGTCCGAACGACCTTTCGATAAGCCAATCAAATTGTGGCTAGCAAAACTCTGCCAGCAGATAATTTCCCATAAATCTGTGCGGTTATATTTACCTTGCTGTTACTTCACCCGATAGTCTTAAAGAGACGGGGATTCTCATTGGTCAAAAAGGTCACGACCTTATATTTAAATATTTAGATTGTCGGGTCGTTCGGACTTGACCTCTAAGCGGCTTGTTTCAGATGTTCGAGAGCGGTAGCGTATCAGAAGGGCTGATTTTAATCAGATTGAGAAAATCAAAAATAAATGATGACGGCTTTTCCAACCTGAGGGTGCGCTGTACGAGAGGTGCTCAGTGGGAGGGACAACTCTCCGTATAATGTTTGGCCATGCAAGCACTCAGCATCGTTTTTGCTTCGGGGAACAAATTCATCCGAAATGTATTAACAAGCCAATAAAAGAAAACATTAATCTTCAAAATCTAATCCGTGGTAGTGGTAGGGGAGGGGGGGGGGGGTTGTGAGGCAGCTATAACTTATGTTGTTTAATATAATTTGTTTTCAATTTGCCATAAAAATTTATATTGCCTTCTACTAAAATGTGGGTTGGGGAGGGGGGAACAATGCCCCAAAATTCAATTTCCTTTAAGTTAATTTAAGGTGAATTTTGGTTGCGAGAAAGGGGGAGAGTGCTCTCAGTGGACTAACTGGCGGTTCTGTTAGCAACCTCACAAAAAATTCCCCCCCCCCTCCCCACTAAGAAAAACAAAATCATAACTAAAGTATTTATCTACAGACACAACTTATGAAATTTCCTCCAATGACCTTGAACTTCACAAAATAACCTTGAAACAAAATCATAACACACACTTAGGTCATAGGCAATCTTTGTGTAAAGTAAGATCTTTCAATATTTGGAGGGCGCCTTGTTTAGAAAGCTACATTACAGAAATAATTTGTTCACTTAAGGTCTACTCCGCGCCTTGCCGCCGGAAATCGGTGTCACTAGTGCTTAATTTGGCGCCGGAATCCTCAAGGGATTACCCGTCCCCCGAGAAATCCGTGCTCACCTAATGAGCACAAGTCAACACTTAGGTCATAAGCAATCATTGTGTGAAGTAAGAACTTTCAATGTTTGGAGGGCGCCATGTTTAGAACGCTAAATTACAGAAATAATTTGTTCACTTAAGGTCTACTCTGCGCCCTGGCGCCGGAAATCGGTGTCACTAGTGCCTAATTTGGCGCCGGAATCCTCAAGGGATGACCCGTCCCCCGAGGAATCCGGGTTCATCTAATGAGCATAAGTCCTAGTTTGGGCGCAAGGCGCCATGTTTAGAACGCTAAATTACAGAAATAATTTGTTCACTTAAGGTCTACTCCGCGCCCTGGCGCCGGAAATCGGTGTCACTAGTGCCTAATTTGGCGCCGGAATCCTCAAGGGATTACCCGTCCCCCGTGGAATCCGGGCTCACCTAATGAGCAGAAGTCCTTGTTTGGGGACAGGGCGCCTTGTTTAGAACGCTACATTACAGAAATAATTTGTTTTCTTCATGTCTACTCTGCGCCCTGGCGCCGGAAATCATTGTCACTAGTGCCTAATTTGGCGCCGAAATCCTCGAGGGTACACCCGTTCTCGAGGAATCCGGGCTCACCTTATGAGCACAGGTCCTAGTGTGGGTGCAAGGCGGCCTAATAATTTCAGTTGTTTAACATCGGGATCGGAAAACGATTGAAAAATAGTCGATAATTTTAACTTATTGTGTTCGGCTTCGGCCGATCACTGTTGTGTCCATATGAGGCATCCGGCAAATGCTTCCACGTGCGCACACATTCCGCTTGCATAAGTAGTTCTTATAAAAACTTGAAGTTTGGTTTAGTATTTATATAACATTTTACTCGGTTTTATTTCAATTCATTTACCTTAAGAGATGCAAACATACATAAAATACAGTTCGACCTGTTAATTCAAGAATGCACATTTTGTCTCACGCGTAAGAATTTCGATCGAAAGATTCATTCAGTAATGCAGTTGACCTCGATGAACTGACCTCAATCATAAGAAGATGCTCCATGAACTGACCTCGATCTATCGATGTTGCATAATAGTAGCTAGGAAGACGGCTTGATTTATAAACAAGGTTACGTTATAATGCGACCTCAATAGCAAGTTATGATGGCATTCAATGCTTTTCAGTCGCATTAAATTATTTGAATACAACTCTTTCTTTGTATACGTGTTAATGCTCTTTGAAGAGCCCTACTCAGTATTCTGAAGAAGAAGAAGATACATTAACATTTAACACTACTGGCTCTAAAAACCCCTGTCCGTATGAAAATACCCTGTCTTTCCCTGTCACCCCCTGTGTTTTCCCTGTCATCCCCTGTGCACCCCCTGTCATCCACTGTACACAGCCCCTATGCACCCTGTAATCCCCTGTCAGCCACTGTACACATCCCCTGTGTGCCACTGTAAGCCCCTGTCACCCCCTGTACGCCCCTGTCATCCCCTGTAAGCCACTGTATTTCCCTGTACATGCCCCTGACACCCCCTGTACGGGTTTTAACTGTTTATAACAGCCTTTTCTGTTATTTAATTTCTGAATCAATATTTTTTTCTTAGTTCAATTATTTACAGTAACTCTCATGTGTTATAGTTTGAGCTATAAATCAATTTTTGTACTCAACAGAGCGCCGACTCACAAGACACACTGTTATCTAAATTTTAAAAATAATATGTTTTCATTAATAATTTATTGATACTTAAATAATCATGCTAACAACTAAAGGCTCGAGATTCACCGGGGGGTAAATCTCAAGTGAGAGCGGGGACTATTCTCGGTAGGTGTGAAAGCCTTCAGGGCATTTAGTCCATGAGCGGTCGGGAACATCACTACTCTGTAATATTTTCAAATTAATATAAGAAATATTGTGAATTATTTTTACCAAGATCAAGCGCAGCACATGATGTTTAGCATTTGATTTTGTGTATCTAAATAAATACCATTAAATCAGTCAGAATGTACAAGTATAAGCAGCCTTGATACAATTGAGCACGTCAATCTTTTTTTCATAACCAAGTTCCTGATTGTACCCGTGAATAGCAAAATAAAGCTTCAATAGCTTATACGTTTCCCAAAGAAATCATTTTAGTATTTTTTTAATATATATATATGTTTTTGAGCTGCTTATTGGACCCTTGTATTGAATGTTAACTGATGTTTACCTGTCATAAGCAATTTAATAATTTCTAAAATCTATTTTTCAATTCCCTTTTACTGCTAAGTGGAAGATATCAAATATAAAGTTATTCATTGACAGTGAACAGAAATCCGAAGCCCTGGTCAGAGAGAGAGAGAGAGAGAGAGAGAGAGAGAGAGAGAGAGAGATTTAGAATTAATTAAAAGTTACTAAAAGTTTACCCTGGAATTAATTTCCTTATAAGTTAACATGCAATCCTAATTTTTTTCCCAATTCTTTATTATTATTTAGATTAACATAAAGCGATCACATTAATTTTAATCCACCATTTTTTTTATTTTACACCATATCAATTGATCAAAGAATTTAATGAAGTTACAGTTTTCAAAGGAGAGGATGTTGATATTATTTTTTTACTCGGTCAGTGGTTATATAATAGCTACTGTACACAGCCCTTCTTGACAATTTGCAGATCACGGTAGCGAGGTAGGGAAAATGAGATCACAGAATCGCGTGTACAGGTATATACACACACTTCCTAAGATCTGAATAGTAGGTCACTGATTATATAATTTTGGCTTCTGTACACAACCCTTTTTGACAATTTGCAGTGCACGGTGGCGAGGTTGGGAACAATGAGGTGACAGACACGCGTGTACTTGTATATACACACACTTCCTAAGATCTGAATGTTCGGTAATGCTAAACAATTATGCAATATGTTGTTTAAACGCCGCTTATGACTTTCTTTCCAAGTCTGTCAAGTAAAGAAAATTTAACAGAAAGTAACAGAAATTTAAAACTTTGATCAGTTCTAAGAATACCAAACATAAAAGGAAAGAGCTTAAAATTCGGAACATCATTTGACACAGTCATACAAATTAAACCGTATTGCTCTCATATTTTTCATTTTTCAAATTCAGAATTTAAATAAATGTAAGATTTTTTTTTTCTAATCTAAAACACGGAACATTGTTTTTAGATCATGCATGCGTGTCGCTACGTTACCCGTTACCGGTATTTGTTCACATGTATTAAATTATTTATGAACTGTATCATTGCTTTATATTTATGAAGACAATTCTATACAATAATGCATATGAATTACTAAACTGGACAATGCACCCTCATAAAAATTCACCCTCCTAAAAATCAACTCTCTCTCTCTCTCTCTCTCTCTCTCTCTCTCTCTCATAATTTATCAGGAAAAAAAAATAATAGTTGATAACAAATATTACGATAGCGATATACATGACTTAGAAATTATAACTAATTAACTTCCTGCTAAATAGAATCAACATGCATTTCACTGGGACCATGTTATTCTATGCATCATTACAGCAGGCAAACCAGTCAAAATATAGGTGAGCAATTCGATCGGTGTGTGATTATATGCACGTGCTAATCATGGTGTGTTATCAAGCGCTTTAACTCAGGCAGGCTACATGGCACAGAACGTTGCAGATTTCCCGCACTCATCTTCCACTTATATATATTTTTTTACAAATTACAAAACACGGTCATGGAATAAAATAAGCGGTTTATATATTTATCTTGATATGTGTCAATGTTGAGTCAGAATTATTCACGTTTGTAACAATATTGACTGATATGAATTCGAAATACAAAGAAAAACAAACAGTCAAACACCGTCTAAACCATGACTGCTTTTCTTGTTTTCCATTTCCCTATGTATCAGAAACTGCTAAATATATACCGGTATTTAGGAAACCCCGAAAACATAATTAAAAACTTTTTTTTTAATTTAGCAAGCAGTTAAAGACCGTACAGGGGATGTCAGTGGCATGCACAGGGACACACAGTGGCTTACAGTGGGTGACAGGGGCGTACAGGGGGTGACAGGGGCTTACAGTGGCACACAGGGGATGTGTACAGTGGCTGACAGGGGATTACAGGGTGTACAGGGGCTGTGTACAGGGGATGACAAGGGATACACAGGGGATGACAGGGAAAACACAGGGGGTGACAGGGAAAGACAGGGAATTTTCATACGGACAGGGGTTTTCAAAGCCAGTAGTGTAATAATTACGTTAAAAATATAAAATTAGACAAGGAGTTTACGAACGGCTTTTCCCAAATTTATTTAAAAATTAAATTTGTTGACGGTTTATAATAATGAAATTATGGTGTACAGATTCAAAATATTCTATATTTTGTAAAAATACAGTACTTATTTTATTATTTTACATCAAACTGATCATGTTGATTGCTTTTAGCTATCAATATATCATTATTGCCGATCATTCCTTTAAAAGGAATACATGTTTTTTGTTAGTGCGTTGGAGTTAGTGCTGGCTAGCTTTACTCTGGAAGTGAGCTATCATGGTACATGTATTTCAATGAAACAAGAAATCTGTCGACACTTGCAGTACTTTGATGATTTCTATGGCGACCGACTGCGTTGCATAATGTAGTCGTATTTCATAACTTCTTAATCCGAAAACAATTTTCCTTTGACTTAAAACTTTTAAGTATAATATATTATTCCGTTCAATATTGTAGAAGTTTAGCGTGTTCAACAGGTTGATTTATTAGCAACATTATCCGATTACGATTTCGCACCTACTTGTATAATGTGAAGATGATTGACTTCGAATAATAGCCTTATTGTTTAACAATTGACCACTGTAGTGAAAGCACACTTCGATACTCAATAATATTCGATAACCTTCGATACATTGTTACTCAATTACATAACAATTGATGATCTGCAGCCATATAAACATAACCCGACTGGGGCTATAGATGTTCTCAGCTGTGTGCGCTGAAGCGACACAAGATTTTCGGTCGCACGCTGCGATTGAATTAACACAGACTGACCGAATAAACAAACGGGTGGGAAAGTGAAAATGTTACACATAAGAAGAAGTCGCCAAAAAATGATTTTCGTCAAATCTGATTATCTTTTTGCCAATTAAAAAAAATCCGAATGCCTCAATTCAGGACACCTTTTATCGTGCCAGCACCTACCGCAAACATGAATTATAATAAACTACCTTGTGCGCAATCGTATTAATCATTGCTAAATCAACTGTACATGTAAAATAAATTTATCTTTGCATCTTAAACCAATATCATAGTTGAAATCATAATAAAAGAAAATAGTTGTGTTCGTACAAAAGTCTGAAACATGCACTCCCGCGGGATCTCCTCGGCCATGTGCGAGGGATGATCATCATTTAAAAGTTTTAATATTTGTGGGTTGTTTGTTGATTTAAAACAATATTTGTACACATTTATAAACATTTTAGACCTACAAACCAACCATTAATTTAAGACTGACGAAGTTTCCGATTTGTAGTAAATTACAAATTAAAAATTAAATTTGTTGACGGTTAATAATAATGAAATTATGGTGTACAGATTCAAAATATTCTATATTTTGTAAAAATACAGTACTTATTTTATTATTTTACATCAAACTGATCATGTTGATTGCTTCTAGCTATCAATATATCATTATTGCCGATCATTCCTTTAAAAGGAATACATGTTTTTTGTTAGTGCGTTGGAGTTAGTGCTGGCTAGCTTTACTCTGGAAGTGAGCTATCATGGTACATGTATTTCAAAGAAACAAGAAATCTGTCGACACTTGCAGTACTTTGATGATTTCTATGGCGACCGACTGCGTTGCATAATGTAGTCGTATTTCATAACTTCTTAATCCGAGAACAATTTTCATTTGACCTTAAACTTTTAAGTATAATATATTATTCCGTTCATATCTGTAGAAGTTTAGCGTGTTCAACAGGTTGATTTATTAGCAACATTATCCTATTACGATTTCGCACCTACATGTATAATGTGAAGATGATTGTCTTCGAATAATAGCCTTATTGTTTAACAATTGACCACTGTAGTGAAAGCACACTTCGATACTCAATAATATTCGATAACCTTCGATACATTGTTACTCAATTACATAACAATTGATGATCTGCAGCCATATAAACATAACCCGACTGGGGCTATAGATGTTCTCAGCTGTGTGCGCTGAAGCGACACAAGATTTTCGGTCGCACGCTGCGATTGAATTAACACAGACTGACCGAATAAACAAACGGGTGGGAAAGTGAAAATGTTACACATAAGAAGTCGCCAAAAAATGATTTTCGTCAAATCTGATTATCTTTTTTCCAACTAAAAAGAATCCGAATGCCTCAATTCAGGACACCTTTTATCGTGCCAGCACCTACCGCAAACATGAAACATGGAACTTTAATTATAATAAACTACCTTGTGCGCAATCGTATTAATCATTGCTAAATCAACTGTACATGTAAAATAAATTTATCTTTTCATCTTAAACCAATATCATAGTTGAAATCATAATAAAAGAAAATAGTTGTGTTCGTACAAAAGTCTGAAACATGCACTCGCGCGGGATCTCCTCGGCCATGTGCGAGGGATGATCATCATTTAAAAGTTTTAATATTTGTGGGTTGTTTGTTGATTTAAAACAATATTTGTACACATTTATAAACATTTTAGACCTACAAACCAACCATTAATTTAAGACTGACGAAGTTTCCGATTTGTAGTAAATTTTCAGAACATCTTCTTACACTCTAATGTTTAATTAAATAAAAACAAGATGGACAAACTCTTATAACATGAAGAAATTAAAACAGATCTTGTATTTTATTTACGGGTATGTAAACCAAAACAATTCTAGAGTGCGCGGCTAAATAAAATTATATATGAGAGACGCATTTCTCGTGTATTAGATAACCGCTGACCGCTAGTTAGTCCCGTCGCGACCATGGTGACCGATGTTCTAGGCCGCGGGTGAGGGATAGCTTAAGTAACGGTACACACATAGCTCTTATTCAAGGTAGATTTTAAATGCATGCAGTATGAAAACTCAATTGTAATACATAGATTTATTTTAAATCCGTAGTTTGTGTTTTACTACAAAGGAGGAAGAATGTTTTGTTTTCCGATTCTCGTTTTAGGGATTGTGCACTATAAGAACTTAACAAAACTGACATAAACTCAAAAAAAAATCTATTCTAAAAAAAATTTCCTGTATAAACCAGCATACTTTCTATGGTAACTTTATGCCAGTTGCACGCACATAGACTTTCGTTAACTTGCCAAA
>CM035814.1:1827684-1850184 GCA_020458035.1 Magallana ariakensis
GCCTCTCAAGATGGCCGACTTGAATCGGGGTTAGGATGAACAAATGTTTGACCCTCCGAGGGCTAACAGGTGTTGGACTTTGAAACTAACATTGATAGTAAACTGTCTTTGGACTCTGAAAGGGTGAGTTGACCACCTCTGGCATTGTTGGGGTGGAGTTAGGGTGAGGGTTAGGGTTAGGGTTAGGGTTAGGGTTATGTATTTATTCCTAAAGAGTTAGTAAAGGGGATTTGTCACAGAATTTGACTTTGTCTGAGAATTTGACCTCATAGAATATGGAGTTTCGGGTGGAGTTAGGGTGAGGGTTAGGGTTAGGGTTAGGGTTATGTATTTATTCCTAAAGAGTTAGTAAAGGGGCTTTGACTGAGAGTTTGACATGATAAAAAAATGTGAAAAATAGAGGTGGGGTAGGGGTGAGTTATGATTTTTGTGACAAAATGATGCATTTCAAGACGATATTGCTCAGAATTATGGAAAAAATTAAAGTTTGAAAAATTGTTACCTTGTTACCACATGTTACCAGGGCCATTTACGAGGGGTTGCAGTGTATATGAGGAAATAAGTAGTATATAGAGATAAGTAGTTAAAAAAAAGAGTCACTAAATGGTTGGAAATTGAATTACCTTCAATTTAAGACCAAGATTGTGAAAATCGGACATTAGCAAAGCGTTTTAAGGCAGTTTAATGTTTTTAAAAAAAAGTGTTACCGTTTAGTATCGGCGGTATTAGGGAATCCTAGAATACCGCCGATGGTAACACAACGTATATGATACGTTTTTTTTACGTATTTAGCGTTTAAAGCCGGCTTTTGACCCTCCGAGGGTTAATAAGTGTTGGACCCTCCGAGGGTTAATGGGTGTTTGACTCTCCGAGGGTTAACAGGTGTTGGCCTCTCAAGATGGCCGACTTGAATCGGGGTTAGGATGAACAAATGTTTGACCCTCCGAGGGCTAACAGGTGTTGGACTTTGAAACTAACATTGATAGTAAACTGTCTTTGGACTCTGAAAGGGTGAGTTGACCACCTCTGGCATTGTTGGGGTGGAGTTAGGGTGAGGGTTAGGGTTAGGGTTAGGGTTAGGGTTATGTATTTATTCCTAAAGAGTTAGTAAAGGGGATTTGTCACAGAATTTGACTTTGTCTGAGAATTTGACCTCATAGAATATGGGTTTCGGGTGGAGTTAGGGTGAGGGTTAGGGTTAGGGTTAGGGTTATGTATTTATTCCTAAAGAGTTAGTAAAGGGGCTTTGACTGAGAGTTTGACATGATAAAAAAATGTGAAAAATAGAGGTGGGGTAGGGGTGAGTTATGATTTTTGTGACAAAATGATGCATTTCAAGACGATATTGCTCAGAATTATGGAAAAAATTAAAGTTTGAAAAATTGTTACCTTGTTACCACATGTTACCAGGGCCATTTACGAGGGGTTGCAGTGTATATGAGGAAATAAGTAGTATATAGAGATAAGTAGTTAAAAAAAAGAGTCACTAAATGGTTGGAAATTGAATTACCTTCAATTTAAGACCAAGATTGTGAAAATCGGACATTAGCAAAGCGTTTTAAGGCAGTTTAATGTTTTTAAAAAAAAGTGTTACCGTTTAGTATCGGCGGTATTAGGGAATCCTAGAATACCGCCGATGGTAACACAACGTATATGATACGTTTTTTTTACGTATTTAGCGTTTAAAGCCGGCTTTTGACCCTCCGAGGGTTAATAAGTGTTGGACCCTCCGAGGGTTAATGGGTGTTTGACTCTCCGAGGGTTAACAGGTGTTGGCCTCTCAAGATGGCCGACTTGAATCGGGGTTAGGATGAACAAATGTTTGACCCTCCGAGGGCTAACAGGTGTTGGACTTTGAAACTAACATTGATAGTAAACTGTCTTTGGACTCTGAAAGGGTGAGTTGACCACCTCTGGCATTGTTGGGGTGGAGTTAGGGTGAGGGTTAGGGTTAGGGTTAGGGTTAGGGTTATGTATTTATTCCTAAAGAGTTAGTAAAGGGGATTTGTCACAGAATTTGACTTTGTCTGAGAATTTGACCTCATAGAATATGGAGTTTCGGGTGGAGTTAGGGTGAGGGTTAGGGTTAGGGTTAGGGTTATGTATTTATTCCTAAAGAGTTAGTAAAGGGGCTTTGACTGAGAGTTTGACATGATAAAAAAATGTGAAAAATAGAGGTGGGGTAGGGGTGAGTTATGATTTTTGTGACAAAATGATGCATTTCAAGACGATATTGCTCAGAATTATGGAAAAAATTAAAGTTTGAAAAATTGTTACCTTGTTACCACATGTTACCAGGGCCATTTACGAGGGGTTGCAGTGTATATGAGGAAATAAGTAGTATATAGAGATAAGTAGTTAAAAAAAAGAGTCACTAAATGGTTGGAAATTGAATTACCTTCAATTTAAGACCAAGATTGTGAAAATCGGACATTAGCAAAGCGTTTTAAGGCAGTTTAATGTTTTTAAAAAAAAGTGTTACCGTTTAGTATCGGCGGTATTAGGGAATCCTAGAATACCGCCGATGGTAACACAACGTATATGATACGTTTTTTTTACGTATTTAGCGTTTAAAGCCGGCTTTTGACCCTCCGAGGGTTAATAAGTGTTGGACCCTCCGAGGGTTAATGGGTGTTTGACTCTCCGAGGGTTAACAGGTGTTGGCCTCTCAAGATGGCCGACTTGAATCGGGGTTAGGATGAACAAATGTTTGACCCTCCGAGGGCTAACAGGTGTTGGACTTTGAAACTAACATTGATAGTAAACTGTCTTTGGACTCTGAAAGGGTGAGTTGACCACCTCTGGCATTGTTGGGGTGGAGTTAGGGTGAGGGTTAGGGTTAGGGTTAGGGTTAGGGTTATGTATTTATTCCTAAAGAGTTAGTAAAGGGGATTTGTCACAGAATTTGACTTTGTCTGAGAATTTGACCTCATAGAATATGGAGTTAGGGTTAGGGTTAGGGTTAGGGTTAGGGTTAGGGTTAGGGTTAGGGTTAGGGGGTTAGGGTTAGGGGGTTAGGGTTAGGGTTAGGGGGTTAGGGTTAGGGTTATGGTTAGGGTTAGGGGGTTAGGGTTAGGGGGTTAGGGTTAGGGGGTTAGGGTTAGGGGGTTAGGGTTAGGGGGTTAGGGGGTTAGGGTTAGGGTTAGGGTTAGGGTTATGTATTTATTCCTAAAGAGTTAGTAAAGGGGCTTTGACTGAGAGTTTGACATTATAAAAAAATGTGAAAAATAGAGGTGGGGTAGGGGTGAGTTATGATTTTTCTGACAAAAATGATGCATTTCAAGACGATATTGCTCAGAATTATGGAAAAAATTAAAGTTTGAAAAATTGTTACCTTGTTACCACATGTTACCAGGGCGATTTACGAGGGGTTGCAGTGTATATGAGGAAATAAGTAGTAATTAGAGATAAGTAGTTAAAAAAAAGAGTCACTAAATGGTTGGAAATTGAATTACCTTCAATTTAAGACCAAGATTGTGAAAATCGGACATTAGCAAAGCGTTTTACGGCAGTTTAATGTTTTTAAAAAAAAGTGTTACCGTTTAGTATCGGCGGTATTAGGGAATCCTAGAATACCGCCGATGGTAACACAACGTATATGATACGTTTTTTTACGTATTTAGCGTTTAAACCCGGCTTTTGACCCTCCGAGGGTTAATAAGTGTTGGACCCTCCGAGGGTTAATGGGTGTTTGACCCTCCGAGGGTTAACAGGTGTTGGCCTCTCAAGATGGCCGACTTGAATCGGGGTTAGGATGAACAAATGTTTGACCCTCCGAGGGCTAACAGGTGTTGGACTTTGAAACTAACATTGATAGTAAACTGTCTTTGGACTCTGAAATGGTGAGTTGACCACCTTTGGCATTGTTGGGGTGGAGTAAGGGTTAGGGTTAGGGTTAGGGTTAGGGTTAGGGTTATATATTTATTCCTAAAGAGTTAGTAAAGGGGATTTGTCACAGAATTTGACTTTGTCTGAGAATTTGACCTCATAGAATATGGAGTTTCGGGTGGAGTTAGGGTGAGGGTTAGGGTTAGGGTTAGGGTTAGGGTTAGGGTTATGTATTTATTCCTAAAGAGTTAGTAAAGGGGCTTTGACTGAGAGTTTGACATTATAAAAAAATGTGAAAAATAGAGGTGGGGTAGGGGTGAGTTATGATTTTTCTGACAAAAATGATGCATTTCAAGACGATATTGCTCAGAATTATGGAAAAAATTAAAGTTTGAAAAATTGTTACCTTGTTACCACATGTTACCAGGGCCATTTACGAGGGGTTGCAGTGTATATGAGGAAATAAGTAGTAATTAGAGATAAGTAGTTAAAAAAAAGAGTCACTAAATGGTTGGAAATTGAATTACCTTCAATTTAAGACCAAGATTGTGAAAATCGGACATTAGCAAAGCGTTTTACGGCAGTTTAATGTTTTTAAAAAAAAGTGTTACCGTTTAGTATCGGCGGTATTAGGGAATCCTAGAATACCGCCGATGGTAACACAACGTATATGATACGTTTTTTTACGTATTTAGCGTTTAAACCCGGCTTTTGACCCTCCGAGGGTTAATAAGTGTTGGACCCTCCGAGGGTTAATGGGTGTTTGACCCTCCGAGGGTTAACAGGTGTTGGCCTCTCAAGATGGCCGACTTGAATCGGGGTTAGGATGAACAAATGTTTGACCCTCCGAGGGCTAACAGGTGTTGGACTTTGAAACTAACATTGATAGTAAACTGTCTTTGGACTCTGAAATGGTGAGTTGACCACCTTTGGCATTGTTGGGGTGGAGTAAGGGTGAGGGTTAGGGTTAGGGTTAGGGTTAGGGTTAGGGTTATATATTTATTCCTAAAGAGTTAGTAAAGGGGATTTGTCACAGAATTTGACTTTGTCTGAGAATTTGACCTCATAGAATATGGAGTTTCGGGTGGAGTTAGGGTGAGGGTTAGGGTTAGGGTTAGGGTTAGGGTTATGTATTTATTCCTAAAGAGTTAGTAAAGGGGCTTTGACTGAGAGTTTGACATTATAAAAAAATGTGAAAAATAGAGGTGGGGTAGGGGTGAGTTATGATTTTTCTGACAAAAATGATGCATTTCAAGACGATATTGCTCAGAATTATGGAAAAAATTAAAGTTTGAAAAATTGTTACCTTGTTACCACATGTTACCAGGGCCATTTACGAGGGGTTGCAGTGTATATGAGGAAATAAGTAGTAATTAGAGATAAGTAGTTAAAAAAAAGAGTCACTAAATGGTTGGAAATTGAATTACCTTCAATTTAAGACCAAGATTGTGAAAATCGGACATTAGCAAAGCGTTTTACGGCAGTTTAATGTTTTTAAAAAAAAGTGTTACCGTTTAGTATCGGCGGTATTAGGGAATCCTAGAATACCGCCGATGGTAACACAACGTATATGATACGTTTTTTTTACGTATTTAGCGTTTAAACCCGGCTTTTGACCCTCCGAGGGTTAATAAGTGTTGGACCCTCCGAGGGTTAATGGGTGTTTGACCCTCCGAGGGTTAACAGGTGTTGGCCTCTCAAGATGGCCGACTTGAATCGGGGTTAGGATGAACAAATGTTTGACCCTCCGAGGGCTAACAGGTGTTGGACTTTGAAACTAACATTGATAGTAAACTGTCTTTGGACTCTGAAATGGTGAGTTGACCACCTTTGGCATTGTTGGGGTGGAGTAAGGGTGAGGGTTAGGGTTAGGGTTAGGGTTAGGGTTATATATTTATTCCTAAAGAGTTAGTAAAGGGGATTTGTCACAGAATTTGACTTTGTCTGAGAATTTGACCTCATAGAATATGGAGTTTCGGGTGGAGTTAGGGTGAGGGTTAGGGTTAGGGTTAGGGTTAGGGTTAGGGTTATGTATTTATTCCTAAAGAGTTAGTAAAGGGGCTTTGACTGAGAGTTTGACATTATAAAAAAATGTGAAAAATAGAGGTGGGGTAGGGGTGAGTTATGATTTTTCTGACAAAAATGATGCATTTCAAGACGATATTGCTCAGAATTATGGAAAAAATTAAAGTTTGAAAAATTGTTACCTTGTTACCACATGTTACCAGGGCCATTTACGAGGGGTTGCAGTGTATATGAGGAAATAAGTAGTAATTAGAGATAAGTAGTTAAAAAAAAGAGTCACTAAATGGTTGGAAATTGAATTACCTTCAATTTAAGACCAAGATTGTGAAAATCGGACATTAGCAAAGCGTTTTACGGCAGTTTAATGTTTTTAAAAAAAAGTGTTACCGTTTAGTATCGGCGGTATTAGGGAATCCTAGAATACCGCCGATGGTAACACAACGTATATGATACGTTTTTTTACGTATTTAGCGTTTAAACCCGGCTTTTGACCCTCCGAGGGTTAATAAGTGTTGGACCCTCCGAGGGTTAATGGGTGTTTGACCCTCCGAGGGTTAACAGGTGTTGGCCTCTCAAGATGGCCGACTTGAATCGGGGTTAGGATGAACAAATGTTTGACCCTCCGAGGGCTAACAGGTGTTGGACTTTGAAACTAACATTGATAGTAAACTGTCTTTGGACTCTGAAATGGTGAGTTGACCACCTTTGGCATTGTTGGGGTGGAGTAAGGGTGAGGGTTAGGGTTAGGGTTAGGGTTAGGGTTATATATTTATTCCTAAAGAGTTAGTAAAGGGGATTTGTCACAGAATTTGACTTTGTCTGAGAATTTGACCTCATAGAATATGGAGTTTCGGGTTAGGGTTAGGGTTAGGGTTAGGGTTAGGGTTATGGGTTAGGGTTAGGGTTAGGGTTAGGGTTAGGGTTAGGGTTAGTAGTTGACCTGCCTGCTTGATCAAGGAATCCTGATCAAGTTTCTAACTATAACTTTAAAACGCCAGGGTTAGGGTTAGGGTTAGGGTTAGGGTTAGGGTTAGGGTTAGGGGTAGGGGTAGGGGTAGGGTTAGGGTTAGGGGTAGGGTTAGGTTAGGGTTAGGGTTAGGGTTAGGGTTAGGGTTAGGGTTAGGGTTGGGGTTAGGGTTAGGGTTAGGGTTAGGGTTAGGGGAGTGGGTCAAAAATCACACTTTTTGTAACTTAAAAGCACACTTTTTGTAACTTAAGCCAAAAAAGTGTGCTTTGTAACTTATGAATGTGTGCTTTTGTAACTTAAGAGTGTGCTTTGTAACTTCAGATATGTGCTTTGTAACTTGGAGTTTTGGGGTTTGCCGATTTTGGCATTTTTCATTTTGGGACGTTAGCGAATCTATAAATATCATCAAAAATGGTTTCTAACCCTCTGGGTCCCATCGCAATATCTTCGATAGTCTCTGAGATAGCTAACCCCGGTAGCGACACTTTTGTAACTTAAGGACCATCATTGATCAGATATCCAGAGTCGGGGGGTGAAATTGTTGAACGCTTATAAATCGTTAAAATAAACATTATATTGTTAACTAATGAGGTTTATCGCATTGTCTGGACATCGAAATACTTCAATTTACATAAACGTATTCATGTTGCAGTCTATTTTTGGAGATTTTCTGACCCGAACTAGTCACTTGATGTATTTTATTATTTGATAGGGTGAATTTTTTGAACGAGTCGAAATCGACAAAAACTCGATTAAATTGTTACTCGATTAGTATTGTCGCATTGCCCTGTCATGGAAATACTTGAATTAATGTCAAGATAGTCGTTTTTCTCTATTTTTTTGGAGATGTTTGAACCTGATTGTTATGTATTATCTATGCAGCTCTGACTATGCGGGGCCTCTAGGCTATCTGCCCACTTTCCACCAGCTTTCTCTTCCATTATGCCTAGGGAGGGAATTGAACCCTCGTACATAGTCATAGAACTGCATACTACCTACAAACAAACAAGATTTATCTCTGTCTCTCTCTTTCTCTCTCTGAATTAGATTACATAATCACCAATACAGCTGATATGGTGTATTCGAGCACATTTCCTGTTATCAACCAGGAAAAGGAGTGGGTTCAATTCCCACTGTCAACAAAAAATGGTGATACATGCACAATCTTATAAGTATCTTTTGTCAAGCACAACACTTCTTCTTATAGCTATTTGTGACATTTTCTCTAAGAAACACTTTGAATGTTTTAGAAGCAATTTGTCCTATCATTATGGATACAGTTCTGACTATGTGGGGCCACTAGGCTATCTGCCCGCTTTGCACCAGCTTGTTCCATATGCCTAGGGAGGGAATCGAACCCTCGTACATAGTCATTGAACTGTACCATTTACAAACAAAGATCTCTCTCTCTCTTTCTCTCTCTCTGAATTAGATTTTGTAATCATCAATAAAGCTGATATGGTGTATTCGAGCACATTTCCTGTTATCAACCAGGAAAAGGAGTGGGTTCAATTCCCACTGTCAACAAAAAATGGTGATACATGCACAATCTTATAAGTATCTTTTGTCAAGCACAACACTTCTTCTTATAGCTATTTGTGACATTTTCTCTAAGAAACACTTTGAATGTTTTAGAAGCAATTTGTCCTATCATTATGGATACAGTTCTGACTATGTGGGGCCACTAGGCTATCTGCCCGCTTTGCACCAGCTTGTTCCATATGCCTAGGGAGGGAATCGAACCCTCGTACATAGTCATTGAACTGTACCATTTACAAACAAAGATCTCTCTCTCTCTTTCTCTCTCTCTGAATTAGATTTTGTAATCATCAATAAAGCTGATATGATGTATTTGAGCACATTTTATGTTATCAACCAGGAAAAGGAGTGGGTTTAATTCCTACTATCAACAGAAAAAAAGAATACATGTACAATCTTAACTTTTATCAAGCACAACACTTCTTATATTTGTGACATTTTCTCTAAGAAGCACTTTAAATGTTTTTGAATCAATTTATTCTATCATGATTATAATTACAGCTCTGACTATGCGGGGCCACTAGGCTATCTGCCCGCTTTGCACCAGCTTTCTGTTCCATAATGCCTAGGGAGGGAATCGAACCCTCGTGCATAGTCATGGAACTGTACTACTTAAAAAATAAACGGTTTAAAGGTTATTTAGCTGATAATCCTTCAGCATATGGAGAAGACCATCTCAGTAGTGTACATGAAGGGGTGGATACTGAACTTATAACTAAATGCATTAAATTTCATCCTGTTTCTACTTTCAGGTAACTGTACTCAAGATATAAATCAAGATAAAAGTGAGGATTAAAAGATAAAAATACCAAAGCAAAGTGATTAAGAATATAGATTTTTAAATGATAAATTCATAACAATGGCTTTCCTACAGGGGGTGTAAGTTCAAAATAATACGATCATCCTCTAAACTAATGGTCATTACTTCTTTGTATCAATGTAACTTAGGATAAATTAGGATATAAATACTGATTTATTAAGATTAAGGGGGTTTACTTAGTGGTTAACGATACTGATTTTTCAATGATAAAATGAAAATTATGGGTTTTCTGATGGGGGTTTGATTTCGAAATAAAGGGATTTTTCCTAAAGGTAAAGGTGTTTATTTCTTTGATGTGATATAGGATAAATTAGGGAACAAATATTGATCCCAAAAGATTTAGGGAGTTTCTTAAGTGATTAACTATACCGATTTTCAACAATAAATTGAAAATTATGGATTGTCTCGGGGGTATCATTTCTTAATGAAAGAATTTTTCCAGAAACTAATGCTGATTATTTCTTTGTATTTATGTAGTCAAGGAGAAATAAGGGTGGAAGTCTTAATCCCAAAAGTTTTTGGGGGTCTACTAAGCGTTTAACTATATTCATTTCTTAATGTTAAAATGAAGAATATGGGTTCCTTCATGGGGATGTAATTTCTTAATTAAATGATTTTTCATTTAACTAATGCTGTTTAAATCTTGGTACTATAGTAATAAAGGATAAATGATGGTTTAGGTAACAATTCTGAAACATTATGGGGTCTCTTAAGCGTTTAAGTATACCCATTTGTTAATGCCTAAAAAAAGAAAAATTGGTTCTTTCTTGGAGTTGTTATTTCATAATAAAATGATTTTGCCTTCAACTATTGCTGTTTATTTCTTTGTATTCATGTAATGAAGAATAAATAAGGGTGTAAGTATTCATACCAAAAGATTTAGGGAGTTTCCTAAATGATTTACTACACTAATTTTTTAATGATAAAATGAAAATTATGGGTTTTCTCTGAAGGTGTTATTTCTCAATAAAAGGATTTTTACTGAAACTAAAGCTGATTATTTCTTTGTATTAATGCACTAAAGGGGAATTGAGGGTGAAAGTCATAATCTCAAAAGTTTTAAGAGGTCTACTAAGCGTGTAACTATATCCATTTTTTAACTTTAAAATGAAGAATATGGGTTCCTTCATGGGGATGTAATTTCTTTATAAAAAGATTTTCCACTTGACTAATGCTGTTTATTTCTTTGTATTCATGTAATTAAGGTTATATAAGGGCGTAAGTATTCATACCAAAAGATTTAGGGAGTCTCTTAAGCGTTTAATTATATCAGTTTGTTAACGTTAAAACGAAGAATATCGGCTCCTTCATGGGAGTGTAATTTCTAAATAAAAAGATTTTGCCTTAAATTAATGCAGTTTATTTCTTTGTATTCATGTAATTAAGGATATATAAGGTTGTTAGCATTCATACCAAAAGATTCAGGGAGTTTCCTTAATGATTTAATATACTGAATTTTAAACGATAAACAGAAAATTATGAGTTTTCTCAGGGGGTGTAATTTTTTTTATAAAACTTAAAGGATTTTGCCTAAAGCTAATGCTGATTATTTCTTTGTATTAATGCATTCAAGGATAAATTAGGGTGTAAGTATTCATTTTTAAACATTTATGGAGTCTATTAAGCATTTAAGTATATCCATTTGTTAACGTTAAAATGAATAATATGGGTTCCTTCATGGGGGTATTATTTCTTAATAAAATTATTTTGCCTAAAACTATTGCTATGACGTCATTTCTCTGTATTCATGTAATTAAGGATATAAAAGGGTGTTAGTATTCATACCAAAAGATTTAGGGAGTCTCTTAAGCGTTTAATTATATCAATTTGGTAACATTAAAATGAAGAATATGGGCTCCTTCATGGGAGTGTAATTTCTAAACAAAAACATTTTGCCTTAAATTAATGCTGTTTTTATTCTTTGTATTCATGTAATTAAGGATATATAAGGGCATAAGTATTCATACCAAATGATTTAGGGAGTTTCCTAACTAATTAACTGTACTGATTTTTTAACGATAAACAGAAAATTATGAGTTTTCTCAGGGGGTGTAATTTCTTTATAAAAGGATTTTTCCTGAAACTATTGCTGATTATTTCTTTGTATTAATGTATTAAAGGAGAAAAAGGGGTGTTATTATTGATCCCAAAAGTTTTAGGGGGCTTCCGGAGAATTTAACTATATCCCTATTTAACATTAAAATGAAGAATATTGGCTTCTTCCTAGGGATGTAATTTCTTAATAGAAATATTTGTCCTTAAATTAACACTGATTATTTCTTTGTAGGAATGTATTAACGGATAAATAAGGGTGCAAATATTGATCCGAAAAGATTTTGAGGATTTCCTAAGTGTTTTACTTTACTGATATGTTCACGTTAAACCAAAAACATTCAGCTCCTTGATGGGGGTATAATTTCATAATAAAAGGAGTTTTCCTTGCACTTATGGAGATTATTTCTGTGTATTAATATCATTAAAGATAAATAAGGGTATAATCATTGATTACAAAAGACTTAACAACATTTTTTGTAAAACTCTCACATACACACTTTTCTGTATATTCTTTGTCATTGTATGAAGTTTACAACATTATTCTGAATAGTATATTTCATCGATAACACTTAAAAGAAACTATAATAACAGTTTAAGATGTGTAACTACATTAGTTTAAACACTTGACACCCAACATGTATTGTAGACAATGTACTTATAACATTCGTCAATTATATGTTGTAAATAAAACAACTACGGGATCAACAGTTGACAAAACAATCAAGTACAGTATAAAGAACAATTATTTACACTTATTTTATGCAAACCTACCTTGCATTAGTCTGATTTAATCCAAAAACACAAGTATAATCCATGTCACCTTGAAATCATTTTGTCACAAATGTTTTTTTTCAACACCGAGCCTGATCGAATCTCGAACCCGATAATTTCCGGCTAGTGTTTTGGGCCTTTTTCTCTGTTGTAATTGGTGTAAGATAACACTGTAATAGAATAAGAATATTTGATTTATTTCCAGTAACTCTTGTTGCCATAATCACAAGAATTTATGGTCCCTACAAAAAAAGTGTTACTTGTAACTTAATCCAATATTTTGGTCCTCTAAACCTTAGAGATTTATTTTAAGGAAATTCATGAAATATTGCAGCAAATGAACATTTTTTTCATGACTTATTGTTTATTGTAAAGTCCTTAAGAGATTATAACTGAAAAACTCCACAGTTAAACCCTCTGAAAAAAATTTGACCCACTTGAAGAAGCCATTAAATTTCAATTTGACGTTAAATATTGGGCATAGTAAGTCCCTTCGGAAACCCTCTAAATCTTAGGTATCAATATTTCAAGCCTTACTTATCCTAATACACATGAATACAAAGGATATAGGACCCTTAGTTAAAAGAATTACCCATCTGTTATGAATTTATATCCCTCGGAGTATTCCAATAAATTTCAATTTGACGTTAAATATAGGGCATACTAAATCCCTTCGGAAACTCTCTAATCTTTAAATACCAATATTTCAACCCTTATTTACCTTAATACACATCAATACAAAAGAATTAGAACCCTTTGTTAGAAGAATTACCCCTCTGTTATGAATTTATACCCACTTAAGAGAATCTATAATTTTCAATTTACCAGAAATAATATGGTATACTTAATCCTATCTGATCCCCAATAAATCTCTAAGTATGAACATTTCAAACCTAATTTATCCTAATACACATTATAACAAAGGAATAAGGACAATTAGAGCAAAGGATTACCTCTTAATATTGAATTTATACCCCCTCATTATACCAATAAATTTCCATTTGACATTAAATATTGGGCATAGAAAGTCCCTTCAGAAACCCTCTAAATCTCTAAGTATCAATATTTCAAGCCTTATTTATCCTAATACACATGAATACAAAGGATATAGGACCCTTAGTTAAAAGAATTAACCCTTTGTTATGAATTTATACCCCTCGGAGTATTCCAATAAATTTCAATTTGACGTTAAATATTTGGTATACTAAATCCCTCCTGACCCACACTTTACCTCAAAGTATTGATATTTCTACCCTATTTTATCTTGATACACATTAAAACAAAGAATTTAGCAGCATTATTTTAAAGAAATACCCTTGTATTATGAATTTATTCCCCCTGCAGAATACACAAAAATTTCAATTTGAAGCGAAATATATGGTATACTCAATCCCTTCTGACCCCCACTAAACCTCTAAGTATTTATATTTCTTTTTAACGATAAACAGAAAATTATGGGTTGTCTCAGGGGGGTGTAATTTCTCAATTAAATGATTTTTCCTTAAAATAATGCTGATGATGTCTTTGTTTTATTGTAATAAAGGAGAAATGAGGATGTAAATATTAATCCTTAAAGTTTAAGGGGGTCTACTAAGCGTTTAACTATACCCAATTTTTAACGTTAAAATGAAGAATATGGGTTCGTTCATGGGGGTGTCTTTTATGAATAAAAAGATTTTTCCTTAAACTAATGCTGTTCAATTCTTGGTATTTATATAATAAAGGATGAGTAAGGGTGTAAGTATTAATACCAAAAAATTTAGGGGGTTTTCTAAATGATTTACTATACTGATTTTTTAACGATAAACAGAAAATTATGGGTTGTTTCAGGGGGGTGTAATTTCTTAATTAAATGACTTTCCTTAAAATAATGCTGATTATGTCTTTGTATTATTGTAATAAAGGAGAAATGAGGGTGTAAGTATTAATCCTTAAAGTTTTAGGGGGTCTTCTAAGCGTTTAATTATACCATGTTTTAACGTTATAATGAAGAATATGGGTTCATTCATGGGGATGTCATTTATGAGTTAAGATATTTTTTCATAAACTAATGCTGTTTAAATCTTGGTATTTATATAATAAAGGAGAAATAAGGGTGTAAGTATTAATACCAAAAGATTTAGGGAGTTTTCTAAATGATTTACTATACTGATTTTTTAACGATAAACAGAAAGTTATGGGTTGTCTCAGGTGGGTGTAATTTCTTAATTAAAGAATTTTTCCTTAAAATAATGTTGATTATTTCTTTGTATTAATGTATTTAAGGAGAAATACAGGTGTAAGTTATAATCCCAAAAGTTTTAGGGGTCCACTAAGCGTTTAACTATATCCATTATTGAATGTTAAAATGAAGAATATGGGTTCCTTTCTGGGGATGTAATTTCTTAATAAAAAGATTTTTCATTTAACTGATGCTGTTTATTTCTTTGTATTCATGTTACTAAGGATATATAAGGGAGTAAGTATTAATACCAAAAGATTTAGGGAGTTTACTAACTGATTTACTATACTGATTTTTTAACAATAAACAGAAAATTATGAGTTTTCTCAGGGGGTGTAATTTCTCAATAAAAGGATTTTTCCTGAAACTAATGCTGATTTTTTCTTTGTATTAATGTATTACAGGAGAAATAGGGGTGTTGTTATTAATCCCAAAAGTTTTACGGGGCTTTCAGAGCATTTAACTAAATCCCCTTTTCAGTACTATCAGTACTTTGATTTGTAAAACTCTCACACACTTTTCTGTATATTCGTCCGTCATTAAATGAAGTTTACAACATTACTCTGAATAGTATATTTCATCGATAACATTTAAAAGAAACTATTATAACAGTTTAAGGTGTGTAACTACATTTAGTTTAAACGCTTGACACCCAACATGTATTGTACACAATGTACTTGTAACTTTCGTCAATTATATCTTGTAAATAAACAACTACGGTATCAACAGTTGACAAAACAATAAAATACAGTATAAAGAACAATTATTTACACTTATTCCATGCAAACTTACCTTGCATTACTCTGATTTAATCCAAAAACACAAGTATAATCCATGTCACCTTGAAATAATGTTGTCACAAAAGTTTTTTTTCAATACCGAGCCCGATCGAAATCTCGAACCCGATTATTTCCGGTATATGTTTTGGGCCTTTTTCTCTTTTGTAATTGGTGTAGAATAACACTGTAATAGAATAAGAAATATTTGATTTATTTCCAGTAACTATTGTTGCCATAATCACAAGAATGTATGGTCCCTACAAAAAAAGTGTTACTTGTAACTTAATGCAATATTTTGGTCCTCTAACCCCAGAGATTTATTTAAAGGAAATTCATGAAATACTGCATCAAATGGAGTAAGTATTAATATTTCTACCATATTTTATCCTAATAAACATTAATACAAAGGATTTAGCAGCATCAGTTCAAAGGAAAAGCCCTGCATTATGAATTTATACCCCCCTAAGAAAACCCAAAAATTTAATTTTGACGTTAAATATAATGAATACTAAATCCCTCCTGACCCCCACTAAATCTTTTAGAATTAAACTTTCTGCCCTATTTTATCCTAGTACACATTAAAACAAAAGATTTAACACCATTAGTATAAAGAAAAACCCCTTTATTATGAATTTTTACCCCCCAGAGAATGCCCAAAAATTTCCATTGAACGTTAAATATTTGGTATACTAAGTCCCTCCTGACCCCCACTAAACCTTTAAGTATTGAAATTTCTACCCTATTTTATCCTAATACACATCAAAACAAAGGATAAAATACCATTAGTATAAAGAAATACCCCTGTATTATAAATTTATAACCCTGTGAGAATACCCAAAAATTTCCATTTGACGTTAAATATAATGAATACTAAATTCCTCCTGACCCCCACTGAACCTTTTAGTATTAAAATGTCTGCCCTATTTTATCCTAGTACACATTAAAACAAAAGATTTAACACCATTAGTATAAAGAAATACCCCTGTTTTATGAATTTATACCCCCCAGAGAATGCCCAAAAATTTCCATTGAACGTTAAATATTTGGTATACTAAATTCCTCCTGACCCCCACTGAACCTTTAAGTATTAATATTTCTACCCTATTTTAGTCTAATACACAGCAAAACAAAGGATAAAATACCATTAGCTTAAAGAAATACCCCTGTATTATGAATTTATACCCCCCAGAAAATGCCCAAAAATTCCATTTTAACGTTAAATATAATGAATTCTAAATCCCTCCTGACTCCCACTAAATCTTTTAGTATTAAAATTTCTGCCCTATTTTATCCTAGTACACATTAAAACAAAAGATTTAACACCATTAGTTTAAAGAAATACCTCTGTATTATGAATTTATACCCCCCAGAGAATGCCCAAATATTTCCATTGAACGTTAAATATTTGGTATACTAAATCCCTCCTGACCCCCACTAAACCATTAAGTATTAATATTTCTACCCTATTTTATCCTAATACACATCAAAACAAAGGTTAAAGTACCATTAGCTTAAAGAAATACCCCTGTATTATGAATTAATAGCCCCCTGAGTATACCCAAAAATTCCATTTTGACGTTAAATATAATGAATACTAAATTCCTCCTGATCCCCACTTAATCTTTTAGTATTAAAATTTCTGCTCTATTTTATCCTAATACACATCAAAACAAAGGATAAAGTACCATTAGCTTAAAGAAATAACCCTGTATTATGAATTTATAGCCCCCTGAGTATACCCAAAAATTCCATTTTGACGTTAAATATAATGAATACTAAATTCCTCCTGACCCCCACTAAATCTTTTAGTATTAAAATTTCTGCCCTATTTTATCCTAGTACACATTAAAACAAGAGATTTAACACCATTAGTATAAAGAAATACCCCTGTATTATGAATTTTTACCCCCCAGAGAATGCCCAAAAATTTCCATTGAACGTTAAATATTTGGTATACTAAATTCCTCCTGACCCCCACTGAACCTTTAAGTATTAATATTTCTACCCTATTTTAGTCTAATACACATCAAAACAAAGGATAAAATACCATTAGCTTAAAGAAATACCCCTGTATTATGAATTTATACCCCTGTGAGAATACCCAAAAATTTCCATTTGACGTTAAATATAATGAATACTAAATCCCTCCTGACCACCACTAAACCTATAAGTATTAATATTTCTACCCTATTTTATCATAATACACATTAAAACAAAGGATTTAGCAGCATTAGTTCAAAGAAAAAGCCCTGCATTATGAATTTTTACCACCCTTAGAATACCCAAAAATTTCATTTTGACGTTAAATATAATGAATACTAAATCCCTCCTGACCCCCACTAAATCTTTTAGTATTAAAATTTCTGCCCTATTTTATCCTAGTACACATCAAAACAAAAGATTTAACACCATTAGTATAAAGAAAAACCCCTGTATTATGAATTTTTACCCCCCAGAGAATGCCCAAAAATTTCCATTGAACGTTAAATATTTGGTATACTAAGTCCCTCCTGACCCCCACTAAACCTTTAAGTATTGAAATTTCTACCCTATTTTATCCTAATACACATCAAAACAAAGGATAAAATACCATTAGTATAAAGAAATACCCCTGTATTATGAATTTATAACCCTGTGAGAATACCCAAAAATTTCCATTTGACGTTAAATATAATGAATACTAAATTCCTCCTGACCCCCACTGAACCTTTTAGTATTAAAATGTCTGCCCTATTTTATCCTAGTACACATTAAAACAAAAGATTTAACACCATTAGTATAAAGAAATACCCCTGTTTTATGAATTTATACCCCCCAGAGAATGCCCAAAAATTTCCATTGAACGTTAAATATTTGGTATACTAAATCCCTCCTGACCCGCACTAAACCATTAAGTATTAATATTTCTACCCTATTTTAGTCTAATACACAGCAAAACAAAGGATAAAATACCACTACCTTAAAGAAATACCCCTGTATTATGAATTTATACCCCCCAGAAAATGCCCAAAAATTCCATTTTAACGTTAAATATAATGAATACTAAATCCCTCCTGACCCCCACTAAATCTTTTAGTATTAAAATTTCTGCCCTATTTTATCCTAGTACACATTCAAACAAGAGATTTAACACCATTAGTATAAAGAAATACCCCTGTATTATGAATTTTTACCCCCCAGAGAATGCCCAAAAATTTCCATTGAACGTTAAATATTTGGAATACTAAATCCCTCCTGACCCCCACTGAACCTTTAAGTATTAATATTTCTACCCTATTTTAGTCTAATACACATCAAAACAAAGGATAAAATACCATTAGCTTAAAGAAATACCCCTGTATTATGAATTTATACCCCTGTGAGAATACCCAAAAATTTCCATTTGACGTTAAATATAATGAATACTAAATCCCTCCTGACCACCACTAAACCTATAAGTATTAATATTTCTACTCTATTTTATCATAATACACATTAAAACAAAGGATTTAGCAGCATTAGTTCAAAGAAAAAGCCCTGCATTATGAATTTTTACCACCCTTAGAATACCCAAAAATTTCATTTTGACGTTAAATATAATGAATACTAAATCCCTCCTGACCCCCACTAAATCTTTTAGAATTAAAATTTCTGCCCTATTTTATCCTAGTACACATCAAAACAAAAGATTTAACACCATTAGTATAAAGAAAAACCCCTGTATTATGAATTTTTACCCCCCAGAGAATGCCCAAAAATTTCCATTGAACGTTAAATATTTGGTATACTAAGTCCCTCCTGACCCCCACTAAACCTTTAAGTATTGAAATTTCTACCCTATTTTATCCTAATACACACCAAAACAAAGGATAAAATACCATTAGTATAAAGAAATACCCCTGTATTATGAATTTATAACCCTGTGAGAATACCCAAAAATTTCCATTGAACGTTAAATATTTGGTATACTAAATTCCTCCTGACCCCCACTGAACCTTTAAGTATTAATATTTCTACCCTATTTTAGTCTAATACACAGCAAAACAAAGGATAAAATACCATTAGCTTAAAGAAATACCCCTGTATTATAAATTTATACCCCCCAGAAAATGCCCAAAAATTCCATTTTAACGTTAAATATAATGAATACTAAATCCCTCCTGACCCCCACTAAATCTTTTAGTATTAAAATTTCTGCCCTATTTTATTCTAGTACACATTTAAACAAAAGATTTAACACCATTAGTTTAAAGAAATACCTCTGTATTATGAATTTATACCCCCCAGAGAATGCCCAAATATTTCCATTGAACGTTAAATATTTGGTATACTAAATCCCTCCTGACCCCCACTAAACCATTAAGTATTAATATTTCTACCCTATTTTATCCTAATACACAGCAAAACAAAGGATAAAGTACCATTAGCTTAAAGAAATACCCCTGTATTATGAATTTATAGCCCCCTGAGTATACCCAAAAATTTCATTTTGACGTTAAATATAATGAATACTAAATTCCTCCTGATCCCCACTTAATCTTTTAGTATTAAAATTTCTGCTTTATTTTATCCTAATACACATCAAAACAAAGGATAAAGTACCATTAGTTTAAAGAAATAACCCTGTATTATGAATTTATAGCCCCCTGAGTATACCCAAAAATTCCATTTTGACGTTAAATATAATGAATACTAAATTCCTCCTGACCCCCACTAAATCTTTTTGTATTAAAATTTCTGCCCTATTTTATCCTAGTACACATTAAAACAAGAGATTTAACACCATTAGTATAAAGAAATACCCATGTATTATGAATTTTTACCCCCCAGAGAATGCCCAAAAATTTCCATTGAACGTTAAATATTTGGAATACTAAATCCCTCCTGACCCCCACTGAACCTTTAAGTATTAATATTTCTACCCTATTTTAGTCTAATACACATCAAAACAAAGGATAAAATACCATTAGCTTAAAGAAATACCCCTGTATTATGAATTTATACCCCTGTGAGAATACCCAAAAATTTCCATTTGACGTTAAATATAATGAATACTAAATCCCTCCTGACCACCACTAAACCTATAAGTATTAATATTTCTACCCTATTTTATCATAATACACATTAAAACAAAGGATTTAGCAGCATTAGTTCAAAGAAAAAGCCCTGCATTATGAATTTATACCACCCTTAGAATACCCAAAAATTTCAATTTGACATTAAATATATGACATACTAAATCCCTTTGGAAACCCTCTATATCTGTAAGTGTCAATATTTCTACCCTTAATTATCTTTATACATACTAAAAACAAGAAGATATCACCACTAGTTAAAAGGAATACCCCTGTATTTTGAATTTATACTTGCCAAAGTAAACCCATAATTTTGAATTTCCCGCTATTTATATGGTATACTAAATCCCTTTGGACAACCTCTTAATCTATATGCATCAATATTTCCACCCTCATTTATCCTTATATACATTAAAACAAAGATGTAAGGACCCACAGATAACAGGAGAATCATTGTATTATCAATTTATACCCCCCTGAGTATACCAAGAAATTCCAATTTGACATTAAATATAAGGCATACTAAATCCCTTCAGAAACCCTCTAATCTCTGAATATCAATATTTCAGCCCTTATTCACCATAATACACATGAAAACAAAGGAATTAAGACCCTTAGTTAATAGAATTACCCCTTTGCTATGAATTTATACCCACCTAAGTGAACCTATAAATTTCAATTTACTGGAAATAATATAGTATACTGAATCCATTCTCACCCCCACTAAATCTCTAAGTATGAACAATTCAACCTTAATTTATCCTAATACACATTAAAATGAAGGAATAAGGACCACTAGATCAAAGTATTTCCTCTTAATTATGAATTTATACTCCCCTCATTATACCAATAAATTTCAATTTGACGTTAAATATTGGGCATATTAAGACCCTTTGGAAACCCTCTAAATCTCAAAGTATCAATAGTTCAACCCTTTGTTATCCTAACAAACATCAAAACAAAGTAATTAGAACACTTATTTAAAGGAATTACCCCTCTGTTTTTAATTTATACCAATCTGAGTATTCACATAAATTTCAATTTGAAGTTAAATATTTGGCATACTAAATCCCTTCAGAAACCCTCTAATCTCTGAATATCAATATTTCAGCCCTTATTTACCCTAATACACATGAAAACAAAGGAATTAGGACCCTTAGTTAAAGGAATTACCCCTCTGCTATGAATTTATACCCACCTAAGAGAACCTATAATTTTCAATTTACCGAAAAAAATATGGTATACTAAATCCATTATGACCCCCACTTAATCTATAAGTATGAACAATTCAACCCTAATTTATCCTAATACACATTATAACAAAGGAATAAGAACCACTAGATCAAAGGATTACCTCTTAATTATGAATTTATACCCCCCTAAGTGAACCCATTAATTTCAATTTGACGTTAAATATAGTGCAAACTAAATCCCCTCTGACACCCTCTAAATCGTTAAGTATGAATATTTTAACACTAATTTATCCTTATATACATAAAAGCAAAGAAATAACCACATAAGTTTAAAGTATCACCCCTTTTTTGAGAATTCAGAGCCCCTTAAGTGTTACCATAATGTTAAATTATTCGTTAAAGATATGGTAGCGACATCTTTGAAGTTGTCGATCATGATCATTATCCTTAAGTTAATTCAAGTATTTCGACATCCTGTCAATGCGATAACCCTTAAAAGTTAACGGTATTGACTTTATTTTAACGATTTTGATCCGCTCAAAAAATTTACCCTATCAGTGATGATGAGGAAAAAAGTGACAAAAACAGGGTCACGGTACTTCGAAGTTATCTATTATTTTGAAAATCTTTACGTTATTTCAAGTTTTTCGACATCAGATCAATGCGATAATCCTAAATAGTTAACGATATAATCTTGATTTGAATGATTTATATCCGCTCAACAATTTTCACTTTCCCCCACTTTTCAAGAGATTAAGTTACGAGGCACAGGACCAAGCCCGTGGTTAGACATGTCGTCGAGATCTGGGCCGCTATGGGGAATCTTGGATATTTTGATGCAGAATATGGTCTCGCGACATGAAATAAAGTGGATTACATAAAAAAGTAACCGATACAATCATATTTTAGATCTATTTTGACGCTTTTTGGATTTCCATTTGGACTTAGAAATTTTGACCGAAAATGCAAATTACAAGAGAGCACAGGGTAAACCGTGCAAAATAGGATCCTTCTTTGCATATATCTGAGATATATCCACCGAAACATGATAATTTCTCCCCATGAGTTCAGAATATAGGAATAAATAAAAAAATAAGAGCCGAAAAGGGATGTTTTTAGTGGAAAAATAGAGATTTTAGGGGGTCTCAAGGTCATTAACATAAGATAGGTTAAATGTTTGCATATATTTAAGATACATGTGATAAAACATAATGATTAATGCAAAAAAGTCTGCTAAACCTGCATAAA
>CM035814.1:1852684-2013880 GCA_020458035.1 Magallana ariakensis
TATACCTTAACCCTTCTAACCCCTACACCCTATACCTTAACCCTTCTAACCCCTACACCCTATACCCTATACCTTAACCCTCTAACCCCTAACCCCTACACCCTATACCATAACACTTGTAACCCCTACACCATATACCTTAACCATTCAAACCCCTACACCCTATACCTTAACCCTTCAAACCCCTACACCCTATACCTTAACCCTTATAACCCCTACACCTTACACCCTATACCTTAACACTTGCAACCCCTACACCCTATGATTAATAAAGTGTATGAGTTTTAGAAGTTACGGGTTTTATGGTGTATGAGTAACAATGATAATGGTGCAGAGTTAAGGGGCTGTAGGGGTAAGGGTGAAAGTTGTTCCAGGGTATAGAGGATATACGTTGTAGGGGTTAGAGTCTTAATTAATCCCTTTCTACACATACAACGGGTACCATAACCTATGCAATTTTTAAACCCTCACTCATGTAACTTCCACCGCATTTACCCGTAACCCCATAATCCTACAAACCCTATACCAATTATCAAAATCCAGATAACTCCTATATCCTATACCATTACCGTAGTAAACCTTATAACCCCAAACCCCTATATCTCAACCCCTACAACCCTGTTACCCTATACAATAACCCTTATCTGTCTCAAAGTATCAAATATCAATCATATTTTTTCTTTTGTTATTGGCAAACAGTATGGAACAGTTATCAGAAAACGAATATCAACAAGAAGATTCTTTTCTAAAAGTTGCAAAGGAGAACTCAATATCATTTTGTTCAACTTTCTTGAAATATGAGAACGTACATTCATTTATGCATCGGTCTGAGGGAGGTTTCATATCAACACGTTGTGTAAATACTACGTTTGGAGAAATGTATTGTTTATTACACAGCAGTCTCGACATTGACGGAATTGTACTAGAGATAAAGGATTTGACGGCTATCAAATTCCCAGTTTTTTACATGAACATTTTGCCAAGAGGTGATGGCAGTATTATATCTCTATACCCGGTTCTTAAAAAGCACATAGATATAACTCGATATCAAAAAGAATCGCTTTCTTTATTAAAAAAATGTTATGGTATACAACTTTTCAGTTCATTTGGGTGGCAAGTGGACTTAGGACTTATACCATTACCAAATGTGGGTTCGACTTTCGACCTGCCTAGCGCTTTAAACTACAAATGTTTTGCATTCCAATATTTTAGCCGAGTAAAGTCTACGTTCCAAAACTTGCTTCTGAAATTATCTCCAAAAGAAATGGGAAGAGACACTCTTAAAAAGAACTCTATCTTTAACGTTTCAAAATGGAGGATTTTAGCTAAGGATCAAACCTTCGTCATGACCATATTGAATAAGGCTTTGAATGCATGTCAAGCTCCCCCTCATCATCGCATTTCCATAATAGCTTTTCGTTTCGGTGAAAGAGATTCCGAGCAATTCCAACTTGCAAATGATTTTTGTATTGGATTAGTTACATCTCTTACTACGCACATCGCAGTAACATTCAAGAGCATAGATGACAAGATTCACTTATTCTGGTCACGTGACGGAATTCAAGAACTGATAGGTTTTCGAGGGTCATTACTTCCAGCACTTTCCTTCCGAGATTGCTGTAACTTTCAAACCAATTTAGATGGTCGTCCAACCGATATATCGGATGAATTGAAAAATGTATGCATGCATCCCAGTAATTTAAGATTTCTGCAATTATATGCGGATTCCCCCCACATGCATTGCAGTGCTAAGCATCCTGTATCTGGCATCATAGCCACATGTAATTTACTGCATCCCAAATCAACCTGTCATCTTTCCCGACTCTCTGATGAGTATATCTCTGTATGTCGTGAAAACAGCCAAAAATTAGGAGAGGCAATGCCAATTCGTTTTGAAGTTGTTGTGTCGTTGGATGATGTTCCGTCAGTATTAAATGCCAAAGAAATTCTAAATCTAGGACGTTTAGAATCACTATTGGACAAGTATCCAATGGTCGTTCCTTTTAAAGAAACTGTTGTATATTGCGGTCAAACTTTAAGTTTTATTTCTTTCATAAAAGAAATAGCGGAGCTGATTTTTCAGACGTTGGTAAGATTGAAAGATGAAAACAGTGGATTAGGGAAAATGATTCCCAGTTGGAAAGCCTATCAGTACGAACTGTGCAATGAAATATTTTGGTGGGGAAAACTAAACTCTTACACAGATGCTATACTTTCCCGAAACTTTGGTCCAGGGAATGGAAGAAATGATCGCTCTCTTACCTTCGAATTCGGTTTTCTATGTTTAGAATCCAGTAGTGACTGCGCTTTGGATGAAAAATCTTCACCACCGTTGCATCACTGGACCACTTCACAGTCCCAGATTGACAGAATTCAGAGATTATTCTCATTTGGAGACTTCCTTTCTTGCAGTGATGTGATTTTAGGGACAAGATTAGTTCTTTTACTAATTGAAGATATCAAATACAACAGGGATGAAAAAGATAGGATTCAATCATTATTGCACGATCTTAGACAGACAAACGTGCCTTCATGGGCGTCATGTATTGTATCTGTATCAGCGGAACAGTTAGGCAAAGACTTGAGCAGAACGGATTCTTTTCCGTTCCCTTTTACTTTCGGAAGGGCGTTGGAAATGTTGAAAGCTGAAAACAAAGATGTCTCACACCTCTTGTTGCTTGGCCTTAATCATCTGAATTTTACCTATTTTCCAGGTTATAGAATCAGACATGGTTTTAAATGGACAAACTGGCAAGTTTTTAAAATATTATATGGAGATTTCTTTGCCGACGAAAATACGTGCGACGTGGAACTTTTGACCGCAAACATCATAGATGAATTGGAAAAGGAAAACCTAGTATTTAGAAGCAAATTCATAAATGCCAATTCAGAATTTCCTTGGGTTTTTGAAACCTTCCAACGGCTTAAAGGACTGGAGCTGGGTAAAGAAAACTTACTACGGGTTCTAACGTTTGTGACGTGTGTATGTTTGATACAAAACGGGTACTTTGTCAACTTCAGCTCTTTAATTGCGTATATGAAAGAACTACCAATCACACAACAAGAACTGCAAATGATCAAAGTTCTCTCGGTGTTCTTTCTTCGGGGACCCATGGCAAAACGCATACATCGGATATACGAAGACATTCCGCACAAATTCAATTGCTCAAAACCTTTGGAGAAAATTGGAACGAATGACGAGGAAGACGCCAATGAAAACACCAACTTACCTGTAGAAGTTCCTGTTGTTGAGAATGAACCAGAGGAACAAAATTTACAGCATTTCCCGGCTAGGCATGTTCCAGCAAGACTTGTTGTTCCTTGGAACAAGTTTGAACTGAACATTTTGCATGACATTATAAAAAAAGGAAAAACTTCGAATCAAATTATGTATACTGACTACGTTAATGAATGTAATAGAAAAGGAATCCCTGACAGAACATATAATGCATTTAGAGCTGCCCTATTGCGAGCAAAAAAGCAGAAAGAATGATTTTCCTTGTCATTTCTAAACGATACTTGTATTGTATCTAAATATACCATTCACAAACACTTTTGAACACGTTTTAGCCTGAGTGTATATTTATTGAGGAAATGTAAAAATTGTTACATAGATTCCAATAAACTTGAAAATATCAAAATACAGAAACATTTTTATTTATTTTTTAAAAACTGACGACTGTCTGTTTTATGTCAAATTAAAAAAAAAAAATAAAAATCCGGGCAAGATCATGCCTTGTAGCACCTTGGTACCAAAACCAATAATAACACTGTCCCTAGGACGGAGATGACCTTGTATCGGACATTAGGTAATTTGCTTTGTATTGCGCATCTATCTTGTAGGAAATTCGTTTGCGCCATACTTCGTCCTCATTCCAGAGTTTCCTCTTAACACCACTATCAAAGATCGATTTCTTGACCGAATTGTTTTTTTTCCACCCTAATTTCTCATGTTCCTTTCTTAAGAAATGATCTTGCATGGGGAAGTCTTTCCAAGAGACTTTTGGAATCCTTGGGGTAACCTGCTTCGGTATTCCCTCCTGCTCGCGTCTACATGGTGCTATTTCTTGTTCCGGGGTTTTCGACGGACCTTCTACATCCTCCTGAACTCCGCCTCCGTCAATCTTCTTAAGGACAAACAAACCGTTCTCAAGGCTTTTCGTCACTTCTTTTTTTAATTCCTCTTTTTCTTCTCTTATGGTTTCAAGCATGGCTTGTTTTACGCTTCTTAGCTTGTCCATATAATGTTCATTACACTTTTTGATAATAACATTTTCCATTTCTGTGATTTTTTTCTCAATCTTTTGTTCAAATTTGTCAAGTTTTTCATCAATGCCGTTTTGAAGCTCCATGACTGTACTTCTCACCTCTTCAACTCCCATGAAATTCTCCTGCATATATTCCAGGGTAATTGGCTCTGAAGGAAACAAAAATGAAACATAATTTGTTGTAAAAAGAAGCAGAAATGTGTAGTTGTTAGGGGTTACAAGGGTTAAGGTATAGGGTGAAGGGGTTATAAGGGTCAAGGTATAGGGTATAGGGGTTATAAGGGTTAAGGTATAGGGTATAGGGTGTAGGGGTTATAAGGGTTAAGGTATAGGGTGTAGGGTGTAGGGGTTATAAGAGTTAAGGTATAGGGTGTAGGGTGTAGGGGTTATAAGGGTTAAGGTATAGGGTGAAGGGGTTATAAGGGTCAAGGTATAGGGTATAGGGGTTACAAGGGTTAAGGTATAGGGTGTAGGGGTTATAAGGGTTAGGTATATGGGTTACAAGGGTTAAGGTATAGGGTATAGGGTGTAGGGGTTATAAGGGTTAAGGTATAGTGTATAGGGTGTAGGGGTTATAAGGGTTAAGGTATAGGGTGTAGGGTGTAGGGGTTATAAGGGTTAGGGTATAGGGTGTAGGAATTATAAGGGTTAGGGTATAGGGTGTAGGGGTTACAAGGGTTAAGGTATAGGGTGTAGGGGTTATACGGGTTAGGGTGTAGGGTTACAAGGTATAGGGTATAGGGGTTACAAGGGTCAAGGTATAGGGTATAGGGGTTACAAGGGTTAAGGTATAGGGTGTAGGGTGTAGGGGTTAATAGGGTTAAGGTATAGGGTGTAGGGGTTATAAGGGTTAAGGTATAGGGTGTAGGGGTTATAAGGGTCAAGGTATAGGGTATAGGGGTTATAAGGGTTAAGGTATAGGGTATAGGGTAAAGGGGTTACAAGGGTTAAGGTATAGGGTGTAGGGTGTAGGGGTTATAAGAGTTAAGGTATAGGGTGTAGGGTGTAGGGGTTATAAGAGTTAAGGTATAGGGTGTAGGGTGTAGGGGTTATAAGGGTTAAGGTATAGGGTGTAGGGGTTATAAGGGTTAAGGTATAGGGTGTAGGGGTTATAAGGGTTAAGGTATAGGGTGTAGGGGTTATAAGGGTTAAGGTATAGGGTATAGGGTAAAGGTGTTACAAGGGTTAAGGTATAGGGTGTAGGTTGTAGGGGTTATAAGAGTTAAGGTATAGGGTGTAGGGTGTAGGGGTTATAAGGGTTAAGGTATAGGGTGTAGGGGTTATAAGGGTTAAGGTATAGGGTGTAGGGGTTATAAGGGTTAAGGTATAGGGTATAGGGTAAAGGGGTTACAAGGGTTAAGGTATAGGGTGTAGGGTGTAGGGGTTATAAGGGTTAAGGTATAGGGTGTAGGGGTTATAAGGGTTAAGGTATAGGGTGTAGGGGTTATAAGGGTTAAGGTATAGGGTGTAGGGGTTATAAGGGTTAAGGTATAGGGTGTAGGGGTTATAAGGGTTAAGGTATAGGGTGTAGGGGTTATAAGGGTTAAGGTATAGGGTATAGGGTAAAGGGGTTACAAGGGTTAAGGTATAGGGTGTAGGGTGTAGGGGTTATAAGGGTTAAGGTATAGGGTGTAGGGGTTATAAGGGTTAAGGTATAGGGTGTAGGGGTTATAAGGGTTAAGGTATAGGGTATAGGGTAAAGGGGTTACAAGGGTTAAGGTATAGGGTGTAGGGTGTAGGGGTTATAAGGGTTAAGGTATAGGGTATAGGGTAAAGGGGTTACAAGGGTTAAGGTATAGGGTGTAGGGTGTAGGGGTTATAAGAGTTAAGGTATAGGGTGTAGGGTGTAGGGGTTATAAGGGTTAAGGTATAGGGTGAAGGGGTTATAAGGGTCAAGGTATAGGGTATAGGGGTTACAAGGGTTAAGGTATAGGGTGTAGGGGTTATAAGGGTTAGGGTATAGGGTGTAGGAGTTATAAGGGTTAGGGTATAGGGTGTAGGGGTTACAAGGGTTAAGGTATAGGGTGTAGGGGTTATACGGGTTAGGGTGTAGGGTTACAAGGTATAGGGTATAGGGGTTACAAGGGTCAAGGTATAGGGTATAGGGGTTACAAGGGTTAAGGTATAGGGTGTAGGGTGTAGGGGTTAATAGGGTTAAGGTATAGGGTGTAGGGGTTATAAGGGTTAAGGTATAGGGTGTAGGGGTTACAAGGGTTAAGGTATAGGGTATAGGGTGAAGGGGTTAGGGCTAGGGATAGGGTGTAGGGGTTAGAAGGGTTAAGGTATAGGGTGTAGGGGTTATAAGGGTTAAGGGTAAGGGTGTAGGGTGTATGGGTTAAAAGGTATAGGGTGTAGGGGTTACAAGGGTCGAGGTATAGGGTATAGGGGTTACAAGGGTTAAGGGTTAGGGTGAAGGGTGTATGGGTTATAAGGGTTAAGGTATAAGGTGTAGGGTGTAGGGGTTATAAGGGGTAAGGTATTGGGTGTAGGGGTTACAAGGGTTAAGGTATAAGGTATAGGGTGTAGGGGTTACAAGGGTTAAGGGTTAAGGTGTAGGGGTTAGAAGGGTTAAGGTATAGGGTGAAGGGGTTATAAGGGTTAAGGGTGTAAGGGTTACAAGGGTTAAGGTATAGGGTTTAGGGTGTAGGGGTTATAAGGGTAAAGGTATAGGGTACAGGGTGTAGTGGTTAGAATGGGTAAGGTATAGGGTGTAGGGAGTACAGGGTATAGGTTAGAGGTGTCTTACCTTCAAAGGCGTCATCATCCGTGTTAGATATATCTTGAGACTCATGGTGAGAGTTAGAATGGGAATCTTCTTCTTCCATGGTTAGCTGAGGGTTAGGATAATGAATATATCAAGTAATAGAGCAAAGCCACTTGACGCAGTTTGTATTTTGTAAGAAAAAAGACTTCTTAACTAGGCTAAACTATTCTCACTTATAATGCGATGTAACCAAACCGTTCCCGTAGCCTTACAGTAACTTTATATAACACTGTAAGCAATATGAATAAAAAATACAATGACGGAATCATTCACTGCTGTTAACAAATTGTGAAAAAAGTGAATCAATTTGTCTGGTCTATCAATCATTTGCCAAATGTGCAACATTCTAACAAAATAATATTTGCTAACCTTATTTGCGTTCTGTCTCTTCTAGCACTTGAAGTACTCTGTCAGACAGCTATTAAAATTCCAATACTCTGCGGCTTCCAGTACTGATGTCATATACACAACGTTGGTGAAAGGACACAGCGTCGGCGTCGAACCTTTGTGCTTAGACCACCGCTATACACAGCCCCGTCAAGCAAGCACCCGGCGCTCCTCTTTCTACTGACCGACAATATAAATAACTCTCAACATCAGATCGTGGGAAAGTAATACGATGGTAGAAAAATGATTTCATTATCATGAGGGGTTCTTTATCGTGCCAGCTCATACAGGAACTTTGGACTTAAAAAGGCTGTGTCAGTAAAACTCGAATTTTAAGTTGTTTGAAAAAAATGTTGGCATCTTTTACATCTTTTACATATTTATTTTACTTCACACTTAATACCCTATACCCTATATAAAGTAATACGATGGTAGAAAAATGATTTCATTATCATGAGGGGTTCTTTATCGTGCCAGCTCATACAGGAACTTTGGACTTAAAAAGGCTGTGTCAGTAAAACTCGAATTTTAAGTTGTTTGAAGAAAATGTTTGCATCAATAATCTTTTACATATTTATTTTACTTCACACTTAAAATATATCACAAGGTATTGGCACACAATCTCCTACAATTAGAAGAAATCATACACTGAAAACTGTCCGATGCATGGTTAATTTGTGTCCGATCCATGGTTAAATGAACATATGTAGCAAAAATGACCTTGACAATTATTGTTCCAATTTCCTAGACTAATTTTAATCAAATTTTGTTTCAAAACTTACTTCTTTCTAATTATTTTACGCAGAGAGTGCATTTTCACTAATTCAGAGTCTTAAGGTAAAGGGCATAGGGTGAACGGGTTACAAGGGTAAGGGTATAGGGTACAGGGTGTAGGGGTTAAAAGGGTAGGGTTAGGGCTGGGGTTAGGGTTGGGGTTAGGGTTAGTGGTAGGGTTAGGGTTAGGGTTAGTAGTTGACCTGCATGCCTGATCAAGGGAGCCTGATCAAGTTTCTAAAAATATCTTTAAAATCCCAGTTGTCCATAAAGAGAATTTCTACTGTACTAGTCCAAATAGAAATTGATGTGATGTCATTGTATATTTGTTTTGTGCAGTCTCGTTTTGATATTTGTTACTTTTGAATGCCAATTTTGATATTCTTTTGAAAAAAAAGTGATTATATATTGTTGATAAGACCAGTTTCTTAAATTATGATTTATGTCATTCGTATAGTGTATTGTGTTTGACAATTTATATAATTAACGATTTGAAACATGTTGTCTGTTTTGGATGTATATATCATTTTATATTTTGCTTTGTTCATTGTGTTTCTTTTCATAGTGTGTAATCTAAAGTGATAACAATAATTTAAGAAAATGAACTTATGTGCAAGAAAATAACGCCGTACGATATGTAAATGATTGATCATTTTAACCCCAAAAAAGCCATTTAAATCCCAATTATCCCATTTGTAAACAATAACAAAATTTGAACTGTTTGAACAAAATATCCTTCTGTCATGGTGTCTTTCTTATTACATAAGGAGTCCCACTTCCATTCAATGTTGATATATTGGAGGTATTAGGGGTGAGGGTGTAAGGTGCAAGGTATAGGGTGTGAGTGTCAGCCTTAGTGTAAATAACTGTATGGTAGGGTAAAACGTTGAAGATTTATGGTGTAGGGTGTAGGGTGTAGGGGTTACAAGAGTTAAGGTATAGGGTATAGGGTGTAGGGGTTACAAGGTATAGGGTATAGGGTGTAGGGGTTACAAGGGTTAAGGTATAGGGTGTAGGGGTTACAAGGGTTAAGGTGTAGGGTGTAGGGGTTACAAGGTATAGGGTGTAGGGGTTACAGGGTATAGGGTGTAGGGGTTACAAGGTATAGGGTATAGGGTGCAGGGGTTAGAAGGTTTAGGGTATAGGGTGTAGGGGTTACAAGGGTTAAGGTATAGGGTGTAGGGGTTACAAGGGTTAAGGTGTAGGGTGTAGGGGTTACAAGGTATAGGGTGTAGGGGTTACAGGGTATAGGGTGTAGGGGTTACAAGGTATAGGGTATAGGGTGCAGGGGTTAGAAGGTTTAGGGTATAGGGTGTAGGGGTTACAAGGTATAGGGTATAGGGTGCAGGGGTTAGAAGGTTTAGGGTATAGGGTGTAGGGGTTACGAGGGTTAAGGTATAGGGTGTAGGGTGTAGGGGTTAGGGTGTAGGGGATAGGATTAGGGTGTAGGGGTTACAAGGTATAGGGTATAGGGTGTAGGGGTTACAAGGTATAGTGTATTGTGTTTGACAATTTATATAATTAACGATTTGAAACTTGTTGTCTGTTTTGGATGTATATATCATTTTATATTTTGCTTTGTTCATTGTGTTTCTTTTCATAGTGTGTAATCTAAAGTGATAACAATAATTTAAGAAAATGAACTTATGTGCAAGAAAATAACGCCGTACGATATGTAAATGATTGATCATTTTAACCCCAAAAAAGCCATTTAAATCCCAATTATCCCATTTGTAAACAATAACAAAATTTGAACTGTTTGTATAATTAACGATTTGAAACTTGTTGTCTGTTTTGGATGTATATATCATTTTATATTTTGCTTTGTTCATCGTGTTTCTTTTCATAGTGTGTAATCTAAAGTGATAACAATAATTTAAGAAAATGAACTTATGTGCAAGAAAATAACGCCGTACGATATGTAAATGATTGATCATTTTAACCCCAAAAAAGCCATTTAAAACCCAATTATCCCATTTGTAAACAATAACAAAATTTGAACTGTTTGAACAAAATATCCTTCTGTCATGGTGTCTTTATTATTACATAAGGAGTCCCACTTCCATTCAATGTTGATATATTGGAGGTATTAGGGGTGAGGGTGTAAGGTGGAAGGTATAGGGTGTGAGTGTCAGCCTTAGTGTAAATAACTGTATGGTAGGGTAAAACGTTGAAGATTTATGGTGTAGGGTGTAGGGTGTAGGGGTTACAAGGGTTAAGGTATAGGGTATAGGGTGTAGGGGTTACAAGGTATAGGGTATAGGGTGTAGGGGTTACAAGGGTTAAGGTATAGGGTGTAGGGGTTACAAGGGTTAAGGTGTAGGGTGTAGGGGTTACAAGGTATAGGGTGTAGGGGTTACAGGGTATAGGGTGTAGGGGTTACAAGGTATAGGGTATATGGTGCAGGGGTTAGAAGGTTTAGGGTATAGGGTGTAGGGGTTACAAGGGTTAAGGTATAGGGTGTAGGGTGTAGGGGTTAGGGTTAGGGTGTAGGGGTTAGGGTTAGGGTTAGGGTTAGGGCTAGGGTTAAGGCTAGTAGTTGACCTGCCTGCCTGATCAAGGGAGCCTGATCAAGTTTCTAAAAATATCTTTAAAATCCCAGTTGTCTATAAATAGAATTTCAACTGTACTAGTCCAAATAGAAATTGATGTGATGGGGTTAGGGTTATGGTTAGGGTTAGGGTATAGGGGGTTTTACGATGATCGCTCTGGAGTAATCTCGTCAATGTCAAAGCATTGTCACGTGGTCTCTCATGGGCGGATATTTTGCTATTGTGATATATAAACTGTAATGAATTGAAAATAGAATCATTACTGATGAAAACTCTTTCATTATAAAGGTCAGTTTAAAATGTAGATAGTGCATATGATTAATGTGGAGTATGGTGTAAAATCTGTTTTTGATCTTGCATTTCGATGTAAGTAGCAATACAAAAATTATGCTTATATTTCACGAAATGAAAGTAGGATTTTCGCTAGTTTTTAAAATCATTGTTTTTTTCTAGTAATGGTGAAGAGAATGTTTTTTTATATACGTACAGAGGTGTACGTGTTTAAGCATGCATGTATAGGAATGAAAATTTGAAATTTGGAGCCTTTGTTAATGATGAGGATTGAAAGAACAAGTCAGAAACTTGTTAGCATGAAACATTTTTTAATTTTGCTAACAATATATTTTTTTCTATATTGCACTACACAAACTGAAATTGACACACCAACACTCCTGCAATAAGTACATATAGAGGAGGTTCTGTCTTTAATTACATGTACTTGTCAAACCAAAGGATAAATTAGGATACAAATATTGATTCCAAAAGATTTAGGGAGTTTCCTAAGTTGATAGTTGGAATTAAACCCACTCCTTTTTGCAGTTGATAACAGAAAGTCTGCTCAAATGCACCATATAAGCTTTTTTGGTGATTATGCAATCTAATTCAGAGAAAGATAGAAAAAGGGAGAAATCTTCTCTGTAAGTAGTACAGTTCGATGACTATGTACGAGGGTTCGATTCCCTCCCTAGGCATAATGGAACAGAAAGCTGGTGCAAAGTGGGCAGATAGCCTAGTGGCCCCACATAGTCAGAACTGTGTACGTAATGATAAAATTAATTGCTTCTAAAACATTCAAAGTGCTTCTTAGAGAAAATGACACAAATAGCTATATCACAAGTGTTGTGCTTGACAAACGGTAACCATTAGATTGTACATGTATCCCCTTTTTTCTGTTAACAGTGGGAATTGAACCCACTCCTTTTCCTAATTGACAACAGGAAATGTGCTCGAATACACCATATTAGCTTTATTGGTGATCATGCAATCAAATTCAGAGAAAGATAGAGAGAGGGAGAGATCTACCTTGTAAGAAGTACAGTTCGATGACTATGTATGAGGGTTCGATTCCCTCCCTAGGCATAATGGAACAGAAAGCTGGTGCAAAGTGGGCAGATAGCCTAGTGGCCCCACATAGTCAGAACTAACCCTCTATTATAAATTTATACCCCCCTAAGTATACCCATAAATCTCAATTTGATGTTAAATATAGGGCATACTAAATTCATTCTGATCCCCACTAAATCTTAAAGTATGAACATTACAACCCTTATTTATTCTAATACACACTATTACAAAAGAATTAGAACCACTAGATTAAATAAATACCCTTCTTTTTTTTCATTTATATCCCCTTGACTATACCCATACATTTCAATTTGACGTTAAATATAGGGCATACTAAATCCTTTCGGAAACCCTCTAATTCTCTAAGTATCAACATTTCAACCCTTATTTATCCTAATACACATTGTGACAAAGGCATTAGGACTCTAAGTTAAAAGAATTATTTCTCTATTATAAAATATTACCTGCCTAATTGAACCCATAAGTTCCAATTTACATGAAATTATATGGTACACTTAATCCATTCTGACCCCCACTAAATCTCTAAGTATGAACATTTCAACCCTTGTTCTTCCTAATACACATTAATTCAAAGGAATTAGGACAATCAGATTAAGATTTACCCTCTCAATTGTTAATTTATACCCCCCTGAGTATACCCATAGATTTCAATTTGATGTTTAATATATGGCATACTATATCCATTCGGACACCCTCTAAATCTCCGAAATATCAACATTTCAACCCTCATTTATCCTTATACACATTATAACAAAGAAATTAGGACCCTTAGTTAAAAGAAATACCCCTCTATTTTGACTTTATACCCACCTAAGTGAACCCATAATTTTCAATTTACATGAAATTATATGGCACACTTAATCCATTTTGACCCCCACTAAATCTCTAAGTATGAACATTTCAACCCTCATTTGTCTTAATACACATTGATACAAAGGAGTTAGGACAATTAGATTAAAGGTTTACCTCTCTATTATTAATTTATACCCCCCTGAGTATACCTATACATTTCAATTTGACGATAAATATAGTGGACACTTAATCCGTTCGGAAACCCTCTAAATCTCTAAATATCAATATTTCAACCCTTATTTATTCTAATACCCATTATTACAAAGGAATTAGGACCCTTAGTTAAAGAAATTACCCTCTATTTTGATTTTATACTTGCCTAAGTGAACCCATAATTTTCAATTTACATGAAATTATATGGTACACTTAATCCATTTTGACCTCCACTAAATATCTAAGAATGAACATTTCAACCCTCATTTTTCCCAATACACATTAATTCAAAGGAATTAGGACAATTAGATTAAAGGATTACCTCTCTATTATTAATTTATACCCCCTGAGTATACCTATACATTTCAATTTGACGATAAATATAGTGGACATACTAAATCCATTTGGAAACCCTCTAAATCTCTAAATATCAATATTTAAACCCTTATTTATTCTAATACCCATTATTACAAAAGAATTAGGACCCTGAGTTAAAAGAATTACCCCTCTATTTTGAATTTATATCCACCTAAGTGAACCCATAATTTTCAATTTACATGAAATTTCATTGTACACTTAATCCATTTTGACCCCCACTAAATCTTTGAATATAAACATTTCAACCCTTACTTATTCTAATACACATTAATACAAAGGAAATATGACTACTATATTAAAGGATTACCCTTCTGTTTTTAATTAATATACCCTTGAGTATACCCATAAATTTCAATTTGACGTTAATTATATGGCATACTTAATCCATTCGGAAACCCTCTAAATCTCTAAATATCAACATTTCAACCCTCATTTATCCTAATACACATTGTGACAAAGGCATTAGGACCTTAAGTTAAAAGAATTACTTTTCTATTATAAAATATTACCTGTCTAATTGAACCCATAAGTTCCAATTTACATGAAATAATATGGTACACTTAATCCATTCTCATCCCAACTAAATCTTTAAATATAAACATTTCAACCATTACTTAATCTAATACACTATAATACGAAGGAATAAGGATAACTAGATTAAAAGATTACCCCTCTATTTTTAATATTTATCCCCATGAGAATACCATTAAATTTCAATTTGATGTTAATTATATGGCATACTTAATCCATTCGGAAACCCTCTAAATCTCTAAATATCAACATTTCAACCCTCATTTATCCTAATACACATTATTACAAAGGAATTAGGAACATTTGTTAAAGAGCTACCCCTCTATTTTGAATTTATACCCGCCTAAGTGAACCAAAAATTTTCAATTTACATGAAATTATATGGTACACTTAATTCATTCTGACCCCCATGAAATCTTTAAATATAAACATTTCAACCCTTATTTGTCTATATACACATTAATACAAAGGAATAAGGACAATTAGATTAAAGGATTACCCCTCTATTATTAATTTATACCTCCCTGAGTATACCAGTAAATTTCAATTTGATGCTAATATAGGACTTGCTAAATCAATTCGGAAACCCTCTAAATCTCTAAATATCAATATTTGAAACCTGTTTTATCCTAATACACATTATTACAAAGGAATTAGGACCCTTAGTTAAAAGAAATACCACTCTATTTTGAATTTATTCCCGCCTAAGTGAACCCATAATTTTCAATTTACATGAAATCATATGGTACACTTAATCCATTCTCATCCCCACTAAATCTTTAAGTATAAACATTTCAACCATTAATTAATTTAATACACAATAATACAACAGAAAAAGGACCACTAGATTAAAAGATTAACCGTCTGGTTTTAATTTATATCCCCTTGAGTATACCCATAAATTTCAATTTGACGTTAATTATATGGCATACTTAATCCATTCGGAAACCCTCTAAATCTCTAAATATCAACAATTTATTCCTTTTTTTTTAATACACATTATTAAAAAGGAATTAGGAACCTTTGTTAAAGAGATACCCCTCTATTTTGAATTTATACCCGCCTAAGTGAACCCATAATTTTCAATTTACATGAAATTATATGGTACACTTAGTTCATTCTGACCACCATTAAATCTTTAAATATAAAAATTTCAACCCTCATTTGTCTATATACACATTAATACAAAGGAATTAGGACAATTAGATTAAAGGATTACCCCTCTATTATTAATTTATACCTTCTGAGTATACCAGTAAATTTCAATTTGATGCTAAATATAGGACATACTAAATCCATTCGGAAACCCTCTAAATCTCTAAATATCAATATTTCTAATCTGTTTTTTCTAATACACATTATTACAAAGGAATTAGGACCCTTAGTTTAAAGAAATACCACTCTATTTTGAATTTATACCCGCCTAAGTGAACCCATAATTTTCAATTTACATGAAATTATATGGTACACTTAATTCATTTTGACCCTCATTAAATCTTCAAATATAAACATTTCAACCCTCATTTGTCTATATACACATTAATACAAAGGAATTAGGACCCTTAGTTAAAATAAATACCACTCTATTTTGAATTGTTCCCGCCTAAGTGAACCCATAATTTTCAATTTACATGAAATTATATGGTACACTTAATTCATTCTGACCCCCATTAAATCTTTAAATATAAACATTTCAACCCTTATTTGTCTTTAAACACATTAATACAAAGGAATAAGGACAATTAGATTAAAGGATTACCCCTCTATTATTAATTTATACCTCCCTGGGTATACCAATAGATTTCAATTTGATGCTAATATAGGACTTACTAAATCAATTCGTAAACCCTCTAAATCTCTAAATATCAATATTTCAAACCTGTTTTATCCTAATACACATTATTACAAAGGAATTAGGACCCTTAGTTAAAAGAAATACCACTCTATTTTGAATTTATTCCCACCTAAGTGAACCCATAATTTTCAATTTACATGAAATCATATGGTACACTTAATCCATTCTCATCCCCACTAAATCTTTAAATATAAACATTTCAACCATTACTTAATTTAATACACAATAATACAACAGAATGAGGACCATTAGATTAAAAGATTAACCGTCTGGTTTTAATTTATATCCACTTGAGCATACCCATAAATTTCAATTTGACGTTAATTATATGGCATACTTAATCCATTCGTAGACCCTCTAAATCTCTAAATATCAACAATTTAACCCTTTTTTTCCTAATACACATTATTACAAAGGAATTAGAAACCTTTGTTAAAGAGATACCCCTCTATTTTGAATTTATTCCCGCCTAAGTGAACCCATCATTTTCAATTTACATGAAATCATATGGTACACTTAATCCATTCTCATCCCTACTAAATCTTTAAATATAAACATTTCAACCATGGGTTAGGGTTAGGGTTAGGGTATAGGGGACATGCGCGGATCCAGATTTTTTTCCAGGGGGGGTCCGAAGGGTAATTGTGTTTTCCAGGGGGGGTGCAAGGCATATTTGCGATAATTTTACTATGTAAATTTAATAAATTTTCATTTTCCAGGGGGGGGGGGGGTCGGGACCCCCCTGACCCCCCTCTAGATCCGCGCATGGGGGGTTTTACGAAGATCGCTGTGGAGTAATTTCGTCAATGTCAAAGCATTGTCACGTGGTCTCTCATGGGCGGAGATTTTGCTATAGTGATATTTAAACTTTGTTGAATTGAAAATAGAATCATTACTGATGAAAACTCTTTCATTATAAAGGTCAGTTTAAAATTTAGATAGTGCATATGATTAATGTGGAGTATGGTGTAAAATCTGTTTTTGATCTTGCATTTCGATGTAAGTAGCAACTCAGCTATGTTAAGGGCGTCCATAAAAAAATAGCGATATTTATCGCATAAAATGCTAGCATTTGAATAATCTTGATATATTCTATTCCAAAACATTGTTACACAAAGTGATATTTTATCAATATACAAATTAGATAATCCGCTGTCGCATGAACAATTTTTGAATCCCTTGGGAATACCCTGTCACGTGATACTGCTAAAAATAGATGAACCAGGAATAATACGAAAAAATGCATAGTGCAAGGGCTTAACATGAACAAATACAATTATTTCTGTTTCTAACTTGTAAAATGAACATCTAATATTTCGAAAAGTGCTGGGAGCTTGAAATATTCAAGTAAGAACAATTATTAAATTCCACATAAACATTGTATGAACAGAAATTTGCAGGTAGTTCCACAATTAACGCTTCTTTATGTGAAATGCATATCGATGTCATAAAGCTCCCAGCACTTTTTGATATAATGAAGATATAATGGTAACACACGTAAAATTTCAATATATTTGATCAAGTGTATGCCCTTGCACTACTGCATTTTATCTGACCCATTTCACTTTCGGCGTCATTTGCGTGAAATTCAAACGCAGCACTGACTATGATCATGATTTTAATTTTCATTCATAAAGTAATTAAACGCTGTGAATTTTATTACAATAATGTTTGAATGATGTTTCTGTTCACACCAGTCATCAATTCAAAATTGTTGAAATTAGAAAAATTAATTCATCTGTTGCCCTTACAAATAACTATTGATATAAGGGCGGGGGGGGGGGGTGTTAAGTGTAAGGTTGTAATTTACACATTTATGTTTTATATTGGTTTATGTTACTCTGCTGGTAAATAAATAAGAAACACCTTTAATATATGATCAAGGTTACTTGTAATTATAATTAATATTTATTGCAATAATTAAAGAAAGCAAGAAAAATCAATATTAATCAAGAATTTATTATAATTATCAACTTGAAAAATACAATGTACTATAGAGATTGCTTTTCTGTGACAAACTAGTGTTTTCTGATTTTCAGTATTATTCAGTCATGATGTAGAATTTATTGAAATTGACCATTCTTCTTGAACACTACATGTACTTCTCCTCTGTCTTTTTGATGTACATGTAAGGAGGCAGTGCAGTTGATAAGAAAACCAATGCCTGAAATGATGAATACAATGTATTTATCAATTTCAAATTTAATTTCAATAGTTATCAATGAAAATTATTATGATAGGTTATATTATAGTAATATGGTTTGAAAAAAACTAGACCAAATATACATGAAGTTATTGAGTAAAATAAATATTTATAGAGTACTTACTTATTTATCAACACTCAAAAAAGGTGTCTCTAGTGGACCAGTCATAGCTTTAATAACCCTGAAAAATGAATAATGTGTTATAATTAGCAAACTATTGTACTGAAGATAACATGAAAATGGAAAATTACTTTATTATGGTGCATACTAATGGCAGTTTTAATTTCATTGATATTACAACAGGCATAATCAAATGTTTATTCTTTAAAAAGTGTGGAAATTCAGTTCAACACTTTAATTTTGTCTATTCATACATGTAATCTTCCTAAAAGAAGGCTAAATGAAATAACACATTTCGATTTACATAAACAACAATACAATCTTGTCTATATTGAATCCAAATCCTCACAGTAATCTTTGTAGTGCTAGCACAGTGTTTGAACTTTCCATTGTTTACATTTTATTTGAACACGGAGGAAATGCGAGCTAATATTATTGCGATATAAGAGACCAGTAAAAAGCTACAATGAGCCTCAATACTCTTTATGATCAAAATTAGCGAATTGCAGACCATTTGCTTTGCCTGATCAAGTCACCAATCTGATGTTTAAACACAATATTACATGAAAAACAAATGTAAACAAGTAAACAAAATCGAAGCCGAGGAATTTCTCTTCGTTTCTGTTTCACCCTACAGTATTAGATAATATAAAACAATATCTGAGTACAAATAAATCCTACCTTGTTCAGTTGAATCCTCTATCGATATCCGTCCACGCTGGTTGTAAATAAGTTAAATTCCCAGGTATATCACTGAAGTCCACATGTTATTCTGATCACAGCTGCAAGCGCCGATGTGACGTAGTCAACCTCGACACGTCATCAAACGACTAAGGAATTCATAATTTCGCGAGATATAAAGAATATTTAAAGGTTTTTTTTTTCAGTACACCTTTCTTGATACAATAAAACCCAATAATTAATCATATTTATTTTGGTAGATGTTTGTTAATTACCGAAACACAATATCTCGTAAAATCTCATGAATAAGGGGCGGGGCATATGCAAATTTTCCTAAATCACACGTGCTAAAATTCTTATACCTTCCTTAACATAACTGAGAATACACAAATTATGCTTATATTTCACGAAATGAAAGTAGGATTTTCGCTAGTTTTTAAAATCATTGTTTTTTCTAGTAATGGTGAAGAGAATGTTGTTTTATATACGTACAGAGGTGTACGTGTTTAAGCATGCATGTATAGGAATGAAAATCTGAAATTTGGAGCCTTTGTTAATGATGAGGATTGAAAGAACAAGTCAGAAACTTGTTAGCATGAAACAGTTTTTAATTTTGCTAACAATATATTTTTTTCTATATTGCACTACACAAACTGAAATTGACACACCAACACTCCTGCAATAAGTACATATAGAGGAGGTTCTGTCTTTAATTACATGTACTTGTCAAACCAAAGGATAAATTAGGGTACAAATATTGATTCCAAAAGATTTAGGGAGTTTCCTAAGTTCATAGTTGGAATTAAACCCACTCCTTTTCGCAGTTGATAACAGAAAGTCTGCTCAAATGCACCATATAAGCTTTTTTGGTGATTATGCAATCTAATTCAGAGAAAGATAGAAAAAAAGGAGAAATCTTCTCTGTAAGTAGTACAGTTCGATGACTATGTACGAGGGTTCGATTCCCTCCCTAGGCATAATGGAACAGAAAGCTGGTGCAAAGTGGGCAGATAGCCTAGTGGCCCCACATAGTCAGAACTGTGTACGTAATGATAAAATTAATTGCTTCTAAAACATTCAAAGTGCTTCTTAGAGAAAATGTCACAAATAGCTATATCACAAGTGTTGTGCTTGACAAACGGTAACCATTAGATTGTACATGTATCCCCTTTTTTCTGTTAACAGTGGGAATTGAACCCACTCCTTTTCCTAATTGACAACAGGAAATGTGCTCGAACACACCATATTAGCTTTATTGGTGATCATGCAATCAAATTCAGAGAAAAATAGAGAGAGGGAGAGATCTACCTTGTAAGAAGTACAGTTCGATGACTATGTATGAGGGCTCGATTCCCTCCCTAGGCATAATGGAACAGAAAGCTGGTGCAAAGTGGGCAGATAGCCTAGTGGCCCCACATAGTCAGAACTAACCCTCTATTATAAATTTATACCCCCCTAGGTATACCCATAAATCTCAATTTGATGTTAAATATAGGGCATACTAAATTTATTCTGATCCCCACTAAATCTTAAAGTATGAACATTACAACCCTTATTTATTCTAATACACACTATTACAAAAGAATTAGAACCACTAGATTAAATAAATACCCTTCTTTTTTTCATTTATATCCCCTTGACACACTTAGTTCACTCTGACCCCCATTAAATCTTTAAATATAAACATTTCAACCCTTATTTGTCTATATACACATTAATACAAAGGAATTAGGACAATTAGACTAAAGGATTACCCCTCTACTATTAATTTATACCTCCCTGAATATACCACTTAATTTCAATTTGATGCTTAATATAAGACTTACTAAATCCATTCGGAAACCCTCTAAATCTCTAAATATCAATATTTCAAACCTGTTTTTTCCTGATACACTATATTACAAAGGAATTAGGAAACTTTGTTAAAGAGATACCCCTCTATTTTGAATTTATACCCGCCTAAGTGAACCCATAATTTTCAATTTACATGAAATTATATGGTACACTTAATTCATTCTGAAGGTTAGGGTTAGGGTTAGGGTATAGGGGGTTTTACGAAGATCGCTCTGGAGCAATCTCGTCAATGTCAAAGCATTGTCACGTGGTCTCTGATGGGCGGAGTTTTTGCTATAGTGATATATAAACTTTGTTGAATTGAAATTAGAATCATTACTGATGAAAACTCTTTCATTATAAAGGTCAGTTTAAAATTTAGATAGTGCATATGATTAATGTGGAGTATTGTGTAAAATCTGAATTTGATCTTGCATTTCGATGTAAGTAGCAATACAAAAATTATGCTTATATTTCACGAAATGAAAGTAGGATTTTCGCTAGTTTTTAAAATCATTGTTTTTTCTAGTAATGGTGAAGAGAATGTTTTTTTTTTATATACGTACAGAGGTGTACGTGTTTAAGCATGCATGTATAGGAATGAAAATTTGAAATTTGGAGCCTTTGTTAATAATGAGGATTGAAAGATCAAGTCAGAAACTTGTTAGCATGAAACAGTTTTTAATTTTGCTAACAATATATTTTTTTCTATATTGCACTACACAAACTGAAATTGACACACCAACACTCCTGCAATAAGAACATATAGAAGAGGTTCTGTCTTTAGTTACATGTACTTGTCAAACCAAAGGATAAATTAGGGTACAGATATTGATTCCAAAAGATTTAGGGAGTTTCCTAAGTTGTTAGTTGGAATTAAACCTACTACTTTTCCCAGTTGATAACAGAAAGTCTGCTCAAATGCACCATCTAAGCTTTTTTGGTGATTATGCAATCTAATTCAGAGAAAGATAGAGAAAGGGAGAAATCTTCTATGTAAGTAGTACAGTCCGATGACTATGTACGAGGGTTCGATTCCCTCCCTAGGCATATTGGAACAGAAAGCTGGTGCAAAGTGGGCAGATAGCCTAGTGGCCCCACATAGTCAGAACTAACCCTCTGTTATAAATTTATACCCCCCTAAGTATACCCATAAATCTCAATTTGATGTTAAATATAGGGCATACTAAATTCATTCTGATCCCCACTAAATCTTAAAGTATGAACATTACAACCCTTATTTATTCTAATACACACTATTACAAAGGAATTAGGACCACTAGATTAAATAAATATCCTTCTTTTTTTTTCATTTATATCCCCTTGACTATACCCATAAATTTCAATTTGACGTTAAATATAGGGCATACTAAATCCTTTCGGAAACCCTCTAATTCTCTAAGTATCAACATTTCAACCCTTATTAATCCTAATACACATTGTGACAAAGGCATTAGGACCCTAAGTTAAAAGAATAACTTCTCTATTATAAAATATTACCTGCCTAATTGAACCCATAAGTTCCAATTTACATGAAATAATATGGTACACTTAATCCATTCTGACCCCCACTAAATCTCTAAGTATGAACATTTCAACCCTTGTTCTTCCTAATACACTTTAATACAAAGGAATCGGGACAATTAAATCAAAGGATTACCACTCTTTTTTTAATTTATACCCCTCTGAGTATACCCATAAATTTCAATTTGACGTATAATATAGGGAATACTAAATCCTTTCGGAAACCCTCTAAATCTCTCGGTATCAATATCATTAAAAATAAAAACAAAGGAAATTGTAAAGATAACACCATTATAAGTAAATGAAGTTTTAACCTCAAGATAAAGATCAAAGTTAAGTTTAAGGTTCAGTTTTGGTTAGGTTTGAGGTTAACCTTAATTTCGATCTTAAATTAAAATGTAACCAAATCTAAAACATTACCTTAACTTTGTTAAAAAAATCTTGACATTAATCTTAATCTTAGGTTAAACGTAAACTATTATATTTTTCTTAGTCTTAACCTTAATGTTTATATTATTTCTAGTCTTAACCTAATCTTTATATTAATACTAGTCTTAATCTTTTTACCGTCATTTGAACCAATATCTTAATTTTACCCTCTACCCTAATCTTAATTCTTACCTTAATCCCAACCTTTACATTATCCTTAACTATAACCTCAGCACTTAAAGTTAAGATTGAGATTAAGATTAAAGTAAAGATTAAGATAACGATTTTAGTTAAGGTTAAGGTTATGATTAAGGTTACTGTAAGCTCCTGGATATTTAGCTATCTTTAAACTTTCTTTCTGTTTAGGTTGGGTTGGATGTTTACTTGGATAGTTGTTCTGAAGATTAGCACATTAGTGTTAGGTATAGGTATGTATTCAAATTAGGTGGGTTCCAAGAAATGTTACATTTGTATTATGAAAAATGACAATAACAAACTGTCAACCATCTCAAAACTCCATAACGCGAAATACGAATTTAAAGCAAAGCAACACGGACCTCTAAAAAGATATAGGTAGAATCAGGTGCCTTGGAGGAGTAAGCATCCCCTGTTGACCAGTCGCACCGTCGTGGGTTCCTTGAATCTTTGAATTGTATCGATGAATGATGCAAATGTCTGTTTAGTTATATTAAGTCAGAAATATATACATAAGGAAATGTTATTGTTTGATGCAGTAATAATTAATCAATGATTAAATTTTAAAGCCACACAGAATTATGTGTGTATGAATTTGTTTATGTATTTTTATATATGCTGTTCATCTCCCGCGATTTAATCCATGTTGAATGTACAAGAAAAAAATAAAATGTAAGAATGTTAAAATTGAACGTCGTGGTTTAAATGTGTTTTAGTTGAAAATGGAGAATGAAACAAACACAGAATCAGAGGACGGTAAGTAAAATCACAGTCAACTATTGTCGACTAAAACCAATATATATATATATATATATATATATATATATATATATATATATATATATATATATATATATATATATATATATATAGGTCTTTGAGGTGCATAATTCAACAAAATATATTTTAATATAGCATTTGTTACAATATCTGTATTGGATGATGTGATTTCGAAAGAGATGACCTCACTTAAACGTCTGATGATGGAGAACACAAAAAAGATGATCCTCAAAGAACTAAAAGAATTGAAGAGGGGTATCCTCATGGAAATTAGCAATGCATTTCTTATGCAGGACACGATGAAAGAGGATATCAAAAAGAAGGTTACCCTGAAATTGAAATCGTTTGAATATAAAATGACACAGAGATTGATACTCTTCACAAACCACTTCCTGGAACACCTGTGGAATCAAGTATTAAAAACACCTCAAGAGAAATATCTAGGTTCTAAAGGCCCTGAAGAGATTTTAGACAAGTATATTTCCCTGTGCAATGTTGTTTTAGTTCACCCCTCAATCACTGCAAGAAATGTTTTCACATCTCAAAGTAATTGTGTGTTATCTGAAAATGGAAGATATACTATTCCTCAAGAAATTGAATTTGTTTCAAAGACAAACACATCATCTTTCATTGATAAAGAAAATGATGATTCTCCAAACTCAATGAAATTCCTTTCGGAACCCTTGCAGAAAGTAAAAATACGAAATTCAAACTGGATGCGATATTGTAGACAGTGATTTCAAGATATCTAGTCAGGTCGAATTGAGTACAGAGAATCTGATGAAAGAAGGGTCAAATCTAGTACAGCTGCCATCACTTAAAGATAAACTGAAAAATCCTGAACACACCTCACGACCACTCGAGACTTTGAGATGCTATCCAAAAAGGCATTTACTAAAAAGAAAGACTGATGTATTGGATTTGATTGATGAATCTAATTTCATGGTGAAATATATTAATGAGGAGATAGGTATGAAATTCCAATATTGTTAAATATTTAATGTCTGAGTATATATAGAAAGCATCTATTTTTTTTTTTTGCATTACAGGAAAGGGTGTATTTTCAAAGAAAAAATTTTTTAAAGGAGAACCTTTGCTTGAATACAAAGGCATATTAAAGGAATGCAAATTCCTTGAAGCTGACGAAGATACTTACATCTTTGAATTTAAATTCAAAGACAAAATGATGGTGTGAGTAATATTTTAGACATTTATCCATCAGAGTCTGTCCTTCATTCATTCATGTTAATATAACAATTAAATCATTTTGCTAGAATCGATGCATCCGAAGACGATGGAAGCCTTGGCAGATTAATTAATGACGAGTGTTTTCATCCTAATATTTTTCCAAAGCTCTTTGTTAAAGAGGAAGAACCACACATCATATTCAAGGCAAAGAAGGATATAGAGGCGGACGACGAAATTCGTTATAATTATGGGGGAAAATCGTATTTTTGGCGCCAAAAGGTACTTTTATCTTAAAGACTGATTTTTATCTATGCAAAATCTTCTATGCGATATGACACAAATCTAATGCATGCCTATGAATTTTATTTCATCTTTTTTAATGAAATTTATCTTTTACTTGTTACTTAGGTTTCATCCTGGAAACCCTCATGGTTAAGGAATGTAAGCTCCTGAGCAGAAGATTAAAAATTTTGAAAAATAATCAAATTAAAAGAGCTCATTTCCGTTTTGTTTGAAATGTTGTTAGTGACATGAATGATAAAAAAATTACTGATAAAAAACTGAGAAATATATAAAGAAAGAATGGAACATGCCATGTTTCTTTCAAATAGTTTTTTGTTATGCTACAAAGCAAACATTTTTGCTTGTAATTACTTTTAAACAATTTTTTTTTCCAGCAAAATTTTCACACAGAGATTTTGAATGAAGAGACAAAAATAATTTGTAATATTTGTTGTTCATTAATTATTAGCTCATTTACTTAAGCAATTCTGATCAATTTTTGTTCGGCGTATGTCTGTCCTTCTGTATGTTTGTCCGTCTGTCTGTTTGCCTTAAAACTTTTTACATATTCGACCTCTGTTCCAGAACCACTGGACCAATTTTACCAAACATCGCATAAAGCATCCTTAGGTGAGGGAATTTAAGTTTATTAAAATGACGGACCACATCCTCTTTCTAGGGGAGATAAAAAAGAATTATTTAAAATTTGTTGGTTTGTTTTAAAAAAAAACCATTGGCCAGAAAAACTGAAACTTGTATGGAGACATTTTGAGGTAGAGTTTGGGTAAGGGTAAGGGATTGGATTAGGATTAGGGTACAGGTGGTTTCATGAAGATTTGCTCAGAGCAGTTTCGCCAATGTCATAATGTGATCACTGGACTGTAATTGGATATTCTTTCCAAAGAAAGAAGACATAACTTCAGAGCGGGAAATAGTAACCTATTGCGTGAATTGGTAACATAAGAGCGAGATTATAGAACAAGAATATTATCATAGAACATTTTAAATATCTGCAACCGCGCGAGAAATGGTAACAACTTGGCTGGTGATGATACAAAAAGGCAGACATAAGAAATTTAAACTCAATTCCTTTGGATAGATTTTTGAAACAACATTGAAACAATATGGTGAATTATTAGGTTTTGATTTAAAAAACAGCAAAATTGTCTAAAACTTCGTGTGGGTTTACTCAGAGTGATATAAATTCATATTGGATGGATACTCCTTTTCACAAAGGGTCCTACTATCTCTGTTTTAATGTATATTAGGATAAATGAGGGTAGCAATATTGATGCTTAGAGATTTAGAGGGTTTCCGAAGAGATTTTGTATTCCATATAATTAACAGAAATTTAAAATGATGGGTTTACTCGGGGGGGGGGGGGGTCATAATACAGGGATAATCCTTTTAACTAGTGGTCATAATTCTTTGGTTTTAATGTGTTTGAGGATTAATGAGGGTCGAAATATTGATACCCAAAAATTTCAATTTGACGTTAAATATTATGGATACTAAGTCCCTCCTGACCCCTTCTAAACCTTTTAGCATGAATATTTCTACCCTATTTTATCATAATATACATTGAAACAAAGGATTAAGCAGCATTAGTTTAAAGAAATACCTCTGTATTATGAATTTATACCACTCAGTATAATCATAAATTTCAATTTGACGTTAAATATATGGCACACTTAATCCCTTTGGACACCCTCTAAATCTTTAAGTTTCAATATTTCCACCCTTAATTATCCTAATCCATATTAAAAGCAAGCAGATATCACCACTAGTTTAAAAGAATACCTTTGTATTATGAATTAATACCCGTGTTACTAAACCCATAATTTTGAATTTCCCGCTAATTATATAGTATACTAAATCCCTTCGGCCCACCTCTTAATCTATAAGCATCAATATTTCTACCCTTATTTATCCTAATATACATTAAAACAAAGAATGTAAGGACCCTTACATAATAGAAATACCCTTGTATTATCAATTTATACCCCCCTGAGTATACCCATCAATTTCAATTTGATGTTAAATATATGGCATACTAAATCCCTTCGGAAACCCTCTGAATCTGTAAGTATCAATATTTCTACCCTTAAGTATCCTAATACATATTAAAGCAAGGAGATATCAACACTAGTTTAAAGGAATACCCCTGTATTATGAATTTATACCTGCCAAAGTAAACCCCTAATTTTGAATTTCCCGCTAATTATATGGTATACTAAATCCCTTCGGAACACCTCTAAATCTATAAGTATCTATATTTCTACCCTTATTTATCCTAATATACATTAAAACAAAGATGTTAAGACCCATAGATAACAGAAATACCATAGTAACCAAGTGACCAGTAACCAAATCATGAAGTGACCTATTATAAGAACCCATAGTAACCTAGTCACCTATAAAACAATAAAAAAAGACAGATTAATGGGTGACATTTATAGACATGTCGGATAGTAGAAATAAAAAAATATATATAAATATAAATATATATATATATATATATATGTTGAAACATCGCAGGTACCTGATAGTATTAATGGGGTAGTTCTCCTCGGTAATTACAAAATTTTCCCTATGATCAAAATATAGGAAAAGAAAAAAAAAAGAATACTCATAATTTTATTAGTTTTTTTTTCAATGCCAAAAAAAAAAGAGAAAAAATACACAATAAATGTTCAAAATCTAAAGCCGCCAGGACTCTCCAAGTCAGCTGTACGCAAAGGCGTGGCCCCTGAGCTGTGTGGTCTGGGTGCGTGTTGACTTGGAGGTGCTGGTCAAAACAATCGGCTGTAACTTTAAAATAATACAATGGCAGGAGAGTACTGCCCTGTTACATTTTCATTCATATCGAATAAACGTCAAAGAGCTCAGAGGGGATAACTCCGTGTGATGAATTTCTCCCTTGGAAGGGCAAAAGAAAAAAAAAAACAAATTCATAAGCACATATATATCATAAGCAATACACCACATATCATTCATAGAACAAAACAAATTCATAAGCAACCCATATAAATATAATATATTGGACATAGATGCTGTTGAGCAGGCCGATGACGTTGCGCGAACCCATCCAATCAGCAATCCTCATCTCGATGACGAACTGTTGTGGACATCCTGTCGACCGCCACTAGGCCACACGTGCAGTCATTGGGATCAACGTCCGCCCAGGTGCACGTACAGTTGGCATACAGTACGAGTATGCCAACTGTACGTGAACCTGGGCGGACCTACTGTATGCCAACTGTACGTACACCTGGGCGGACACCTACTGTATGCCAACTGTACGTGCACCTGGGCGGACATCTTGAATCAATCCGCCCTCTGCACGACACACCCTGAAATATAGAATGTATAGTCTTAGGGGTAATGCTACAATACAAACCTTCATAGATGATATATTTGCATCAGAAGAACTTCAAACTTCAAGACAAATTAGAGATAGGCACCCATAAGACGCAGTAAGCTCTGCTGTCTTCCTGGATGAGGCTCAGCTACTGAAGCAGCTTCAGCATCCAAACATAATCAAGCTCCTGGGCGTGTCCAAAAGGCACCCCTCAACCACCGTTACTGTTCACTTAACATAAAACTCAGACAGAGGCTCGAAAAGAGCAGGCACCAAACTTCAGAAATTGCAAAAGGAAGGGATGACAACAACAAGGCACCCAAACTTCACAATTTGTCGGGTGTTACGGAATGAAAGAATCAAGAGCCGTCGTGCGTATACTGTATACTGTCCATTAGGAACATTCCAGGACCAGAACAAGTCAAACGCAAAGTTGATCTTGGCCCTGAAATTGTCACAGTACAATCGAACGAAGTGTGGCGATTCAACGTATCGAAGGTAGGGCGCAGTGGTCCGGCCACCACCTGCACCTCGACCAGGGAGTCCTTCACGAACATGTCGTCCAGGTGGGTGAATGTGTCGGAGATTACGGATTGCAAATATCATTTTCAAAGCCATCAAAGACAACACAAAGGACAGCGGCTGATCGAAAGCGCTGCTTGAATGTAAGTGAACAATTGCCAACGTAAGTGCGAATATTTGCTCTAAAGGATAAGACATTGTGTGGTAAGTGGACAGAGACTGTCTTTCGTCAATTGCACAGTCATGGCTGAAATGTCTGTAAGACCTTCACTACCGCAGGCGCAGTCGTCTGGGTCGATGTCCGCCCAGGAACACGTGCACTCAGCGTACATATTGTTAACTGTCGACCCACTCCTCTATCGTGTCCATGTTGAATTCGACCCGAATCGTGTTCAGCACAGAGCTCCAGAAGAACATATAAACAACAAGAGGCCCATGGGCCACATCGCTCACCTGAGGAACCAATAGGTATGATGAAATCAGTTTAATGGAGTCATAATATCAACTATCTGGACAATGTAGTATAATACATGTAGATCCTGTATAAATGAAAATCCATTTTCCCCTCTGGATATTCTTATTTTTATTATCATTGGTCCCTTTTCTAACAGGATGATTTTATAGTCATAACACATGTTGAGCATTGCAGTTCTCAAAAAGATCCTAAACAATTGTTTATGTATGGGATATAAATCTACATCAAACTCTGAACCCCTTGTGAGGCCCAAGAATCATCAAGGGGCCAAAGTCTAAACAATTTTAAAGAATCACCTGGCTGATTAGTTTCTGAGAAGAATATTTTTAAAGATTTACTCTATATATTCCTATGTAGAAATTCAACCCCCAATTGTGGCCCCACCTTACCCCTGGGGGTCATGATTTTCACAACTTTGAATCTACGCTACCAGAGGATGCTTCCACACAAATTTCAGCTTTCCATACTTATTAGTTTCTGAGAAGAAGATTTTTAAAGATTTACTCTATATATTCCTATGTAAAAATTCCACCCCCCCCATTGTGGCCCATTCTACCCCCGGGGGTCATGATTTTCACAACTTTGAATTTACATTACCTAAGGACGATTCCACACAAGTTTCAGCTTTCCTGGCCAAATGGTTCTTGAGAAGAAGATTTTTAAAGATTTATTCTATATATTCCTTTTTAAAAATTCGACCCCCAATTGTGGCCTCACCCTACCCCTGGGGTAATATTTACAACTTTGAATCTTCACTACCTGAGGATGCTTCCACACAAGATTCAGCTTTCCATACTAATTAGTTTCTGAGAAGAAGATTTTTAAATATTTACTCTTTATATTCCTATGTAAAATTCGACCCCCATTGTGACCCCATCCTACTCCCGGGGGTCATGATTTTCACAACTTTGAATCTACACTACCTGAGGATGCTTCCACACAAGTTTCAGCTTTCCTAGCTGATTAGGTTCTGAGAAGAAGTTTTTAAAGATTTACTCTATATATTCCTATGTAAAAATTCAACCCCCATTGTGGCCCCATCCTACCCCCGGGGGTCATGATTTTCACAACTTTGAATCTACACTACTTGAGGATGCTTCCACACAAGTTTCAGCTTTCCATACTAATTAGTTTCTGAGAAGATTTTTAAAAATTTACTCTATAAATTCCTATGTAAAAATTCGACCCCCTATTGTGGCCCCATCCTACTCCCAGGGGTCATGATTTTCACAACTTTGTATCTACACTACCTGAGGATGCTTTCACACAAGTTTCAGCTTTCCTGGCTGTTTGGTTTTTGAGAAGAAGATTTTTAAAGATTTACTCTATAAATTCCTATGTAAAAATTCAACCCCCCATTGTGGCCCCACCCTACCCCTGGGGGTCATGATTTTCACAACTTTGAATCTACACTACCTGCGAATTGTTCCACACAAGTTTCAGTTTTCCTGGCTGATTAGTTTCTGAGAAGAAGATTTTTAAAGATTTACTCTATATATTCCTATGTAAAAATTCGACCCCCCATTGTGGCCCCACCCTACCCCCGGGGGTCATGATTTTCACAATTTTGAATCTACACTACCTGAGGATGCTTCCACATAAGTTTCAGCTTTCCTGGCCAAATGGTTCTTGAGAAGATTTTTGAAAATTTCTCAAAAATTTTCAATAATTCCTAATTAACTCCCCTTGAGAAAGGGTGTGGTCCTTAATTTTCACAACTGTGAATCTCCTTTGCCTAAGGGTGCTTTGTGCCAAGTTTGGTTGAAATTGGCCCAGTAGTTCTTGAGAAGATGTCGAAAATGGGAAAAGTTTACGGACAGACGGACAGACAGACGGACAGACGGACAGACAGACGGACGACAGACAAAATGTGATCAGAAAAGCTCACTTGAGCTTTTAGCTCAGGTGAGCTAAAAATGGGTGATCATCATGACCTGCCTTTCCACAAACAGAACATGACCTGCCTTTCCACAAACATAACAGATTATCCCGCGCCGGTTGGGATTGCTTCGGACTATGGGAAAACCTTGATGATCGACAGAGTAGTTCCACAAGACCAAATTCTGTATCAGACCGAACGATATCACATGTCCACTTTTGGTTATGATGTACCCATCCATTTTCAAAGCCATCACAAGTAGTGAATCCTTCTGAAGCTGTACTGGATCTGAAGTGATTTCTGATGATGAGGAACTTGAACAGTATATTCTGGACCTTGGTCTGGTTCAGCACATAATAATAATAATAATAATAATAATAATAATAATAATAACCCGTATGGGTGTACTCGGCCTATTTTGAACCCAGTCGTAATCACCTGGTGATTGTGGCTATGAACCTCCTGCACACCCCTCCGTAGCGTCAACTCCAAGCACAGTAACTTCAAGTGCCCCTGTACTGTCGCCACAGCACCTTCCGTCACTAGGATTGATAGACCTGTGTTAACACAAATCTTAGAGGTGCACGGTTGGAGATGGAAAAAAGGACAAAAGCCACCTGGAAGACCACTGCCATACGAATCTTAACAACGAGAGAGGATCGTGATGTACACGCGAAAAAAGATAAAGATTAACATTAACCCCTAAGACTTTACGTACCCCTTTTATGCTTCGTTCTTCTTCTGGACGGGGATGGAAAAGATCCCTCCGATGTTGACTCTCCTGCAACAATAAAAGTGGATCATCATAGGCACCGTTAATGCATCGAGGATCTGGAGCAGTACAGCCAATAAGTAGGATGGCGATCAGGGGAAGGGAGGGGATGGGGGGAGGGGAAAAAATTCACACAAAAGTCCAGGGGGGGGGGAGTTCACACACTTACGTGTCGTGGTCGTGGTCGTGGTCCTCGTCCTTGTCGATGGTGGGTGTGATATTGACAGTCTCCCATCACCCGGTACATCACTAACGTGTCGTCGTCGTCATCGTAGTCGTGGTCGTTTGCACGGTCCCGTCCTCGAGGATGTACTCACGGAAGTGATCTACCAGAGACCTTACCTTCTCATTGTTCTTGGTTGTTGTCATCCATTCCTCTGATAATTTCCGGTACAGGGCCTTTTTATTTATACTTTCATTTTTTATTTATGCTTTCATTACCCTCAAACTTACATTATTTACATCTGCCGTCTTCTCTTCTTCGACACGAGCTCACCTAAAAAAATAGAAAGATAACGTCTAAGGGAAGTACCTCAATCAGGATAATCCTCCAGTCTGAAAAAACTCAAGAAAGAAAACTGACAAACAATGACAGCTTTATGATGCCATTCATGATGCCACATCTGAAAAAACTCAAGGAGGAAGACTGACAAACAATGACAGCTTTATGATGCCATTCATGATGCTATGTGTGTCTTGGAGTATCTCATCTATCAGTCTGAAAAACTCAAGGAGGAAGACTGACAAACAATGACGCTTTATGATGCCATTCATGATATCAAAACAACCAGAATGCCATTCAGAGATCAAAACAACCAGAATTCTGTGAGCATTATTCAAAGAGATGGTCATCGGAGATAAGATAGGCACCACATAAGGCACCAGAAATAGGCAGCAACTACAACTACACTGACAACAATGACAACAACCCACAGTCCCTGAACACCACCCGGAAATTGTCAGAGGAATGACAACCAGGATGACAACCAAGAACAATGAGGATTTATGCAGTGCTGCTGAAGACAGCCAAAACAGCCCAAATTGATGAGACTTGGTGACTAGTTGCCTGATGATGACAACCAGTCCAAGTATGGCGTACCTGTTGACCATCATGTCAAATCTTAGCCCAAATTGGTGAGACTGTCTATATCACACTTCCCACCTGTTGACCATCATGTGAATCCATCTCAGCCTTCGTTGGATGACCAGACAATGCATGACCAAATTAATTATATTAAATTATTCAGGGCTTAATTGACCCTAGGGATATTCGAGAGCAACTCAAGTTCAGGGATCATATTCAAACAAAAGCTGATTTGGAACCGTCAATTTTCAATTGCGAATAGGTCCTTCTGTTATTATTCTAAAGAACTCCCAAAGTCCAAGAGACCCGAGGGGAAAAAGACGATCAAATTAATTATATTATCCCAGATACCATCGTAAACTAAAATATTCTACAACGACAAAGAATCTAAAGACATCGCATTAGCTTACAACAACGACACTCCATAACTCATAATCAAGCCCAAATTGGTGATAATATATATATTTTATTATTTTATTATGTTTTAATTATATTATTATTACAAGATAATTCCCTTAGACGATACCTTACTTTTTTAGACGTTGACAGGGGGCTGTTTTTCTTGCCTCCACCTGTTCCTGGTGCTGGGACAATAGAAATGGATAATTATAATTAAATGATAATTAAATGATAATGATAATTAAAGGTCAGTATTATATATCAAATTTAAGGAATCAATATATCAATTTTCTGTTTGATGTTAGTTTTCTTCTATGGTATACTAAATCCTTTCGGAAACCCTCTAAATGTCTAAGTATCATAATGTCTACCCTTAATTATCCTAATACATACTAAAAGCAAGGAGATATCACTACTAGTTTAAAGGAATACTCCTGTAATATGAATTTATACCTGCCAAAGTAAACCCATAATTTTGAATTTCCCGCTAATTATATGATATACTAAATCCTGCTCATATATATTAGTTATACATTTCGATGACTATGTACGAGGGTTCGATTCCCTCCCTAGGCATTACTGAAGAGAGTGCTGGTGCAAAGTGGGCAGATCGCCTAGTGGCCCCACATAGTCTGAACTGTCATTCACCATAAACAAATGTACATTTTATTTATATGTTTACATGTAAATCCATATTTTTCATCCCTTGGTAAAAACTAGCATTTCGGAAACCCTCAATTCTCCTCTAACTCAAACAAAAGTGGAAGTTTCACATTTATTTTAAAGTGTACAGTAGTTCAGTAGTTCTGGCTCGCAGGGTTAGGGTTTGGGTTAGGGTATAGGGGTTTTTACGAAGATCGCTCCGGAGCAATCTCGTCAATGTCAAAGCATTGTCACGTGGTCTTTGATGGGCGGAGTTTTTGCTATAGTGATATATAAACATCGCTGAATTGAAAACAGAAGCATTCCTGATGAAAACTCTTTCATTATAAAGGTCTGTTTAAAATTTAGATAGTGAATATGATTAATGTGGAGTATGGTGTAGAATCTGTTTTTGATCTTGCATTTTTATATAGGTAGCAGTACACAAAATATGCAAATATATCACGAAATGAAAGTAGAGTTTTCGCTAGTTTTAAAAAATATAATTGTTTATAGTAATTGTGAAGAGAATGGTTTTTATATACGTATAGTATAGAGGTGTACGTTTTAAAGTAGAGCGAGGGAGAGATCTTCTTTGTAAGTAGTACAGTTTGATGACTATGTACGAGGGTTCGATTCCCTCCCTAGGCATAATGGAACAGAAAGCTGGTGCAAAGTGGGCAGATAGCCTAGTGGCCCCACATAATCAGAACTGTGTACATAATGATAGAATTAGCTATATGAACAAGTGTTGTGCATGACAAAAGGTAACCATTAAATTGTACATGTATCACCTATTTTCTGTTGAAAGTGGGAATTGAACCCATTCCTTTTCCTGCTTGAAAACAGGAAATGTGCTCGAGTACACCAGATCAGCTTTATTGATGATTATGTAATCTAATGCAGAGAAAGGGAGAGAGAGAAATCTTAAATATATGGAATACTAAATCACTTCGGACATCCTCTAAATCTCTTAGTATCGATATTTCTACCCTTAATTATCCTAAATCATATTAAAACCAAGGAGATATCACCACTAGTTTAAAGAAATACCCCTGTATAATGAATTTATACCTGGCCATGTAAACCCATAATTTTGAATTTCCCGCCAATTATATGTTATACTAAATCCCTTCGGACCACCTCTTAATCCTAGAGCATCAATATTTCTACCCTCATTTATCCTAATATACATTAAAACAAAGAGATTAGAACCCTTAAATAACAGGAGTACCCTTGTATTATCAATTTATACCCCCCTGAGTATACCCATAAATTTCAATTTGACATTAAATATATGGCATACTAAATCCCTTCGGACACCCTCTAAATCTCTTACTATCAATATTTCTACGTTTAATTATCCTAATACATATTAACCAAGGAGATATCACCACTAGTTTAAAGAAATACCCCTGTATAATGAATTTATACCTGGCCATGTAAACCCATAATTTCGAATTTCCCGCCAATTATATGTTATACTAAATCCCTTCGGACCACCTCTTAATCCTAGAGCATCAATATTTCTACCCTCATTTATCCTAATATACATTAAAACAAAGAGATTAGAACCCTTAAATAACAGGAGTACCCTTGTATTATCAATTTATACCCCCCTGAGTATACCCATAAATTTCAATTTGACATTAAATATATGGCATACTAAATCCCTTCGGACACCCTCTAAATCTCTTAGTATCAATATTTCTACCCTTAATTATCCTAATATATATTAACCAAGAAGATATCACCACTAGTTTAAAGAAATACCCCTGTATTATAAATTTATACCCGGACAAGTAATCCCATAATTTTGAATTTCCCGCTAATTATATTATATTACTAAATCCCTTTGGACCACCTATTATTCTATAAGCATCAATATTTCTACCTTCATTTATTCTAATATACATTAAAACAAAGATATTAGGACCCTTAGATAACAGGAGACTCCTTGTTTTATCAATTTATACCCCTCTGAGTATACCAATAAATTTCAAATTGATGTTTAATATATGGCATACTAAATCCATTCGAACACCCTCTAAATCTCTAAATATCAACATTTCAACCCTTATTTATCCTTATACACATTATAACAAAGAAGTATGAATATTTCAACCCTCATTTTTCTTAATACACATTAATACAAAGGAATTAGGACAATTAGATTAAAGGATTACCTCTCTATTATTAATTTATACCCCCTTGAGTATACCCATAGATTTCAATTTGACGATAAATATAGTGGACACTTAATCCATTCGGAAACCCTCTAAATCTCTAAATATCAATAGTTCAACCCTTATTATTCTAATACCCATTATTACAAAGGAATTAGGACCCTTAGTTAAAAGAAATTCCCCTCTATTTTGATTTTATACTTGCCTAAGTGAACCCATAATTTTCAATTTACATGAAATTATATGGTACACTTAATCCATTTTGACCCCGACTTAATCTCTACGAATGAACATTTCAACCCTCATATTTCCCAATACACATTAATACAAAGGAATTAGGACAATTAGATTAAAAGGTTACCTCTCTATTATTAATTTATACCCCCTTGAGTATACCCATAGATTTCAATTTGACGATAAATATAGTGCACACTAAATTCATTCGGAAACCCTCTAAATCTCTTAATATCAACATTTCAACCCTTATTTATCCGAATACCCATTATTACAAAGGAATTAGGACCCTGAGTTAAAAGAATTACCCCTCTATTTTGAATTTATATCCACCTAAGTGAACCCATAATTTTCAATTTACATGAAATTTCATTGTACACTTAATCCATTCTGACCCCCACTAAATCTTTGAATATAAACATTTCAACTCTTATATATCCTCATTCCCATTAATACAAAGGAATTAGGACCCTTAGTTAAAAGAATTACACCTCTATTTTGAATTTATATCTGCCTAAGTGAACCCATAATTTTCAATTTACATGAAATTATATGGTACACTTAATCCATTTTGACCCCCACTAGAACTCTAAGTATGAACATTTCAACCCCCATTTGTCCATATAAACATTAATACAAAGGAATTAGGACCCAAAGAAAAAATGATTACCATTCCATTTTTAATTTATACCTGCCTGAGTATACCCATAAATTTCAATTTGCTCACCCATAACTCTTTAACTTAATTTAAATACACATGTTAAACTATTGAAATATCTTCGTTTGATGCAAAAAATAGTCTGATCCAAATAATAAATGCATTTATGAATATAAGTAACTTTTTTGTACTTCATAAACAACATTTTGAAGATTACGATTAAGATTAAATTTAAGCTTAAGGTTAAGGTTAAGTTTAAGGTTAGTGTTTAGGTTAAGAATAAGTTTAAGTTTAAGGTTAGAATTTAGGTTACGGTTAAGTTTATGGTTAATGTTTAGGTTATGATTAAGTTTAAGTTTAAGGTTAGAATTTAGGTTAAGGTTAAGTTTAAGGGTTAGGGTTAGGGTATAGGGCTTTTTACGAAGATCGCTCCGGGGTTAGGGTTAGGGTTAGTAGTTGACCTGCCTGCCTGATGAAGGAAGCCTGATCAAGTTTCTAAAAATATCTTTAGAATCTCGTTGTCTATAAATAGAATCTCTACTGTACTAGTCCAAATAGAAATTGATGTGATGTCATTCTATATTAGTTTTGTGTAGTCTCGTTTTAATATTTGTTACTTTTGAATGCAAATTTTGATATTCTTTTGAAAAAAGAAGTGATTTTATATTGTTGATAAGACCAGTTTCTTAAATTATGATTTATGTCATTCGTATAGTGTATTGTGTTTGACAATTTATATAATTAACGATTTGAAACGTGTTGTCTGTTTTGGATGTATATATCATTTTATATTTTGGTTTGTTCATTGTGTTTCTTTTCATAGTGTGTAATCTAAAGTGATAACAATAATTTAAGAAAATGAACTTATGTGCAAGAAAATAACGTCGTACGATATTTAAATGATTGATCATTTTAACCCCCCAAAAAGCCATTTAATTCCCAATTATCCCATTTGTAAACAATAACAAAATTTGAACTGTTTGAACAAAATATCCTTCTGTCATGGTGTCTTTATTATTACATTAGGAGTCCTACTTCCATTCAATGTTGGTATATTAGAGGTATTCGGGGTAAGGGTGTAAAGTGCAAGGTATAGGGTGTGAGTGTCAGCATTAGGGTAAATAACTGTATGGTAGGGTAAAACGTTGAAGGTTTATGGTGTAGGGTGTAGGGATTACAAGGGTTAAGGTATAGGGTATGTGGTGTAGGGGTTACAAGGTATAGGGTATAGGGTGTAGGGGTTACAAGGGTTAAGGTATAGGGTGTAGGGTGTAGGGTTAGGGTGTAGGGGTTAGGGTGTAGTGTGTAGGGTTGGGGTGTAGGGTTAGGGTTAGGGTGTAGGTTAGGGTTAGGGTATAGGGGTTTTTACGAAGATCGCCTCGGAGCAATCTCGTCAATGTCAAAGCATTGTCACGGGGTCTTTGAGATGCGGAGATTTGATTTTCCTAAGTACAAGAGCTATGAGGATAGTCTTCACAAATCCTAATTAATTTGAGCCCTTCTGTCCACTTACACCTCTGGTTTGTCCCTAAACCCCTTTAATACTTAGATTTATTGGGGCAGTTACTAAATAGCGCCCTTACATGAGAAAAAAAATGATTCATTTTGATATCCCTTAGTACAAGAGCTATGAGGATAGTCTTCACATAGTACATAGGGGGGAAAAATTAATAATTAAAAAACAAACCAAGCAAACAAACAAACTATCCCCACAAACCCACACCGATACTTACATCTTGTTTGATCCGTCCCTCCGCACAAATCAACCTGAAATATAGAATGTAAAGTCTTAGGGGTAATGCTCTCATTCTTTGGTATATAAAGACAAAGCTTGACACTTACAGAATCTTATAATTCCAAAGCAAAATGCTCAAACAATGACCGCTTTATGATATACATGCATGCACCGAGTGATGGAGACTGTTTATATCACACTTTAACTCAAAAGCATCGCCATAAACTTAACACAGGAGGAACTCACTTTGGTGAGATGCGAACATAAATTGGCCAAGTACACACAAGTACCCAATATACACTGTCCAGTGTATGGATGGCTACTATATAAAGTACAGGGCAGACAGAGGACGAAGACTAAATACCAATCTGAGCATCGAAGACGACCAACTTCAAATTGGAGCTTTTACAAAGTTAATATTTAACTTTTACAGACTGAATATTTAAGACCAAGAAGACAAAACACCACCCCTAAGACTTTACGTACCTCTCTTATACGTTCTCCTTGATGGTGGAAATCCCTCCGATTTTGACCCCCCTGCAATAGAAATGGATAATGATTGGCACCATTAATAGCATAAGGACCATCACCATAATGGCTAGAAGCAGGACGGCGACAAGCAATAATAAATCTTCAGTGTCATGGGGGTGGTATACTCACCCATAAATACCAGCTTCTCTAACTGTATCCATTCTTCTGATTTCCTGATCTTCTCTACTAAAATGTCACAAAACCATTCAGCAAATTTTAAAACAAGAGGCCCATGGGCCACATCGCTCACCTGAGGAACAATAGGTTATGATAAAATCAGCTTAATTTAGTCATAATAAAAACTATCTGGACAATGTAGTATAATATACATGTAGATCCTGTTTAAATAAAAATCAATTTTTTCCACTGGATATTCTTATGTTTATTATCATTAGTCCCTTTTCTAACAGGATGATTTTATAGTAATATCACATGTTGTGCATTGCAGCTCTCAAAAATATCCTAAACAATTGTTTATAAATGGGATATAAACCTGCATCAAACTCTGAACCCCTTGTGAGACCCAATCGTCCACGAATCATCCAGAAGCCAAACTCTAAACAATATTAAATATTCACCTGGCTGATTAGTTTCTGAGAAGAAGATTTTTAAAGATTTTCTCTTAATATTCCTATGTAAAATTTCCACCCCTATTGTGGCCCCACTCTACCACCCAGGAATCATGATTTTCACAACTGTGAATCTAAACTACCTGAGGATGCTTCCACATAAGTTTCAGCTTTCCTGGCCTAACGGTTTTTTAGAAGAAGATTTTTAAAGATTTACTCTATATATTCCTATGTAAAAAGTCGACCCCCCATTGTGGCCTTATCCTACCCCCGGGGGTCATGATTTTCACAACTTTGAATCTACACTACCTGAGAATGCTTCCACATAAGTTTCAGCTTTCCTGGCCTAACGGGTTTTGAGAAGAAGATTTTTAAAGATTTACTCTATATATTCCTATGTAAAAAGTCGACCCCCCATTGTGGCCCCACCCTACCCCCGAAGGTCATGATTTTCACAACTCTAAATCTACACTACCTGAGGATGCTTCCACATAAGTTTCAGCTTTCCTGGCCTAACGGTTTTTGAGAAGAAGATTTTTAAAGATTTACTCTTTATATTCCTATGTAAAAAGTTGACCCCCCATTGTGGCCCCATCCTACCCCCGGGGGTCATGATTTTCACAACTTTGAATCTACACTACCTGAGGATGCTTCCACATAAGTTTCAGCTTTCCTGGCCAAATGATTCTTGAGAAGAAGATTTTTGAATATTTCTCGAAAATTTTCATTAATTCCTAATTATCTCCCCTTATAAGAGGACTTGGTCCTAAATTTTCACAACTTTGAATCCCCTTTATGTAAGGATGCTATGTGCCAAGTTTGGTTGAAATTGGCCCAGTGGTTCTTGAGAAGATGTTGAAAATGTGAACAGTTTACAGACGGACAGACAGACAGACGGACAGACGGACGACAGACAAAATGTGATCAGAATAGCTCACCTGAGCTTTCAGCTCAGGTGAGCTAAAAATATATTTAGAATAAGCTTTAATCAATTCTGCTTCAGTATACCCTGAACAATTTTAAATTTATATAGTACACCCATTACTCCTAATCCTGGTCAAATATATCCGAACTCTTTTCCCATTAGTCTCACCTAATATACCTCTACTCATTACCCATTATACCCTTCCTCATACTCAGTATTCTTTTTTCAAATTCAATTGATTTTCGTCCTACCAGTTAGAAGGTCCTTTTCATCGAGAATTCATAGTAAGATTATTACCATTTGGCCTTAATTTACGAATTTTATTTGAAACTTCAACGAAAATCCTGAAATAGTTTCCAACGGTATTTGGTAACTTCGAGTGCGGGAAATGGTAACATAAACTCATTAAAGGCATTTCTAATGGGTATGCCAAATGGATCAAGGGATTATAGCGTCAATGGATTCATTATATTTAACATGCCGGGAGATGATACCCTTTGCTTCAATAGTTTACCAAATCAAAGCAAATGAGTGATTTGGTAACTCAGAACGTTATTTGGTAACCTAAAGCGATAATTGGTAACTTGTGCGGGATTGAGTAACTTGTGCGGGAAATGGTAACCTAGAGCGGGATTTAGTAACGATATAGCGGGAATTGGTAACAAAGCCGTATTGGGTAACGTGCGGGAAATGGTGATCTGATTGCATTTCAATACTTTCTACGGGGCAAGAAAAGAAAAAGAGTATTAGAATGTCAACTTGGTTGTTATGTGTTCTGTGGGATTGGATAAGAGGTTGGGGAATGGTAACCAAGAGTGTGTTCATTAAATGGTTACTAAAATAACAGAATTCGTTCAGATGCCTCTTAGATTATTAAATGGAATTGCAGAAGCTGAGTGACTAAGATGACAATAAAACTACGGATTATATCAACCCTAATCCTTACTTAACTGTACAAAATCCTTGCTTATTTGAAAAATGCTTAATTTTTATGAGCAAAGAATTCCTGCTTTTATTCAATCTTACCCTTAATGTTTAAGAAAGGAATGCTTATTTTTACTGTGATCAATGAATTCCTGCAGTTTCTGAATTAGTCTAACCTTATTATTAAGAACAAAAGAAACGTTTGTGTGATATTCAGATGCTTAATTCTTAATCAATTGTGATTCAGAAAGTTGCTGTATCATCACTATATCACTTGATAGCCCTTTGTGAAACCTTGAAACGTGCAGCTGTCACCCATCCAAGTACTGATCATGCTTGACGTTGGTTAACCTGCATCATCAAGACAAGGGACATGTCGCATAGCCAGAAATGCTATCTTACTTGTAAATCAGTATAAGTTCCTTTTATATTTCAGCTATTTTTCTTTGTTTTATTATTTTTTATTTGGACAAATGACATACACTTAAACAATTACAATGTGGTTTATGATACACACTGAATTAAAAAATACTAATGGGAAAAGTTTAAATTTTAATTTTCTCAAATTATCTCCAGTATTTTTATCAAAGCTAAGCAATGGAAGTAAGCTGATACATACCGGTCCATCTCAGTTGTTTCTTCCACTTTTTCCAAGGATGCAGTGGGTGAGGATATGCATCTTTCTTCAGCTGCGTCCATGGTACTTTCCCTACAAACAGTTCAAATGATTATTCAGCTGTTGTGCAAATAAAATAAAATTTAAAGTCATACAAGTATGCTTGTGCTCACAAACCTTTCATCATCACTTGGGTCTGTAAGGTCCTCCAGGTGTAGAGAAGGTACACATTCATAACTGCAAAATAAAGATATATGGATAATTGAAGAAATATATTTCTATACGATTGAATTAATGCTTCAAAATTCAACCTACGTCGTAAAGTTGTCCACAACTTTAGGACTTCGGAAGCGGAGGTCCTCAATGCGTTCTCTTTTGGAGATGTGGTGCGTATTCCGCAGATGGTCCCCAAAGCGCGCAATGGCCTTGTTGCACAAACCCAGAGTATACCCGGGTTGAGCCCAAGGTATACCCTGGATGAGTTTAACTTATAATAAAACAAAATTAGACCTTAACTTAATGAGTCCAAGTTATTAACCTATATTTCACAGATTTGTGTATATTAAGTATATCAACTGAGTTTCATTAATATCAATCGTTCACTAAATTTAATAAAGATCTTGCTACATTTAAAATTAGATTGTAGAATATAAATGAAGTCATTAGTCCATCAATTATTTCCAACAATGATTTCTATTTTGTTTATACAATTAATATTAATATTGCTTCTATATAGAAATACGGAATAATGGGCAAATAAAAAAAAAGCTATAACCTTCCACAAGTGAAAAAGCCATTTAATCCAATCGAATCAACAGACAACCAAAAGAATGATAAAAACCCAAATCATCAGATATTTATAGAAAGAAATGATTAACAGTCACATGGGTAAATAGGCGGAGTCCCGCATTCCCGCACACGCATCTCGTCAAAGTGCCTATATCCTAACCCTAACCCTAACCCAGGTCAACTACTAACCCTAACCCTAACCTATCCCTAACCCTAACCCTCTAACCCTAACCCCAACCCTTAACCCTAACCCCTAACCCCTTACCCTAACCCTAACCCCCTAACACTAACCCTAACTCTAACTCTAACTCTAACCCTTAACCCTAATTCCCTAAACCTTACCCTAACCCTAACCCCCTAACCCTAACCCTTACTGATGATCGGTGCAAATATCAGAGTAAAGCTGTTTCATCAGATAAATCGGATCGCTACAGTCTCATCATCACACCAAATCTCCCCTCACACCCACGTTTTGTCCCTATAGACCCATTTAACTTCAGTTGGAGCAAGTTACCAAATAGCGCTCTAAGATTAAAGATTTTCAATTCACTTTGATTTCCCCAAATACAAGAGCTATGAGTATAGCCTTCACATATCCTATTTAGATTAAGCCCCTTTGTCCCCTCACACCCCAGATTTGTACATTGATCCCCTAAAACGTTTGATTGTTTGGGAAAGTAACCAAAATAGCGCTCTACGTTAATACATAGTTTAGACCTAAATGTTACCAAATAGCATTTTTAAAATTGATTAATGAATAAATAATTATTAAATGACAACAAAGATGACCATGAAGTGGAGTGAACAGTGTCCATCCAAAAAAACTGACAAAAAACAAATATTCGTCAGAAAAAAAGCCAAAAAGTCTGCTCAGAAAAAAATGCTGACAATCAGAGCAAAAAGCACATAATGCAATGCAGTCATGGCAAATACAAAAAAGAAGACAATGACGAATATAATAAATACTTATTATTTGTTATCTGAATGTAATTTGAATTAATTATTATTAAGTTAAATAAGTAATGTGACAGAAAATGAACATCAATCATACACTCTGATCAAGATCAGTGACAATGCAGCAGAACACAGAAGAAGACGACACACAAGCTGTGGAAAAGAAAAGACAATACCAGTGCAAAGAGCTCTAATATCGGACTTGGTGGAATACAAAGGACATGGACAAATAAATGCTGATACTGATGCAATGCTTTATTTTTAAAGTAAAAAATTGTGAACTTTGGATTATAGTTTTGGAGTTTTATGTGTTGTTCTTTTCATGGAAAATGGGCAAGCAGGCTAATAAACCTTCTTAGCAATGTAAGGAAAAACTGAGTCAGAATTGTAATATGTCGGTGTATTCTATGTACATATGGCGAATCAAGTATTAGTGAATAAATAATTATTAAATGACAACAAAGAAGACCATGAAGTGGAGTGAACAGTATCCATCCAGAAAAAAACTAACAAAAACAAATATTCGTCTGAGAAAAAGCCAAAAAGTCTGCTCAGAAAAAAATGCCGACAATCAGAGCAAAAAGCACATAATGCAATGCAGACATGGCAAATATAAGAAAGAAGGCAATGAGCAATATGATATCGAACTATCATCTGTTATCTGAATGTAATTTGAATTAATTATTGTTAAGTTAAATAAGTAATGTGACAGAAAATGAACATAAATCATACACTCTGATCAAGATAAGTGACAATGCAGCAGAACAAAAAAGAAGACGACACACGGGGTGTGAAAAAGAAAAGACAATACAAGTGCAAAGAGCTCTAATATCGTTCTTCATGGAATACAAACAAAAGATGAGACAGATATGTCTGCTCAGAAACAAATGCTGACAATCACAGCAAACATGCTGATAAAATGAACAACATTAATCAAATCACTTCTTACTCTCCCATTGGCAGATAAAAGTAAATTGCGCAAGGTAATATAAATGTACAAACCAAGCAATGTTGCAAACTTAAAATTACAAACGGCAAATCAGCAGTTGATCTTCGATATCTCGAACATCGATATCTCAATACAACGAAGTGATTTGTAAGTCCCAAACACTTATTTTTAAAGTATGTTACCATCGATATCCCAGATACTCGGATATCTCGAAGTTATTAAACAATCCCATCAAGTTCAAGATAACGAAGCTTGACTGTATTACTGTTTTCTTTTCTTGTCCAGGGGCTGTTTCACGCTTTTTATCTGCCATACTTAATCACTTCTAATCTGTAAAAATCAAACACCATTAACATGGAAAAAAAATTCAAGAATGCTTAGCGATGCAGGGATCCTGCAAATTTCATCATATCATCCCCACCTGATGATTTCTGGGATAAATTCTTTTCAGCTGTTAAATTTGAGTGTAACCATTTAATCACTTAGTAACTGATCAAAATAAACAACGTAGATTTTGAAATAAGGCTTGTCTTTTTTCTGTTGTAATTACAATTACAAGGGAAAACTAATTTATTTATATCACAACCAAAACGGGGGGCTTTAATCAACATAAGATATTTAAAGAAGATCATACTCCTAGTTTTTTTGTTGCTTTTTTTTGGGGGGGGGGGTGTTTTGTTAGGTTTTTTTTTTTTGTTTTGGTCTTTTTTTTTTGGATTCTTCGAAATAATTGTTTGTAGCTTTGATATAAATGTTGCTGAAATGTTTAAGTATCAACACTAAACACTTGGTTGCAACTGGACTTACTTACCCTCTATGTTTAATAATTGAGTGTTCTCTCCAATACTTTTGAATAATGTCAAAAATTAACAATCCAGTAATTACTTAAACACTATGAATCTTTAAAGTTTAAAAATATGCAATCATTACACTGCTGCTCAAGACGTTTAAAAACGTAAAAGTTTATCAAATAACAGTTTCAAAAATACATATCATATTTCCTGCTTAACAACGGCTTAATCGTTGATAGAGTTTTTACTAATAAATAACATTTACTCCCTCTAACCTTTCATTTACTAAATGAAACGTGAAAAATGAATGTTTATTAAAAAATTTCTCTATTTTTAATAAAAAAAAATCCTATGACAAAATGTAAAACGCTTACCTTTTGAACGTCCGTTCTCGTCGACGACTAGTGTGGGAATGAAATGTCTAAAACTAGTCTGTAGTGTACGAATGGACTTTTTTGTAACTCTAACCCTGACAGGAAAAGACAATATCGAGTGTTTGGTAAGACGGTCTAATTTTTTTCTAAATTGTTAATTGCACTTGCAATTCTTTCATTTGTAGTTTTACAAAATAACTTTCGCTTTTCATCTGCCATACTTAATCACTTCTAACCTGTAAGAAATCAAATAAGATTAACATGGAAAAAAAAATTCAAGAATGCTTAGCATTTTTATGTGATAATCAGATGTAGATGTCAGAAGATTAAACCTGGGTCATCACTGATTCTATCAGGGATCCTGCAAATTTCATCATATCATCCCCACCTGATGATTTCTGGGATAAATTCTTTTCAGCTATTAAATTTGACTGTAACCATCTAATCACTTAGTAACTGATCAAAATAAGGGTTAGGATTAGGGTTAGGGTATAGGGGTTTTTACGAAGATCGCTCCGGGGTTAGGGTTAGGGTTAGGGTTAGTAGTTGACCTGCCTGCCTGATCAAGGAAGCCTGATCAAGTTAGGGTTAGGGTTAAGGGTTAGGGGTTAGGGTTAGGGTTAGGTTATAGGGGTTTTTACGAAGATCGCTCCGGAGCAATCTCGTCAATGTCAAAGCATTGTCACGTGGTCTTTGATGGACGGAGTTTTTGCTATAGTAATATATAAACATCGCTGAATTGAAAACAGAAGCATTCCTGATGAAAACTCTTTCATTATAAAGGTCTGTTTAAAATTTAGATAGTGAATATGATTAATGTGGAGCATGGTGTAGAATCTGTTTTTGATCTTGCATTTTTATATAAGTAGCAGTACACAAAATATGCAAATATATCACGAAATAAAAATAGAGTTTTCGCTAGTTTTAAAAAATATAATTGTTTATAGTAATTGTGAAGAGAATGGTTTTTATATACGTATAGTATAGAGGTGTACGTTTTTAAGTAGAGCGAGGGAGAGATCTTCTTTGTAAGTAGTACAGTTTGATGACTATGTACGAGGGTTCGATTCCCTCCCTAGGCATAATGGAACAGAAAGCTGGTGCAAAGTGGGCAGATAGCCTAGTGGCCCCACATAGTCAGAACTGTGTACATAAACAACTGTGTGGGCGGACCTACTGTATGCCAACTGTACGTGCACCTGGGCGGACACCTACTGTATGCCAACTGTACGTGCACCTGGGCGGACATCTTGAATCAATCCGTCCTCTGCACGACACACCCTGAAATATAGAATGTAAAGTCTTAGGGGTAATGCTACAATAAAAACCTTCATAGATGATATATTTGCATCAGAAGAACTTCAAACTTCAAGACAAATTAGAGATAGGCACCCATAAGACGCAATGAGCTCTGCTGCCTTCCTGGATGAGGCTCAGCTACTGAAGCAGCTTCAGCATCCAAACATAATCAAGCTCCTGGGCGTGTCCAAAAGGCACCCCTCAACCACCGTTACTGTTCACTTAACATAAAACTCAGACAGAGGCTCGAAAAGAGCAGGCACCAAACTTCAGAAATTGCAAAAGGAAGGGATGACAACAAGGCACCCAAACTTCACAATTTGTCGGGTGTTACGGAATGAAGGAATCAAGAGCCGTCGTGCGTATACTGTATACTGTCCATTAGGAACATTCCAGGACCAGAACAAGTCAAACGCAAAGTTGATCTTGGCCATGAAATTGTCACAGTACAATCGAACGAAGTGTGGCGATTCAACGTATCGAAGGTAGGGCGCAGTGACCCGGCCACCACCTGCACCTCGACCAGGGAGTCCTTCGGGAACATGTCGTCCAGGTGGGTGAATGTGTCGGAGATTACGGATTGCAAATATCATTTTCAAAGCCATCAAAGACAACACAAAGGACAGCGGCTGCTCGAAAGCGCTGCTCGAAAGTAAGTGAACAATTGCCAACGTAAGTGCGAATATTTGCTCTAAAGGATAAGACATTGTGTGGTAAGTGGACAGAGACTGTCTTTCGTCAATTGCACAGTCATGGCTGAAATGTCTGTAAGACCTTCACTACCGCAGGCGCAGTCGTCTAGGTCGATGTCCGCCCAGGAACACGTGCACTCAGCGTACATATTGTTAACTGTCGATCCACTCCTCTATCGTGTCCATGTTGAATTCGACCCGAATCGTGTTCAGCACAGAGCTCCAGAAGAACATATAAACAAAAATGGGTGATCATCATGACCTGCCTTTCCACAAACAGAACATGACCTGCCTTTCCACAAACATAACAGATTATTCCGCGCCGGTTGGGATTGCTTCGGACTATGGGAAAACCTTGATGATCGACAGAGTAGTTCCACAAGACCAAATTCTGTATCAGACCGAACGATATCACATGTCCACTTTTGGTTATTATGTACCCATCCATTTTCAAAGCCATCACAAGTAGTGAATCCTTCTGAAGCTGTACTGGATCTGAAGTGATTTCTGATGATGAGGAACTTGAACAGTATATTCTGGACCTTGGTCTGGTTCAGCACATTATAATAATAATAATAATAATAATAATAATAATAATAATAACCCGTATGGGTGTACTCGGCCTATTTTGAACCCAGTCGTAATCACCTTGTGATCGTGGCTATGAACCTCCTGCACACCCCTCCGTAGCGTCAACTCCAAGCACAGTAACTTCAAGTGCCCCTGTACTGTCGCCACAGCACCTTCCGTCACTAGGGTTGATAGACCTGTGTTAACACAAATCTTAGAGGTGCACGGTTGAAGATGGAAAAAAGGACAAAAGCCACCTGGAAGACCACTGCCATACGAATCTTAACAACGAGAGAGGATCGTGATGTACACGCGAAAAAAGATAAAGATTCACATTAACCCCTAAGACTTTACGTACCCCTTTTATGCTTCGTTCTTCTTCTGGACGGGGATGGAAAAGATCCCTCCGATGTTGACTCTCCTGCAACAATAAAAGTGGATCATCATAGGCATCGTTAATGCATCGAGGATCAGGAGCAGTACAGCCAATAAGTAGGATGGCGATCAGGGAAAGGGAGGGGGTGGGGGGAAAAGAAATAAATTTCACACAAAAGTCCAGGGGGGGGGGGTAGTTCACACACTTACGTGTCGTCGTCGTGGGCGTGATCGTGGTCCTCGTCCTTGTCGATGGTGGGTGTGATATTGACAGTCTCCCATCACCCGGTACATCACTAACGTGTCGTCGTCGTAATCGTAGTCGTGGTCGTTTGCACGGTCCCGTCCTCGAGGATGTACTCACGGAAGTGATCTGACCAGAGACCTTACCTTTTCATTGTTCTTGGTTGTTGTCATCCATTCCTCTGATAATTTCCGGTACAGGGCCTTTTTATTTATACTTTCATTTTTTATTTATGCTTTCATTACCCTCAAACTTACATTATTTACATCTGCCGTCTTCTCTTCTTCGACACGAGCTCCCCTAAAAAATAGAAAGATAACGTCTAAGGGAAGTACCTCAATCAGGATAATCCTCCAGTCTGAAAAAGCTCAAGAAAGAAAACTGACAAACAATGACAGATTTATGATGCCATTCATGATGCCACATCTGAAAAAACTCAAGGAGGAAGACTGACAAACAAAGACAGCTTTATGATGCCATTCATGATGCCATGTATGTCTTGGAGTATCTCATCTATCAGTCTGAAAAAACTCAAGGAGGAAGACTGACAAATAATGACGCTTTATGATGCCATTCATGATATCAAAACAACCAGAATGCCATTCAGAGATCAAAACAACCAGAATTCTGTGAGCATTATTCAAAGAGATGGTCATCGGAGATAAGATAGGCACCACATAAGGCACCAGAAATAGGCAGCAACTACAACTACACTGACAACAATGACAACAACCCACAGTCCCTGAACACCACCCGGAAATTGTCAGAGGAATGACAACCAGGATGACAACCAAGAACAATGAGGATTTATGCAATGCTGCTGAAGACAGCCAAAACAGCCCAAATTGATGAGACTTGGTGACTAGTTGCCTGATGATGACAACCAGTCCAAGTATGGCGTACCTGTTGACAATCATATCAAATCTTAGCCCAAATTGGTGAGACTGTCTATATCACACTTTCCACCTGTTGACCATCATGTGAATCCATCTCAGCCTTCGTTGGATGACCAGACAATGAATGACCAAATTAATTATATTAAATTATTCAGGGCTTAATTGACCCTAGGGATATTCGAGAGCAACTCAAGGATCATATTCAAACAAAAGCTGATTTGGAACCGTCAATTTTCAATTGCGAATAGGTCCTTCTGTTATTATTCTAAAGAACTCCCAAAGTCCAAGAGACCCGAGGGGAAAAAGACGACCAAATTAATTATATTCTCCCAGATACCATCGTAAACTAAAATATTCTTCAACGACAAAGAATCTAAAGACATCGCATTAGCTTACAACAACGACACTCCATAACTCATAATCAAGCCCAAATTGGTGATAATATATATATATTTTATTATTTTATTACGTTTTAATTATATTATTATTACAAGATAATTCCCTTAGACGATACCTTACTTTTTTAGACGTTGACTGGGGGCTGTTTTTCTTGCCTCCACCTGTTTCTGGTGCTGGGACAATAGAAATGGATAATTATAATTAAATGATAATTAAATGATAATGATAATTAAAGGTCAGTATTATATATCAAATTTAAGGAATCAATATATCAATTTTCTGTTTGATGTTAGTTTTCTTCTATGGTATACTAAATCCTTTCGGAAACCCTCTAAATGTCTAAGTATCATAATGTCTACCCTTAATTATCCTAATACATACTAAAAGCAAGGATATATCACTACTAGTTTAAAGGAATACTCCTGTAATATGAATTTATACCTGCCAAAGTAAACCCATAATTTTGAATTTCCCGCTAATTATATGATATACTAAATCCTGCTCATATATATTAGTTATACATTTCGATGACTATGTACGAGGGTTCGATTCCCTCCCTAGGCATTACTGAAGAGAGTGCTGGTGCAAAGTGGGCAGATCGCCTAGTGGCCCCACATAGTCTGAACTGTCATTCACCATAAACAAATGTACATTTTATTTATATGTTTACATGTAAATCCATATTTTTCATCCCTTGGTAAAAACTAGCATTTCGGAAACCCTCAATTCTCCTCTAACTCAAACAAAAGTGGAAGTTTCACATTTATTTTAAAGTGTACAGTAGTTCAGTAGTTCTGGCTCGCAGGGTTAGGGTTAGGGTTAGGGTATAGGGGTTTTTACGAAGATCGCTCCGGAGCAATCTCGTCAATGTCAAAGCATTGTCACGTGGTCTTTGATGGGCGGAGTTTTTGCTATAGTGATATATAAACATCGCTGAATTGAAAACAGAAGCATTCCTGATGAAAACTCTTTCATTATAAAGGTCTGTTTAAAATTTAGATAGTGAATATGATTAATGTGGAGTATGGTGTAGAATCTGTTTTTGATCTTGCATTTTTATATAGGTAGCAGTACACAAAATATGCAAATATATCACGAAATGAAAGTAGAGTTTTCGCTAGTTTTAAAAAATATAATTGGTTTATAGTAATTGTGAAGAGAATGGTTTTTATATACGTATAGTATAGAGGTGTACGTTTTAAAGTAGAGCGAGGGAGAGATCTTCTTTGTAAGTAGTACAGTTTGATGACTATGTACGAGGGTTCGATTCCCTCCCTAGGCATAATGGAACAGAAAGCTGGTGCAAAGTGGGCAGATAGCCTAGTGGCCCCACATAATCAGAACTGTGTACATAATGATAGAATTAGCTATATGAACAAGTGTTGTGCATGACAAAAGGTAACCATTAAATTGTACATGTATCACCTATTTTCTGTTGAAAGTGGGAATTGAACCCATTCCTTTTCCTGCTTGAAAACAGGAAATGTGCTCGAGTACACCATATCAGCTTTATTGATGATTATGTAATCTAATGCAGAGAAAGGGAGAGAGAGAAATCTTAAATATATGGAATACTAAATCACTTCGGACATCCTCTAAATCTCTTAGTATCGATATTTCTACCCTTAATTATCCTAATACATATTAAAACCAAGGAGATATCACCACTAGTTTAAAGAAATACCCCTGTATAATAAATTTATACCTGGCCATGTAAACCCATAATTTTGAATTTCCCGCCAATTATATGTTATACTAAATCCCTTCGGACCACCTCTTAATCCTAGAGCATCAATATTTCTACCTTCATTTATCCTAATATACATTAAAACAAAGAGATAAGAACCCTTAAATAACAGGAGTACCCTTGTATTATCAATTTATACCCCCCTGAGTATACCCATAAATTTCAATTTGACATTAAATATATGGCATACTAAATCCCTTCGGACACCCTCTAAATCTCTTACTATCAATATTTCTACGCTTAATTATCCTAATACATATTAACCAAGGAGATATCACCACTAGTTTAAAGAAATACCCCTGTATAATGAATTTATACCTGGCCATGTAAACCCATAATTTCGAATTTCCCGCCAATTATATGTTATACTAAATCCCTTCGGACCACCTCTTAATCCTAGAGCATCAATATTTCTACCCTCATTTATCCTAATATACATTAAAACAAAAAGATTAGAACCCTTAAATAACAGGAGTACCCTTGTATTATCAATTTATACCCCCCTGAGTATACCCATAAATTTCAATTTGACATTAAATATATGGCATACTAAATCCCTTCGGACACGCTCTAAATCTCTTAGTATCAATATTTCTACCCTTAATTATCCTAATATATATTAACCAAGAAGATATCACCACTAGTTTAAAGAAATACCCCTGTATTATAAATTTATACCCGGACAAGTAAACCCATAATTTTGAATTTCCCGCTAATTATATTATATTACTAAATCCCTTTGGACCACCTATTATTCTATAAGCATCAATATCTCTACCTTCATTTATTCTAATATACATTAAAACAAAGATATTAGGACCTTTAGATAACAGGAGACTCCTTGTTTTATCAATTTATACCCCCCTGAGTATACCCATAAATTTCAATTTGATGTTTAATATATGGCATACTAAATCCATTCGAACACCCTCTAAATCTCTAAATATCAACATTTCAACCCTTATTTATCCTTATACACATTATAACAAAGAAATTAGGACCCTTAGTTAAAAGAAATACCCCTCTATTTTGATTTTATACCCACCTAAGTGAACCCATAATTTTCAATTTACATGAAATTATATGGTACACTTAATCCATTTTGACCCCCACTAAAACTCTAAGTATGAATATTTCAACCCTCATTTTTCTTAATACACATTAATACAAAGGAATTAGGACAATTAGATTAAAGGTTTACCTCTCTATTATTAATTTATACCCCCTTGAGTATACCCATAGATTTCAATTTGACGATAAATATAGTGGACACTTAATCCATTCGGAAACCCTCTAAATCTCTAAATATCAATAGTTCAACCCTTATTATTCTAATACCCATTATTACAAAGGAATTAGGACCCTTAGTTAAAAGAAATTGCCCTCTATTTTGATTTTATACTTGCCTAAGTGAACCCATAATTTTTCAATTTACATGAAATTATATGGTACACTTAATCCATTTTGACCCCGACTTAATCTCTACGAATGAACATTTCAACCCTCATATTTCCAAATACACATTAATACAGAGGAATTAGGACAATTAGATTAAAAGATTACCTCTCTATTATTAATTTATACCCCCCTGAGTATACCCATAGATTTCAATTTGACGATAAATATAGTGCACACTAAATTCATTCGGAAACCCTCTAAATCTCTTAATATCAACATTTCAACCCTTATTTATCCGAATACCCATTATTACAAAGGAATTAGGACCCTGAGTTAAAAGAATTACCCCTCTATTTTGAATTTATATCCACCTAAGTGAACCCATAATTTTCAATTTACATGAAATTTCATTGTACACTTAATCCATTCTGACCCCCACTAAATCTTTGAATATAAACATTTCAACCCTTATATATCCTCATTCCCATTAATACAAAGGAATTCGGACCCTTAGTTAAAAGAATTACACCTCTATTTTGAATTTATATCTGCCTAAGTGAACCCATAATTTTCAATTTACATGAAATTATATGGTACACTTAATCCATTTTGACCCCCACTAAAACTCTTAAGTATGAACATTTCAACCCCCATTTGTCCATATAAACATTAATACAAAGGAATTAGGACCCAAAGAAAAAATGATTACCATTCCATTTTTAATTTATACCTGCCTGAGTATACCCATAAATTTCAATTTGCTCACCCATAACTCTTTAACTTAATTTAAATACACATGTTAAACTATTGAAATATCTTCGTTTGATGCAAAAAATAGTCTGATCCAAATAATAAATGCATTTATGAATATAAGTAACTTTTTTGTACTTCATAAACAACATTTTGAAGATTACGATTAAGATTAAATTTAAGCTTAAGGTTAAGGTTAAGTTTAAGGTTAGTGTTTAGGTTAAGAATAAGTTTAAGTTTAAGGTTAGAATTTAGGTTAAGGTTAAGTTTATGGTTAATGTTTAGGTTAAGATTAAGTTTAAGTTTAAGGTTAGAATTTAGGTTAAGGTTAAGTTTAAGGGTTAGGGTTAGGGTATAGGGGTTTTTACGAAGATCGCTCCGGGGTTAGGGTAAGGGTTAGTAGTTGACCTGCCTGCCTGATCAAGGAAGCCTGATCAAGTTTCTAAAAATATCTTTAGAATCTCGTTGTCTATAAATAGAATCTCTACTGTACTAGTCCAAATAGAAATTGATGTGATGTCATTCTATATTAGTTGTGTGTAGTCTCGTTTTAATATTTGTTACTTTTGAATGCAAATTTTGATATTCTTTTGAAAAAAGAAGTGATTTTATATTGTTGATAAGACCAGTTTCTTAAATTATGATTTATGTCATTCGTATAGTGTATTGTGTCTGACAATTTATATAATTAACGATTTGAAACGTGTTGTCTGTTTTGGATGTATATATCATTTTATAATTTGGTTTGTTCATTGTGTTTCTTTTCATAGTGTGTAATCTAAAGTGATAACAATAATTTAAGAAAATGAGCTTATGTGCAAGAAAATAACGTCGTACGATATTTAAATGATTGATCATTTTAACCCCCCAAAAAGCCATTTAATTCCCAATTATCCCATTTGTAAACAATAACAAAATTTGAACTGTTTGAACAAAATATCCTTCTGTCATGGTGTCTTTATTATTACATTAGGAGTCCTACTTCCATTCAATGTTGGTATATTAGAGGTATTCGGGGTAAGGGTGTAAAGTGCAAGGTATAGGGTGTGAGTGTCAGCATTAGGGTAAATAACTGTATGGTAGGGTAAAACGTTGAAGATTTATGGTGTAGGGTGTAGGGATTACAAGGGTTAAGGTATAGGGTATGTGGTGTAGGGGTTACAAGGTATAGGGTATAGGGTGTAGGGGTTACAAGGGTTAAGGTATAGGGTGTAGGGTGTAGGGTGTAGGGTTAGGGTGTAGGGGTTAGGGTGTAGTGTGTAGGGTTGGGGTGTAGGGTTAGGGTTAGGGTGTAGGGTTAGGGTTAGGGTATAGGGGTTTTTACGAAGATCGCCCCGGAGCAATCTCGTCAATGTCAAAGCATTGTCACGGGGTCTTTGAGATGCGGAGTTTTGATTTTCCTAAGTACTAGAGCTATGAGGATAGTCTTCACAAATCCTAATTAATTTGAGCCCTTCTGTCCACTTACACCCCTGGTTTGTCCCTAAACCCCTTTAATACTTAGATTTATTGGGGCAGTTACCAAATAGCGCCCTTACATGAACAAAAATTGATTCATTTTGATATCCCTTAGTACAAGAGCTATGAGGATAGTCTTCACATAGTACATAGGGGGGGGGGGGGAAATTAATACTTAAAAAACAAACCAAGCAAACAAACAAACTATCCCCACAAACCCACACCGATACTTACATCTTGTTTGATCCGTCCCTCCGCACAAATCAACCTGAAATATAGAATGTAAAGTCTTAGGGGTAATGCTCTCATTCTTTGGTATATAAAGACAAAGCTTGACACCTACAGAATCTTATAATTCCAAAGCAAAATGCTCAAACAATGACCGCTTTATGATATACATGCATGCACCGAGTGATGGAGACTGTCTATATCACACTTTAACTCAAAAGCATCGCCATAAACTTAACACAGGAGGAACTCACTTTGGTGAGATGCGAACATAAATTGGCCAAGTACACACAAGTACCCAATATACACTGTCCAGTGTATGGATGGCTACTATATAAAGTACAGGGCAGACAGAGGACGAAGACTAAATACCAATCTGAGCATCGAAGACGACCAACTTCAAATTGGAGCTTTTACAAAGTTAATATTTAACTTTTACAGACTGAATATTTAAGACCAAGAAGACAAAACACCACCCCTAAGACTTTACGTACCTCTCTTATACGTTCTCCTTGATGGTGGAAATCCCTCCGATTTTGACCCCCCTGCAATAGAAATGGATAATGATTGGCACCATTAATAGCATAAGGACCATCACCATAATGGCTAGAAGCAGGACGGCGACAAGCAATAATAAATCTCTAGTGTCATGGGGTGGTATACTCACCCATAAATACCAGCTTCTCTAACTGTATCCATTCTTCTGATTTCCTGATCTTCTCTACTAAAATGTCACAAAACCCTTCAGCAAATTTAAAAAAAAATATATTCAGAATAAGCTTTAATCAATTCTGCTTCAGTATACCCTGAACAATTTTAAATTTATATAGTACACCCATTACTCCTAATCCTGGTCAAATATATCCGAACTCTTTTCCCATTAGTCTCACCTAATATACCTCTACTCATTACCCATTATACCCTTCCTCATACTCAGTATTCTTTTTTCAAATTCAATTGATTTTCGTCCTACCAGTTAGAAGGTCCTTTTCATCGAGAATTCATAGTAAGATTATTACCATTTGGCCTTAATTTACGAATTTTATTTGAAACTTCAACGAAAATCCTGAAATAGTTTCCAACGGTATTTGGTAACTTCGAGTGCGGGAAATGGTAACATAAACTCATTAAAGGCATTTCTAATTGGTATGCCAAATGGATCAAGGGATTATAGCGTCAATGGATTCATTATATTTAACATGCCGGGAGATGATACCCTTTGCTTCAATAGTTTACCAAATCAAAGCAAATGAGTGATTTGGTAACTCAGAACGTTATTTGGTAACCTAAAGCGATAATTGGTAACTTGTGCGGGATTGAGTAACTTGTGCGGGAAATGGTAACCTAGAGCGGGATTTAGTAACGATATAGCGGGAATTGGTAACAAAGCCGTATTGGGTAACGTGCGGGAAATGGTAATCTGAATCCATTTCAATACTTTCTACGGGGCAAAGAAAAGAAAAAGAGTATTAGAATGTCAACTTGGTTGTTATGTGTTCTGTGGGATTGGATAAGAGGGTGGGAAATGGTAACCAAAAGTGTGTTCATTAAATGGTTACTAAAATAACAGAATTCGTTCAGATGCCTCTTAGATTATTAAATGGAATTGCCGAAGCTGAGTGACTAAGATGACAATAAAACTACGGATTATTTTAACCCTAATCCTTACTTAACTGTACAAAATCCTTGCTAATTTGAAAAATGCTTAATTTTTATGAGCAAAGAATTCCTGCTTTTATTCAATCTTACCCTTAATGTTTAAGAAAGGAATGCTTATTTTTACTGTGATCAATGAATTCCTGCAGTTTCTGAATTAGTCTAACCTTATTATTAAGAACAAAAGAAACATTTTTGTGATATTCAGATGCTTAATTCTTAATCAATTGTGATTCAGAAAGTTGCTGTATCATCACTATATCACTTGATAGCCCTTTGTGAAACCTTGAAACGTGCAGCTGTCACCCATCCACGTACTGATCATGCTTGACGTTGGTTAACCTGCATCATCAAGACAAGGGACATGTCGCATAGCCAGAAATGCTATCTTACTTGTAAATCAGTATAAGTTCCTTTTATATTTCAGCTATTTTTCTTTGTTTTATTATTTTTTATTTGGACAAATGACATACACTTAAACAATAACAATGTGGTTTATGATACACACTGAATTAAAAAATACTAATGGGAAAAGTTTAAATTTTAATTTTCTCAAATTATCTCCAGTATTTTTATCAAAGCTAAGCAATGGAAGTAAGCTGATACATACCGGTCCATCTCAGTTGTTTCTTCCACTTTTTCCGAGGATATGCATCTTTCTTCAGCTGCGTCCATGGTACTTTCCCTACAAACAGTTCAAATGATTATTCAGCTGTTGTGCAAATAAAATAAAATTTAAAGTCATACAAGTATGCTTGTGCTCACAAACCTTTCATCATCACTTGGGTCTGTAAGGTCCTCCAGGTGTAGAGAAGGTACACATTCATCACTGCAAAATAAAGATATATGGATAATTGAAGAAATATATTTCTATACGATTGAATTAATGCTTCAAAATTCAACCTACGTCTTAAAGTTGTCCACAACTTTAGGACTTCGGAAGCGGAGGTCCTCAATGCGTTCTCTTTTGGAGATGTGGTGCGTCCTCCGCAGATGGTCCCCAAAGCGCGCAATGGCCTTGTTGCACTAACCCAGAGTATACCCGGGTTGAGCCCAAGGTATACCCTGGATGGGTTTAACTTATAGTAAAACAATATTAGACCTTAACTTAATGAGTCCAAGTTATTAACCTATATTTCACAGATTTGTGTATATTAAGTATATCAATTGAGTTTCATTAATATCAATCGTTCACTACATTTAATAAAGATCTTGCTACATTTAAAATTAGATTGTAGAATATAAATGAAGTCATTAGTCCATCAATTATTTTCAACAATGATTTCTATTTTGTTTATACAATTAATATTAATATTGCTTCTATATAGAAATACAGAATAATGAGCAAATAAAAAAAAAACTATTACCTTCCACAAGTGAAAAAGCCATTTAATTCAATCGAATCAACAGACAACCAAAAGAATGATAAAAACCCAAATCCTCAGATATTTATAGAAAGAAATGATTGACAGTCACATGGATAAATAGGCGGAGTCCCGCATTCCCGCACACGCATCTCGTCAAAGTGCCTATATCCTAACCCTAACCCTAACCCAGGTCAACTACTAACCCTAACCCTAACCTAACCCTAACCTAACCCTAACCCTAACCCTCTAACCCTAACCCTAAAACTAACCCTTAACCCTAACCCCTAACCCCTTACCCTAACCCTAACCCCCTAACATTAACCCTAACTCTAACTCTAGCCCCTAACCCTAATTCCCTAACCCTAACCCTAACCCCCTAACCCTAACTCTTACTGATGATCGGTGCAAATATCAGAGTGAAGCTGTTTCATCAGATAAATCTGATCGCTACAGTCTCATCATCAGACCAAATCTCCCCTCACACCCACGTTTTGTCCCTATAGACCCATCTAACTTCAGTTGGAGCAAGTTACCAAATAGCGCTCTAAGATTAAAAATTTTCAATTCACTTTGATTTCCCCAAATACAAGAGCTATGAGTATAGCCTTCACATATCCTATTTAGATTAAGCCCCTTTGTCCCCTCACACCCCAGATTTGTACATTGATCCCCTAAAACGTTTGATTGTTTGGGAAAGTAACCAAAATAGCGCTCTACGTTAATACATAGTTTAGACCTAAATGTTACCAAATCGCATTTTTAAAATTTATTAATAATTAAATAATTATTAAATGACAGCAAAGATGACCATGGAGTGGAGTGAACAGTGTCCATCCAAAAAAACTGACAAAAAACAAATATTCGTCAGAAAAAAAGCCAAAAAGTCTGCTCAGAAAAAAATGCTGACAATCAGAGCAAAAAGCACATAATGCAATGCAGTCATGGCAAATACAAAAAAGAAGACAATGACGAATATAATAAATACTTATTATTTGTTATCTGAATGTAATTTAAATTAATTATTGTTAAGTTAAATAAGTAATGTGACAGAAAATGAACATCAATCATACACTCTGATCAAGATCAGTGACAATGCAGCAGAACACAGAAGAAGACGACACACAAGCTGTGGAAAAGAAAAGACAATACCAGTGCAAAGAGCTCTAATATCGGACTTGGTGGAATACAAAGGACATGGACAAATAAATGCTGATACTGATGCAATGCTTTATTTTTAAAGTTAAAAATTGTGAACTTTGGATTATAGTTTTGGAGTTTTATGTGTTGTTCTTTTCATGGAAAATGGGCAAGCAGGCTAATAAACCTTCTTAGCAATGTAAGGAAAAACTGAGTCAGAATTGTAATATGTCGGTGTATTCTATGTACATATGGCGAATCAAGTATTAGTGAATAAATAATTATTAAATGACAACAAAGAAGACCATGAAGTGGAGTGAACAGTGTCCATCCAGAAAAAACTAACAAAAACAAATATTCGTCTGAGAAAAAGCCAAAAAGTCTGCTCAGAAAAAAATGCCGACATTCAGAGCAAAAAGCACATAATGCAATGCAGACATGGCAAATATAAGAAAGAAGGCAATGAGCAATATGATATCGAACTATCATCTGTTATCTGAATGTAATTTAAATTAATTATTGTTAAGTTAAATAAGTAATGTGACAGAAAATGAACATAAATCATACACTCTGATCAAGATAAGTGACAATGCAGCAGAACAAAAAAGAAGACGACACACAGGGTGTGAAAAAGAAAAGACAATACAAGTGCAAAGAGCTCTAATATCGTTCTTCATGGAATACAAACAAAAGATGAGACAGATATGTCTGCTCAGAAAAAAATGCTGACAATCACAGCAAACATGCTGATAAAATGAACAACATTAATCAAATCACTTCTTACTCTCCCATTGGCAGATAAAAGTAAATTGCGCAAGGTAATGGAAATGTACGAACCAAGCAATGTTGCAAACTTAAAATTACAAACGGCAAATCAGCAGTTGATCTTCGATATCTCGAACATCGATATCTCAATACAACGAAGTGATTTGTAAGTCCCAAACACTTATTTTTAAAGTATGTTACCATCGATATCCCAGATACTCGGATATCTCGAAGTTATTAAACAATCCCATCAAGTTCAAGATAACGAAGCTTGACTGTATTACTGTTTTCTTTTCTTGTCCAGGGGCTCTTTCACGCTTTTTATCTGCCATACTTAATCACTTCTAATCTGTAAAAATCAAACACCATTAACATGGAAAAAAATTCAAGAATGCTTAGCGATGCAGGGATCCTGCAAATTTCATCATATCATCCCCACCTGATGATTTCTGGGATAAATTCTTTTCAGCTGTTAAATTTGAATGTAACCATTTAATCACTTAGTAACTGATCAAAATAAACAACGTAGATTTTGAAATAAGGCTGTCTTTTTTCTGTTGTAATTACAATTACAAGGGAAAACTAATTTATTTATATCACAACCAAAACGGGGGGCTTTAATCAACATAACATATTTAAGGATCATACTCCTAGTTTTTTTGTTGCTTTTTTTGGGGGGGGGGGTGTTTTGTTAGGTTTTTTTTTTGTTTTGGTCTTTTTTTTTTTTGGATTCTTCGAAATAATTGTTTGTAGCTTTGATATAAATGTTGCTGAAATGTTTAAGTATCAACACTAAACACTTGGTTGCAACTGGACTTACTTACCCTCTATGTTTAATAATTGAGTGTTCTCTCCAATACTTTTGAATAATGTCAAAAATTAACAATCCAGTAATTACTTAAACACAATGAATCTTTAAAGTTTAAAAATATGCAATCATTAAACTGCTGCTCAAGACGCTTAAAAACATAAAAGTTTATCAAATAACAGTTTCAAAAATACATTTCATATTTCCTGCTTAACAACGGCTTGATCGTTGATATAGTTTGTACTTCTTAATAACATTTACTCCCTCTAACCTTTCATTTACTAAATGAAACGTGAAAAATGAATGTTTATTAAAAAATTTCTCTATTTTTAATAAAAAAAAATCCTATGACAAAATGTAAAACGCTTACCTTTTGAACGTCCGTTCTCGTCGACGACTAGTGTGGGAATGAAATGTCTAAAACTAGTCTGTAGTGTACGAATGGACTTTTTTGTAACTCTAACCCTGACAGGAAAAGACAATATCGAGTATTTGGTAAGATAGTCATATTTTTTTTCTAAATTGTTAATTGCACTTGCAATTCTTTCATTTGTAGTTTTACAAAATAACTTTCGCTTTTCATCTGCCATACTTAATCACTTTTAACCTGTAAGAAATCAAATAACATTAACATGGAAAAAAAAATTCAAGAATGCTTAGCATTTTTATGTGATAATCAGATGTAGATGTCAGAAGATTAAACCTGGGTCATCACTGATTCTATCAGGGATCCTGCAAATTTCATCATATCATCCCCACCTGATGATTTCTGGGATAAATTCTTTTCAGCTATTAAATTTGACTGTAACCATCTAATCACTTAGTAACTGATCAAAATAAGGGTTAGGATTAGGGTTAGGGTATAGGGGTTTTTACGAAGATCGCTCCGGGGTTAGGGTTAGGGTTAGGGTTAGTAGTTGACCTGCCTGCCTGATCAAGGAAGCCTGATCAAGTTAGGGTTAGGGTTAAGGGTTAGGGGTTAGGGTTAGGGTTAGGTTATAGGGGTTTTTACGAAGATCGCTCCGGAGCAATCTCGTCAATGTCAAAGCATTGTCACGTGGTCTTTGATGGACGGAGTTTTTGCTATAGTATTATATAAACATCGCTGAATTGAAAACAGAAGCATTCCTGATGAAAACTCTTTCATTATAAAGGTCTGTTTAAAATTTAGATAGTGAATATGATTAATGTGGAGCATGGTGTAGAATCTGTTTTTGATCTTGCATTTTTATATAAGTAGCAGTACACAAAATATGCAAATACATCACGGAATGAAAATAGAGTTTTCGCTAGTTTTAAAAAATATAATTGTTTATAGTAATTGTGAAGAGAATGGTTTTTATATACGTATAGTATAGAGGTGTACGTTTTTAAGTAGAGCGAGGGAGAGATCTTCTTTGTAAGTAGTACAGTTTGATGACTATGTACGAGGGTTCGATTCCCTCCCTAGGCATAATGGAACAGAAAGCTGGTGCAAAGTGGGCAGATAGCCTAGTGGCCCCACATAGTCAGAACTGTGTACATAAACAACTGTGTGGGCGGACCTACTGTATGCCAATTGTACGTGCACCTGGGCGGACACCTACTGTATGCCAACTGTACGTGCACCTGGGCGGACATCTTGAATCAATCCGTCCTCTGCACGACACACCCTGAAATATAGAATGTAAAGTCTTAGGGGTAATGCTACAATAAAAACCTTCATAGATGATATATTTGCATCAGAAGAACTTCAAACTTCAAGACAAATTAGAGATAGGCACCCATAAGACGCAATGAGCTCTGCTGCCTTCCTGGATGAGGCTCAGCTACTGAAGCAGCTTCAGCATCCAAACATAATCAAGCTCCTGGGCGGGTCCAAAAGGCACCCCTCAACCACCGTTACTGTTCACTTAACATAAAACTCAGACAGAGGCTCGAAAAGAGCAGGCACCAAACTTCAGAAATTGCAAAAGGAAGGGATGACAACAAGGCACCCAAACTTCACAATTTGTCGGGTGTTACGGAATGAAGGAATCAAGAGCCGTCGTGCGTATACTGTATACTGTCCATTAGGAACATTCCAGGACCAGAACAAGTCAAACGCAAAGTTGATCTTGGCCCTGAAATTGTCACAGTACAATCGAACGAAGTGTGGCGATTCAACGTATCGAAGGTAGGGCGCAGTGGTCCGGCCACCACCTGCACCTCAACCAGGGAGTCCTTCGGGAACATGTCGTCCAGGTGGGTGAATGTGTCGGAGATTACGGATTGCAAATATCATTTTCAAAGCCATCAAAGACAACACAAAGGACAGCGGCTGCTCGAAAGCGCTGCTCGAAAGTAAGTGAACAATTGCCAACGTAAGTGCGAATATTTGCTCTAAAGGATAAGACATTGTGTGGTAAGTGGACAGAGACTGTCTTTCGTCAATTGCACAGTCATGGCTGAAATGTCTGTAAGACCTTCACTACCGCAGGCGCAGTCGTCTAGGTCGATGTCCGCCCAGGAACACGTACACTCAGCGTACATATTGTTAACTGTCGATCCACTCCTCTATCGTGTCCATGTTGAATTCGACCCGAATCGTGTTCAGCACAGAGCTCCAGAAGAACATATAAACAAAAATGGGTGATCATCATGACCTGCCTTTCCACAAACATAACATGACCTGCCTTTCCACAAACATAACAGATTATTCCGCGCCGGTTGGGATTGCTTCGGACTATGGGAAAACCTTGATGATCGACAGAGTAGTTCCACAAGACCAAATTCTGTATCAGACCGAACGATATCACATGTCCACTTTTGGTTATTATGTACCCATCCATTTTCAAAGCCATCACAAGTAGTGAATCCTTCTGAAGCTGTACTGGATCTGAAGTGATTTCTGATGATGAGGAACTTGAACAGTATATTCTGGACCTTGGTCTGGTTCAGCACATTATAATAATAATAATAATAATAATAACCCGTATGGGTGTACTCGGCCTATTTTGAACCCAGTCGTAATCACCTGGTGATCGTGGCTATGAACCTCCTGCACACCCCTCCGTAGCGTCAACTCCAAGCACAGTAACTTCAAGTGCCCCTGTACTGTCGCCACAGCACCTTCCGTCACTAGGGTTGATAGACCTGTGTTAACACAAATCTTAGAGGTGCACGGTTGAAGATGGAAAAAAGGACAAAAGCCACCTGGAAGACCACTGCCATACGAATCTTAACAACGAGAGAGGATCGTGATGTACACGCGAAAAAAGATAAAGATTCACATTAACCCCTAAGACTTTACGTACCCCTTTTATGCTTCGTTCTTCTTCTGGACGGGGATGGAAAAGATCCCTCCGATGTTGACTCTCCTGCAACAATAAAAGTGGATCATCATAGGCACCGTTAATGCATCGATGATCAGGAGCAGTACAGCCAATAAGTAGGATGGCGATCAGGGGAAGGGAGGGGGTGGGGGGAAAAGAAAAAAATTTCACACAAAAGTCCAGGGGGGGGGGAGTTCACACACTTACGTGTCGTCGTCGTGGGCGTGATCGTGGTCCTCGTCCTTGTCGATGGTGGGTGTGATATTGACAGTCTCCCATCACCCGGTACATCACTAACGTGTCGTCGTCGTAATCGTAGTCGTGGTCGTTTGCATGGTCCCGTCCTCGAGGATGTACTCACGGAAGTGATCTGACCAGAGACCTTACCTTCTCATTGTTCTTGGTTGTTGTCATCCATTCCTCTGATAATTTCCGGTACAGGGCCTTTTTATTTATACTTTCATTTTTTATTTATGCTTTCATTACCCTCAAACTTACATTATTTACATCTGCCGTCTTCTCTTCTTCGACACGAGCTCCCCTAAAAAATAGAAAGATAACGTCTAAGGGAAGTACCTCAATCAGGATAATCCTCCAGTCTGAAAAAGCTCAAGAAAGAAAACTGACAAACAATGACAGATTTATGATGCCATTCATGATGCCACATCTGAAAAAACTCAAGGAGGAAGACTGACAAACAAAGACAGCTTTATGATGCCATTCATGATGCCATGTATGTCTTGGAGTATCTCATCTATCAGTCTGAAAAAACTCAAGGAGGAAGACTGACAAATAATGACGCTTTATGATGCCATTCATGATATCAAAACAACCAGAATGCCATTCAGAGATCAAAACAACAAGAATTCTGTGAGCATTATTCAAAGAGATGGTCATCGGAGATAAGATAGGCACCACATAAGGCACCAGAAATAGGCAGCAACTACAACTACACTGACAACAATGATAACAACCCACAGTCCCTGAACACCACCCGGAAATTGTCAGAGGAATGACAACCAGGATGACAACCAAGAACAATGAGGATTTATGCAGTGCTGCTGAAGACAGCCAAAACAGCCCAAATTGATGAGACTTGGTGACTAGTTGCCTGATGATGACAACCAGTCCAAGTATGGCGTACCTGTTGACCATCATATCAAATCTTAGCCCAAATTGGTGAGACTGTCTATATCACACTTTCCACCTGTTGACCATCATGTGAATCCATCTCAGCCTTCGTTGGATGACCAGACAATGAATGACCAAATTAATTATATTAAATTATTCAGGGCTTAATTGACCCTAGGGATATTCGAGAGCAACTCAAGTTCAGGGATCATATTCAAACAAAAGCTGATTTGGAACCGTCAATTTTCAATTGCGAATAGGTCCTTCTGTTATTATTCTAAAGAACTCCCAAAGTCCAAGAGACCCGAGGGGAAAAAGACGACCAAATTAATTATATTCTCCCAGATACCATCGTAAACTAAAATATTCTTCAACGACAAAGAATCTAAAGACATCGCATTAGCTTACAACAACGACACTCCATAACTCATAATCAAGCCCAAATTGGTGATAATATATATATATTTTATTATTTTATTACGTTTTAATTATATTATTATTACAAGATAATTCCCTTAGACGATACCTTACTTTTTTAGACGTTGACTGGGGGCTGTTTTTCTTGCCTCCACCTGTTCCTGGTGCTAGGACAATAGAAATGGATAATTATAATTAAATGATAATTAAATGATAATGATAATTAAAGGTCAGTATTATATATCAAATTTAAGGAATCAATATATCAATTTTCTGTTTGATGTTAGTTTTCTTCTATGGTATACTAAATCCTTTCGGAAACCCTCTAAATGTCTAAGTATCATAATGTCTACCCTTAATTATCCTAATACATACTAAAAGCAAGGAGATATCACTACTAGTTTAAAGGAATACTCCTGTAATATGAATTTATACCTGCCAAAGTAAACCCATAATTTTGAATTTCCCGCCAATTATATGATATACTAAATCCTGCTCATATATATTAGTTATACATTTCGATGACTATGTACGAGGGTTCGATTCCCTCCCTAGGCATTACTGAAGAGAGTGCTGGTGCAAAGTGGGCAGATCGCCTAGTGGCCCCACATAGTCTGAACTGTCATTCACCATAAACAAATGTACATTTTATTTATATGTTTACATGTAAATCCATATTTTTCATCCCTTGGTAAAAACTAGCATTTCGGAAACCCTGAATTCTCCTCTAACTCAAACAAAAGTGGAAATTTCACATTTATTTTAAAGTGTACAGTAGTTCAGTAGTTCTGGCTCGCAGGGTTAGGGTTAGGGTTAGGGTATAGGGGTTTTTACGAAGATCGCTCCGGAGCAATCTCGTCAATGTCAAAGCATTGTCACGTGGTCTTTGATGGGCGGAGTTTTTGCTATAGTGATATATAAACATCGCTGAATTGAAAACAGAAGCATTCCTGATGAAAACTCTTTCATTATAAAGGTCTGTTTAAAATTTAGATAGTGAATATGATTAATGTGGAGTATGGTGTAGAATCTGTTTTTGATCTTGCATTTTTATATAAGTAGCAGTACACAAAATATGCAAATATATCACGAAATGAAAGTAGAGTTTTCGCTAGTTTTAAAAAATATAATTGTTTATAGTAATTGTGAAGAGAATGGTTTTTATATACGTATAGTATAGAGGTGTACGTTTTAAAGTAGAGCGAGGGAGAGATCTTCTTTGTAAGTAGTACAGTTTGATGACTATGTACGAGGGTTCGATTCCCTCCCTAGGCATAATGGAACAGAAAGCTGGTGCAAAGTGGGCAGATAGCCTAGTGGCCCCACATAATCAGAACTGTGTACATAATGATAGAATTAGCTATATGAACAAGTGTTGTGCATGACAAAAAGTAACCATTAAATTGTACATGTATCACCTATTTTCTGTTGAAAGTGGGAATTGAACCCATTCCTTTTCCTGCTTGAAAACAGGAAATGTGCTCGAGTACACCAGATCAGCTTTATTGATGATTATGTAATCTAATGCAGAGAAAGGGAGAGAGAGAAATCTTAAATATATGGAATACTAAATCACTTCGGACATCCTCTAAATCTCTTAGTATCGATATTTCTACCCTTAATTATCCTAATACATATTAAAACCAAGGAGATATCACCACTAGTTTAAAGAAATACCCCTGTATAATGAATTTATACCTGGCCATGTAAACCCATAATTTTGAATTTCCCGCCAATTATATGTTATACTAAATCCCTTCGGACCACCTCTTAATCCTAGAGCATCAATATTTCTACCCTCATTTATCCTAATATACATTAAAAACAAAGAGATTAGAACCCTTAAATAACAGGAGTACCCTTGTATTATCAATTTATACCCCCCTGAGTATACCCATAAATTTCAATTTGACATTAAATATATGGCATACTAAATCCCTTCGGACACCCTCTAAATCTCTTAGTATCAATATTTCTACCCTTAATTATCCTAATATATATTAACCAAGAAGATATCACCACTAGTTTAAAGAAATACCCCTGTATTATAAATTTATACCCGGACAAGTAAACCCATAATTTTGAATTTCCCGCTAATTATATTATATTACTAAATCCCTTTGGACCACCTATTATTCTATAAGCATCAATATCTCTACCTTCATTTATTCTAATATACATTAAAACAAAGATATTTACATGAAATTATATGGTACACTTAATCCATTTTGACCCCCACTAAAACTCTTAAGTATGAACATTTCAACCCCCATTTGTCCATATAAACATTAATACAAAGGAATTAGGACCCAAAGAAAAAATGATTACCATTCCATTTTTAATTTATACCTGCCTGAGTATACCCATAAATTTCAATTTGCTCACCCATAACTCTTTAACTTAATTTAAATACACATGTTAAACTATTGAAATATCTTCGTTTGATGCAAAAAATAGTCTGATCCAAATAATAAATGCATTTATGAATATAAGTAACTTTTTTGTACTTCATAAACAACATTTTGAAGATTACGATTAAGATTAAATTTAAGCTTAAGGTTAAGGTTAAGTTTAAGGTTAGTGTTTAGGTTAAGAATAAGTTTAAGTTTAAGGTTAGAATTTAGGTTAAGGTTAAGTTTATGGTTAATGTTTAGGTTAAGATTAAGTTTAAGTTTAAGGTTAGAATTTAGGTTAAGGTTAAGTTTAAAGGTTAGGGTTAGGGTATAGGGGTTTTTACGAAGATCGCTCCGGGGTTAGGGTAAGGGTTAGTAGTTGACCTGCCTGCCTGATCAAGGAAGCCTGATCAAGTTTCTAAAAATATCTTTAGAATCTCGTTGTCTATAAATAGAATCTCTACTGTACTAGTCCAAATAGAAATTGATGTGATGTCATTCTATATTAGTTTTGTGTAGTCTCGTTTTAATATTTGTTACTTTTGAATGCAAATTTTGATATTCTTTTGAAAAAAGAAGTGATTTTATATTGTTGATAAGACCAGTTTCTTAAATTATGATTTATGTCATTCGTATAGTGTATTGTGTTTGACAATTTATATAATTAACGATTTGAAACGTGTTGTCTGTTTTGGATGTATATATCATTTTATATTTTGGTTTGTTCATTGTGTTTCTTTTCATAGTGTGTAATCTAAAGTGATAACAATAATTTAAGAAAATGAGCTTATGTGCAAGAAAATAACGTCGTACGATATTTAAATGATTGATCATTTTAACCCCCCAAAAAGCCATTTAATTCCCAATTATCCCATTTGTAAACAATAACAAAATTTGAACTGTTTGAACAAAATATCCTTCTGTCATGGTGTCTTTATTATTACATAATAATACATACATACATAGGGTGTGAGTGTCAGCATTAGGGTAAATAACTGTATGGTAGGGTAAAACGTTGAAGGTTTATGGTGTAGGGTGTAGGGATTACAAGGGTTAAGGTATAGGGTATGTGGTGTAGGGGTTACAAGGTATAGGGTATAGGGTGTAGGGGTTACAAGGGTTAAGGTATAGGGTGTAGGGTGTAGGGTGTAGGGTTAGGGTGTAGGGGTTAGGGTGTAGTGTGTAGGGTTGGGGTGTAGGGTTAGGGTTAGGGTGTAGGGTTAGGGTTAGGGTATAGGGGTTTTTACGAAGATCGCCCCGGAGCAATCTCGTCAATGTCAAAGCATTGTCACGGGGTCTTTGAGATGCGGAGTTTTGATTTTCCTAAGTACTAGAGCTATGAGGATAGTCTTCACAAATCCTAATTAATTTGAGCCCTTCTGTCCACTTACACCCCTGGTTTGTCCCTAAACCCCTTTAATACTTAGATTTATTGGGGCAGTTACCAAATAGCGCCCTTACATGAACAAAAATTGATTCATTTTGATATCCCTTAGTACAAGAGCTATGAGGATAGTCTTCACATAGTACATAGGGGGGGGGGAAATTAATAATTAAAAAACAAACCAAGCAAACAAACAAACTATCCCCACAAACCCACACCGATACTTACATCTTGTTTGATCCGTCCCTCCGCACAAATCAACCTGAAATATAGAATGTAAAGTCTTAGGGGTAATGCTCTCATTCTTTGGTATATAAAGACAAAGCTTGACACCTACAGAATCTTATAATTCCAAAGCAAAATGCTCAAACAATGACCGCTTTATGATATACATGCATGCACCGAGTGATGGAGACTGTCTATATCACACTTTAACTCAAAAGCATCGCCATAAACTTAACACAGGAGGAACTCACTTTGGTGAGATGCGAACATAAATTGGCCAAGTACACACAAGTACCCAATATACACTGTCCAGTGTATGGATGGCTACTATATAAAGTACAGGGCAGACAGAGGACGAAGACTAAATACCAATCTAAGCATCGAAGACGACCAACTTCAAATTGGAGCTTTTACAAAGTTAATATTTAACTTTTACAGACTGAATATTTAAGACCAAGAAGACAAAACACCACCCCTAAGACTTTACGTACCTCTCTTATACGTTCTCCTTGATGGTGGAAATCCCTCCGATTTTGACCCCCCCCCCCCCCTGCAATAGAAATGGATAATGATTGGCACCATTAATAGCATAAGGACCATCACCATAATGGCTAGAAGCAGGACGGCGACAAGCAATAATAAATCTTCAGTGTCATGGGGGTGGTATACTCACCCATAAATACCAGCTTCTCTAACTGTATCCATTCTTCTGATTTCCTGATCTTCTCTACTAAAATGTCACAAAACCCTTCAGCAAATTTAAAAAAAAATATATTCAGAATAAGCTTTAATCAATTCTGCTTCAGTATACCCTGAACAATTTTAAATTTATATAGTACACCCATTACTCCTAATCCTGGTCAAATATATCCGAACTCTTTTCCCATTAGTCTCACCTAATATACCTCTACTCATTACCCATTATACCCTTCCTCATACTCAGTATTCTTTTTTCAAATTCAATTGATTTTCGTCCTACCAGTTAGAAGGTCCTTTTCATCGAGAATTCATAGTAAGATTATTACCATTTGGCCTTAATTTACGAATTTTATTTGAAACTTCAACGAAAATCCTGAAATAGTTTCCAACGGTATTTGGTAACTTCGAGTGCGGGAAATGGTAACATAAACTCATTAAAGGCATTTCTAATGGGTATGCCAAATGGATCAAGGGATTATAGCGTCAATGGATTCATTATAATTAACATGCCGGGAGATGATACCCTTTGCTTCAATAGTTTACCAAATCAAAGCAAATGAGTGATTTGGTAACTCAGAACGTTATCTGGTAACCTAAAGCGATAATTGGTAACTTGTGCGGGATTCAGTAGCTTGTGCGGGAAATGGTAACCTAGAGCGGGATTTAGTAACGATATAGCGGGAATTGGTAACAAAGCCGTATTGGGTAACGTGCGGGAAATGGTAATCTGAATCCATTTCAATACTTTCTACGGGGCAAAGAAAAGAAAAAGAGTATTAGAATGTCAACTTGGTTGTTATGTGTTCTGTGGGATTGGATAAGAGGGTGGGAAATGGTAACCAAAAGTGTGTTCATTAAATGGTTACTAAAATAACAGAATTCGTTCAGATGCCTCTTAGATTATTAAATGGAATTGCCGAAGCTGAGTGACTAAGATGACAATAAAACTACGGATTATTTTAACCCTAATCCTTACTTAACTGTACAAAATCCTTGCTAATTTGAAAAATGCTTAATTTTTATGAGCAAAGAATTCCTGCTTTTATTCAATCTTAACCTTAATGTTTAAGAAAGGAATGCTTATTTTTACTGTGATCAATGAATTCCTGCAGTTTCTGAATTAGTCTAACCTTATTATTAAGAACAAAAGAAACATTTTTGTGATATTCAGATGCTTAATTCTTAATCAATTGTGATTCAGAAAGTTGCTGTATCATCACTATATCACTTGATAGCCCTTTGTGAAACCTTGAAACGTGCAGCTGTCACCCATCCACGTACTGATCATGCTTGACGTTGGTTAACCTGCATCATCAAGACAAGGGACATGTCGCATAGCCAGAAATGCTATCTTACTTGTAAATCAGTATAAGTTCCTTTTATATTTCAGCTATTTTTCTTTGTTTTATTATTTTTTATTTGGACAAATGACATACACTTAAACAATTACAATGTGGTTTATGATACACACTGAATTAAAAAATACTAATGGGAAAAGTTTAAATTTTAATTTTCTCAAATTATCTCCAGTATTTTTATCAAAGCTAAGCAATGGAAGTAAGCTGATACATACCGGTCCATCTCAGTTGTTTCTTCCACTTTTTCCAAGGATGCAGTGGGTGAGGATATGCATCTTTCTTCAGCTGCGTCCATGGTACTTTCCCTACAAACAGTTCAAATGATTATTCAGCTGTTGTGCAAATAAAATAAAATTTAAAGTCATACAAGTATGCTTGTGCTCACAAACCTTTCATCATCACTTGGGTCTGTAAGGTCCTCCAGGTGTAGAGAAGGTACACATTCATCACTGCAAAATAAAGATATATGGATAATTGAAGAAATATATTTCTATACGATTGAATTAATGCTTCAAAATTCAACCTACGTCTTAAAGTTGTCCACAACTTTAGGACTTCGGAAGTGGAGGTCCTCAATGCGTTCTCTTTTGGAGATGTGGTGCGTCCTCCGCAGATGGTCCCCAAAGCGCGCAATGGCCTTGTTGCACAAACCCAGAGTATACCCGGGTTGAGCCCAAGGTATACCCTGGATGGGTTTAACTTACAGTTAAACAATATTAGACCTTAACTTAATGAGTCCAAGTTATTAACCTATATTTCACAGATTTGTGTATATTAAGTATATCAATTGAGTTTCATTAATATCAATCGTTCACTACATTTAATAAAGATCTTGCTACATTTAAAATTAGATTGTAGAATATAAATGAAGTCATTAGTCCATCAATTATTTCCAACAATGATTTCTATTTTGTTTATACAATTAATATTAATATTGCTTCTATATAGAAATACAGAATAATGAGCAAATAAAAAAAAACGATTACCTTCCACAAGTGAAAAAGCCATTTAATTCAATCGAATCAACAGACAACCAAAAGAATGATAAAAACCCAAATCCTCAGATATTTATAGAAAGAAATGATTGACAGTCACGTGGGTAAATAGGCGGAGTCTCGCATTCCCGCACACGCATCTCGTCAAAGTGCCTATATCCTAACCCTAACCCTAACCCAGGTCAACTACTAACCCTAACCCTAACCTAACCCTAACCTAACCCTAACCCTAACCCTCTAACCCTAACCCTAAAACTAACCCTTAACCCTAACCCCTAACCCCTTACCCTAACCCTAACCCCCTAACATTAACCCTAACTCTAACTCTAGCCCCTAACCCTAATTCCCTAACCCTAACCCCCTAACCCTAACTCTTACTGATGATCGGTGCAAATATCAGAGTGAAGCTGTTTCATCAGATAAATCTGATCGCTACAGTCTCATCATCAGACCAAATCTCCCCTCACACCCACGTTTTGTCCCTATAGACCCATCTAACTTCAGTTGGAGCAAGTTACCAAATAGCGCTCTAAGATTAAAAATTTTCAATTCACTTTGATTTCCCCAAATACAAGAGCTATGAGTATAGCCTTCACATATCCTATTTAGATTAAGCCCCTTTGTCCCCTCACACCCCAGATTTGTACATTGATCCCCTAAAACGTTTGATTGTTTGGGAAAGTAACCAAAATAGCGCTCTACGTTAATACATAGTTTAGACCTAAATGTTACCAAATCGCATTTTTAAAATTTATTAATGAATAAATAATTATTAAATGACAACAAAGATGACCATGGAGTGGAGTGAACAGTGTCCATCCAAAAAAACTGACAAAAAACAAATATTCGTCAGAAAAAAAGCCAAAAAGTCTGCTCAGAAAAAAATGCTGACAATCAGAGCAAAAAGCACATAATGCAATGCAGTCATGGCAAATACAAAAAAGAAGACAATGACGAATATAATAAATACTTATTATTTGTTATCTGAATGTAATTTGAATTAATTATTGTTAAGTTAAATAAGTAATGTGACAGAAAATGAACATCAATCATACACTCTGATCAAGATCAGTGACAATGCAGCAGAACACAGAAGAAGACGACACACAAGCTGTGGAAAAGAAAAGACAATACCAGTGCAAAGAGCTCTAATATCGGACTTGGTGGAATACAAAGGACATGGACAAATAAATGCTGATACTGATGCAATGCTTTATTTTTAAAGTTAAAAATTGTGAACTTTGGATTATAGTTTTGGAGTTTTATGTGTTGTTCTTTTCATGGAAAATGGGCAAGCAGGCTAATAAACCTTCTTAGCAATGTAAGGAAAAACTGAGTCAGAATTGTAATATGTCGGTGTATTCTATGTACATATGGCGAATCAAGTATTAGTGAATAAATAATTATTAAATGACAACAAAGAAGACCATGAAGTGGAGTGAACAGTGTCCATCCAGAAAAAACTAACAAAAACAAATATTCGTCTGAGAAAAAGCCAAAAAGTCTGCTCAGAAAAAAATGCCGACATTCAGAGCAAAAAGCACATAATGCAATGCAGACATGGCAAATATAAGAAAGAAGGCAATGAGCAATATGATATCGAACTATCATCTGTTATCTGAATGTAATTTAAATTAATTATTGTTAAGTTAAATAAGTAATGTGACAGAAAATGAACATAAATCATACACTCTGATCAAGATAAGTGACAATGCAGCAGAACAAAAAAGAAGACGACACACAGGGTGTGAAAAAGAAAAGACAATACAAGTGCAAAGAGCTCTAATATCGTTCTTCATGGAATACAAACAAAAGATGAGACAGATATGTCTGCTCAGAAAAAAATGCTGACAATCACAGCAAACATGCTGATAAAATGAACAACATTAATCAAATCACTTCTTACTCTCCCATTGGCAGATAAAAGTAAATTGCGCAAGGTAATGGAAATGTACGAACCAAGCAATGTTGCAAACTTAAAATTACAAACGGCAAATCAGCAGTTGATCTTCGATATCTCGAACATCGATATCTCAATACAACGAAGTGATTTGTAAGTCCCAAACACTTATTTTTAAAGTATGTTACCATCGATATCCCAGATACTCGGATATCTCGAAGTTATTAAACAATCCCATCAAGTTCAAGATAACGAAGTTTGACTGTATTACTGTTTTCTTTTCTTGTCCAGGGGCTGTTTCACGCTTTTTATCTGCCATACTTAATCACTTCTAATCTGTAAAAATCAAACACCATTAACATGGAAAAAAATTCAAGAATGCTTAGCGATGCAGGGATCCTGCAAATTTCATCATATCATCCCCACCTGATGATTTCTGGGATAAATTCTTTTCAGCTGTTAAATTTGAGTGTAACCATTTAATCACTTAGTAACTGATCAAAATAAACAACGTAGATTTTGAAATAAGGCTGTCTTTTTTCTGTTGTAATTACAATTACAAGGGAAAACTAATTTATTTATATCACAACCAAAACGGGGGGCTTTAATCAACATAACATATTTAAGGATCATACTCCTAGTTTTTTTGTTGCTTTTTTTTGGGGGGGGGTGTTTTGTTAGGTTTTTTTTTTGTTTTGGTCTTTTTTTTTGGATTCTTCGAAATAATTGTTTGTAGCTTTGATATAAATGTTGCTGAAATGTTTAAGTATCAACACTAAACACTTGATTGCAACTGGACTTACTTACCCTCTATGTTTAATAATTGAGTGTTCTCTCCAATACTTTTGAATAATGTCAAAAATTAACAATCCAGTAATTACTTAAACACTATGAATCTTTAAAGTTTAAAAATATGCAATCATTAAACTGCTGCTCAAGACGCTTAAAAACATAAAGGTTTATCAAATAACAGTTTCAAAAATACATTTCATATTTCCTGCTTAACAACGGCTTGATCGTTGATATAGTTTGTACTACTTAATAACATTTACTCCCTCTAACCTTTCATTTACTAAATGAAACGTGAAAAATGAATGTTTATTAAAAAATTTCTCTATTTTTAATAAAAAAAAATCCTATGACAAAATGTAAAACGCTTACCTTTTGAACGTCCGTTCTCGTCGACGACTAGTGTGGGAATGAAATGTCTAAAACTAGTCTGTAGTGTACGAATGGACTTTTTTGTAACTCTAACCCTGACAGGAAAAGACAATATCGAGTATTTGGTAAGATGGTCATATTTTTTTCTAAATTGTTAATTGCACTTGCAATTCTTTCATTTGTAGTTTTACAAAATAACTTACGCTTTTCATCTGCCATACTTAATCACTTCTAACCTGTAAGAAATCAAATAAGATTAACATGGAAAAAAAAAATTCAAGAATGCTTAGCATTTTTATGTGATAATCAGATGTAGATGTCAGAAGATTAAACCTGGGTCATCACTGATTCTATCAGGGATCCTGCAAATTTCATCATATCATCCCCACCTGATGATTTCTGGGATAAATTCTTTTCAGCTATTAAATTTGACTGTAACCATCTAATCACTTAGTAACTGATCAAAATAAGGGTTAGGATTAGGGTTAGGGTATAGGGGTTTTTACGAAGATCGCTCCGGGGTTAGGGTTAGGGTTAGGGTTAGTAGTTGACCTGCCTGCCTGATCAAGGAAGCCTGATCAAGTTAGGGTTAGGGTTAAGGGTTAGGGGTTAGGGTTAGGGTTAGGTTATAGGGGTTTTTACGAAGATCGCTCCGGAGCAATCTCGTCAATGTCAAAGCATTGTCACGTGGTCTTTGATGGACGGAGTTTTTGCTATAGTAATATATAAACATCGCTGAATTGAAAACAGAAGCATTCCTGATGAAAACTCTTTCATTATAAAGGTCTGTTTAAAATTTAGATAGTGAATATGATTAATGTGGAGCATGGTGTAGAATCTGTTTTTGATCTTGCATTTTTATATAAGTAGCAGTACACAAAATATGCAAATACATCACGGAATGAAAATAGAGTTTTCGCTAGTTTTAAAAAATATTATTGTTTATAGTAATTGTGAAGAGAATGGTTTTTATATACGTATAGTATAGAGGTGTACGTTTTTAAGTAGAGCGAGGGAGAGATCTTCTTTGTAAGTAGTACAGTTTGATGACTATGTACGAGGGTTCGATTCCCTCCCTAGGCATAATGGAACAGAAAGCTGGTGCAAAGTGGGCAGATAGCCTAGTGGCCCCACATAATCAGAACTGTGTACATAATGATAGAATTAGCTATATGAACAAGTGTTGTGCATGACAAAAAGTAACCATTAAATTGTACATGTATCACCTATTTTCAGTTGAAAGTGGGAATTGAACCCATTCCTTTTCCTGATTGAAAACAGGAAATGTGCTCGAGTACACCATATCAGCTTTATTGATGATTATGTAATCTAATGCAGAGAAACGGAGAGAGAGAAATCTTAAATATATGGAATACTAAATCACTTCGGACATCCTCTAAATCTCTTAGTATCGATATTTCTACCCTTAATTATCCTAATACATATTAAAACCAAGGAGATATCACCACTAGTTTAAAGAAATACCCCTGTATAATGAATTTATACCTGGCCATGTAAACCCATAATTTTGAATTTCCCGCCAATTATATGTTATACTAAATCCCTTCGGACCACCTCTTAATCCTAGAGCATCAATATTTCTACACTGATTTATCCTAATATACATTAAAACAAAGAGATTAGAACCCTTAAATAACAGGAGTACCCTTGTATTATCAATTTATACCCCCCTGAGTATACCCATAAATTTCAATTTGACATTAAATATATGGCATACTAAATCCCTTCGGACACGCTCTAAATCTCTTAATATCTACCCTTAATTTTCCTAATACATATTAAAACCAAGGAGATATCACCACTAGTTTAAAGAAATACCCCTGTATTATAAATTTATACCCGGACAAGTAAACCCATAATTTTGAATTTCCCGCTAATTATATTATATTACTAAATCCCTTTGGACCACCTATTATTCTATAAGCATCAATATTTCTACCTTCATTTATTCTAATATACATTAAAACAAAGATATTTGGACCCTTAGATAACAGGAGACTCCTTGTTTTATCAATTTATACCCCCCTGAGTATACCCATAAATTTCAATTTGATGTTTAATATATGGCATACTAAATCCATTTGAACACCCTCTAAATCTCTAAATATCAACATTTCAACCCTTATTTATCCTTATACACATTATAACAAAGAAATTAGGACCCTTAGTTAAAAGAAATTCCCCTCTATTTTGATTTTATACCCACCTAAGTGAACCCATAATTTTCAATTTACATGAAATTATATGGTACACTTAATCCATTTTGACCCCCACTAAAACTCTAAGTATGAACATTTCAACCCTCATTTTTCTTAATACACATTAATACAAAGGAATTAGGACAATTAGATTAAAGGATTACCTCTCTATTATTAATTTATACCCCCTTGAGTATACCCATAGATTTCAATTTGACGATAAATATAGTGAACACTTAATCCATTCGGAAATCCTCTAAATCTCTAAATATCAATATTTCAACCTTTATTTATTCTAATACCCATTATTACAAAGGAATTAGGACCCTTAGTTAAAAGAAATTTCCCTCTATTTTGATTTAATACTTGCTTAAGTGAACCCATAATTTTTCAATTTACATGAAATTATATGGTACACTTAAAGAGGTTCGATCCTCTGATTTTGGGTAGCCATTTTGGGTCACCTCTAGTCTGGAAATTCTGTGTCATATATTAATTCTACTTGTAAATTCCTATTTTACAATGCCAAATAAACTATTTTGAATAAAATAGTTAAGGGAAAATTTCATATTTACAGAGTTAAGTAAGGGACTATATTTTGTGGCGGAAGGTTTTTAAGAAGAAAATGAACATTTTTCATAACTCAGTTGTTTTAGAGTACTGTAATTTTAGCTTCCTTATTTTCAGTGCAGACCAAATTTCAAGCTAGTTTATGCATTGGATTATCTTCGTGTTGTTTCAAAATCACATTTTAACAATATTTCAATATTTCTATCGACATATATTGGCACATTTAACTAATATTTCATAAAAGTCAAGAAAAAATGAACTCCAATTTTTGCCTAAAATTAGCTTATTTCATGCTATATCTCAAAATTTACATCATAGACCCATACTTTTGGTTTTATTTTCTGAATTTGTAAGATATTTTTGATAAGTCTATCAAAATTTGAGAAAAAGTTTGAGACTTTTAAATAATTTTATTGCATGTTAAATTGTTAATTGATACAAACAGCATTTTATCAGTGCAAAAAGGTCAAAATATCAATTAGGTGAAGAAATTGCAAACTTTTTCTCTATGATTATTTTAATTTTATTAATTTTAAATAATATAAATTTGTACTTGATGTCATGGTTTATTCCGATTACAAGTTATTGAGGAAAAAGCGATTTATGTGCAATTTGCACTTTCAGTGCAGAAAGGTCATATTAAATACACTGTAGCACCGAAAGGAGCATATAGACCCCAAAATTTTGTTTTGAATTTTAGTTTAGCTATGTATGTAGATTTTTAAAAAATACTTCAGAAAAAAACTTAGAGACTTATAATTGCAGGATCCAACCTCCTTAATCCAGTTTGACCCCCACTTAATCTCTACGAATGAACATTTCAACCCTCATATTTCCCAATTCACATTAATACAAAGGAATTAGGACAATTAGATTAAAAAAATACCTCTCTATTATTAATTTATACCCCCTGAGTATACCCATAGATTTCAATTTGACGATAAATATAGTGCACACTAAATTCATTCGGAAACCCTCTAAATCTCTTAATATAAACATTTCAGCCCTTATTTATCCTAAAACCCATTAATACAAAGGAATTAGGACCCTTAGTTAAAAGAATTACACCTCTATTTTAAATTTATATCTGCCTAAGTGAACCCATAATTTTCAATTTACATGAAATTATATGGTACACTTAATCCATTTTGACCCCCACTAAAACTCTAAGTATGAACATTTCAACCCCCATTTGTCCATATAAACATTAATACAAAGGAATTAGGACCCAAAGAAAAAATGATTACCATTCCATTTTTAATTTATACCTGCCTGAGTATACCCATAAATTTCAATTTGCTCACCCATAACTCTTTAACTTAATTTAAATACACATGTTAAACTATTGAAATATCTTCGTTTGATGCAAAAAATAGTCTGATCCAAATGATAAATGCATTTATGAATATAAGTAACTTTTTTGTACTTCATAAACAACATTTTGAAGATCACGATTAAGATTAAATTTAAGCTTAAGGTTAAGGTTAAGTTTAAGGTTAGTGTTTAGGTTAAGAATAAGTTTAAGTTTAAGGTTAGAATTTAGGTTAAGGTTAAGTTTAAGGGTTAGGGTTAGGGTATAGGGGTTTTTACGAAGATCGCTCCGGGGTTAGGGTTAGGGTTAGTAGTTGACCTGCCTGCCTGATCAAGGAAGCCTGATCAATTTTCTAAAAATATCTTTAGAATCTCGTTGTCTATAAATAGAATCTCTACTGTACTAGTCCAAATAGAAATTGATGTGATGTCATTCTATATTAGTTTTGTGTAGTCTCGTTTTAATATTTGTTACTTTTGAATGCAAATTTTGATATTCTTTTGAAAAAAGAAGTGATTTTATATTGTTGATAAGACCAGTTTCTTAAATTATGATTTATGTCATTCGTATAGTGTATTGTGTTTGACAATTTATATAATTAACGATTTGAAACGTGTTGTCTGTTTTGGATGTATATATCATTTTATATTTTGGTTTGTTCATTGTGTTTCTTTTCATAGTGTGTAATCTAAAGTGATAACAATAATTTAAGAAAATGAACTTATGTGCAAGAAAATAACGTCGTACGATATTTAAATGATTGATCATTTTAACCCCCAATAAAGCCATTTAATTCCCAATTATCCCATTTGTAAACAATAACAAAATTTGAACTGTTTGAACAAAATATCCTTCTGTCATGGTGTCTTTATTATTACATTAGGAGTCCTACTTCCATTCAATGTTGGTATATTGGAGGTATTAGGGGTAAGGGTGTAAAGTGCAAGGTATAGGGTGTGAGTGTCAGCATTAGGGTAAATAACTGTATGGTAGGGTAAAACGTTGAAGGTTTATGGTGTAGGGTGTAGGGATTACAAGGGTTAAGGTATAGGGTATGTGGTGTAGGGGTTACAAGGTATAGGGTATAGGGTGTAGGGGTTACAAGGGTTAAGGTATAGGGTGTAGGGTGTAGGGGTTAGGGTGTAGTGTGTAGGGTTGGGGTGTAGGGTTAGGGTTAGGGTGTAGGTTAGGGTTAGGGTATAGGGGTTTTTACGAAGATCGCCTCGGAGCAATCTCGTCAATGTCAAAGCATTGTCACGGTGTCTTTGAGATGCGGAGTTTTGATTTTCCTAAGTACAAGAGCTATGAGGATAGTCTTCACAAATCCTAATTAATTTGAGCCCTTCTGTCCACTTACACCCCTGGTTTGTCCCTAAACCCCTTTAATACTTAGATTTATTGGGGCAGTTACCAAATAGCGCCCTTACATGAACAAAAATTGATTCATTTTGATATCCCTTAGTACAAGAGCTATGAGGATAGTCTTCACATAGTACATAGGGGGGGGGGGGAAATTAATAATTAAAAAACAAACCAAGCAAACAAACAAACTATCCCCACAAACCCACACCGATACTTACATCTTGTTTGATCCGTCCCTCCGCACAAATCAACCTGAAATATAGAATGTAAAGTCTTAGGGGTAATGCTCTCATTCTTTGGTATATAAAGACAAAGCTTGACACCTACAGAATCTTATAATCTTTATGATATACATGCATGCACCGAGTGATGGAGACTGTCTATATCACACTTTAACTCAAAAGCATCGCCATAAACTTAACACAGGAGGAACTCACTTTGGTGAGATGCGAACATAAATTGGCCAAGTACACACAAGTACCCAATATACACTGTCCAGTGTATGGATGGCTACTATATAAAGTACAGGGCAGACAGAGGACGAAGACTAAATACCAATCTAAGCATCGAAGACGACCAACTTCAAATTGGAGCTTTTACAAAGTTAATATTTAACTTTTACAGACTGAATATTTAAGACCAAGAAGACAAAACACCACCCCTAAGACTTTACGTACCTCTCTTATACGTTCTCCTTGATGGTGGAAATCCCTCCGATTTTGACCCCCCCCCCCCCCCTGCAATAGAAATGGATAATGATTGGCACCATTAATAGCATAAGGACCATCACCATAATGGCTAGAAGCAGGACGGCGACAAGCAATAATAAATCTTCAGTGTCATGGGGGTGGTATACTCACCCATAAATACCAGCTTCTCTAACTGTATCCATTCTTCTGATTTCCTGATCTTCTCTACTAAAATGTCACAAAACCCTTCAGCAAATTTAAAAAAAAATATATTCAGAATAAGCTTTAATCAATTCTGCTTCAGTATACCCTGAACAATTTTAAATTTATATAGTACACCCATTACTCCTAATCCTGGTCAAATATATCCGAACTCTTTTCCCATTAGTCTCACCTAATATACCTCTACTCATTACCCATTATACCCTTCCTCATACTCAGTATTCTTTTTTCAAATTCAATTGATTTTCGTCCTACCAGTTAGAAGGTCCTTTTCATCGAGAATTCATAGTAAGATTATTACCATTTGGCCTTAATTTACGAATTTTATTTGAAACTTCAACGAAAATCCTGAAATAGTTTCCAACGGTATTTGGTAACTTCGAGTGCGGGAAATGGTAACATAAACTCATTAAAGGCATTTCTAATGGGTATGCCAAATGGATCAAGGGATTATAGCGTCAATGGATTCATTATAATTAACATGCCGGGAGATGATACCCTTTGCTTCAATAGTTTACCAAATCAAAGCAAATGAGTGATTTGGTAACTCAGAACGTTATCTGGTAACCTAAAGCGATAATTGGTAACTTGTGCGGGATTCAGTAGCTTGTGCGGGAAATGGTAACCTAGAGCGGGATTTAGTAACGATATAGCGGGAATTGGTAACAAAGCCGTATTGGGTAACGTGCGGGAAATGGTAATCTGAATCCATTTCAATACTTTCTACGGGGCAAAGAAAAGAAAAAGAGTATTAGAATGTCAACTTGGTTGTTATGTGTTCTGTGGGATTGGATAAGAGGGTGGGAAATGGTAACCAAAAGTGTGTTCATTAAATGGTTACTAAAATAACAGAATTCGTTCAGATGCCTCTTAGATTATTAAATGGAATTGCCGAAGCTGAGTGACTAAGATGACAATAAAACTACGGATTATTTTAACCCTAATCCTTACTTAACTGTACAAAATCCTTGCTAATTTGAAAAATGCTTAATTTTTATGAGCAAAGAATTCCTGCTTTTATTCAATCTTAACCTTAATGTTTAAGAAAGGAATGCTTATTTTTACTGTGATCAATGAATTCCTGCAGTTTCTGAATTAGTCTAACCTTATTATTAAGAACAAAAGAAACATTTTTGTGATATTCAGATGCTTAATTCTTAATCAATTGTGATTCAGAAAGTTGCTGTATCATCACTATATCACTTGATAGCCCTTTGTGAAACCTTGAAACGTGCAGCTGTCACCCATCCACGTACTGATCATGCTTGACGTTGGTTAACCTGCATCATCAAGACAAGGGACATGTCGCATAGCCAGAAATGCTATCTTACTTGTAAATCAGTATAAGTTCCTTTTATATTTCAGCTATTTTTCTTTGTTTTATTATTTTTTATTTGGACAAATGACATACACTTAAACAATTACAATGTGGTTTATGATACACACTGAATTAAAAAATACTAATGGGAAAAGTTTAAATTTTAATTTTCTCAAATTATCTCCAGTATTTTTATCAAAGCTAAGCAATGGAAGTAAGCTGATACATACCGGTCCATCTCAGTTGTTTCTTCCACTTTTTCCAAGGATGCAGTGGGTGAGGATATGCATCTTTCTTCAGCTGCGTCCATGGTACTTTCCCTACAAACAGTTCAAATGATTATTCAGCTGTTGTGCAAATAAAATAAAATTTAAAGTCATACAAGTATGCTTGTGCTCACAAACCTTTCATCATCACTTGGGTCTGTAAGGTCCTCCAGGTGTAGAGAAGGTACACATTCATCACTGCAAAATAAAGATATATGGATAATTGAAGAAATATATTTCTATACGATTGAATTAATGCTTCAAAATTCAACCTACGTCTTAAAGTTGTCCACAACTTTAGGACTTCGGAAGTGGAGGTCCTCAATGCGTTCTCTTTTGGAGATGTGGTGCGTCCTCCGCAGATGGTCCCCAAAGCGCGCAATGGCCTTGTTGCACAAACCCAGAGTATACCCGGGTTGAGCCCAAGGTATACCCTGGATGGGTTTAACTTACAGTTAAACAATATTAGACCTTAACTTAATGAGTCCAAGTTATTAACCTATATTTCACAGATTTGTGTATATTAAGTATATCAATTGAGTTTCATTAATATCAATCGTTCACTACATTTAATAAAGATCTTGCTACATTTAAAATTAGATTGTAGAATATAAATGAAGTCATTAGTCCATCAATTATTTCCAACAATGATTTCTATTTTGTTTATACAATTAATATTAATATTGCTTCTATATAGAAATACAGAATAATGAGCAAATAAAAAAAAACGATTACCTTCCACAAGTGAAAAAGCCATTTAATTCAATCGAATCAACAGACAACCAAAAGAATGATAAAAACCCAAATCCTCAGATATTTATAGAAAGAAATGATTGACAGTCACGTGGGTAAATAGGCGGAGTCTCGCATTCCCGCACACGCATCTCGTCAAAGTGCCTATATCCTAACCCTAACCCTAACCCAGGTCAACTACTAACCCTAACCCTAACCTAACCCTAACCTAACCCTAACCCTAACCCTCTAACCCTAACCCTAAAACTAACCCTTAACCCTAACCCCTAACCCCTTACCCTAACCCTAACCCCCTAACATTAACCCTAACTCTAACTCTAGCCCCTAACCCTAATTCCCTAACCCTAACCCCCTAACCCTAACTCTTACTGATGATCGGTGCAAATATCAGAGTGAAGCTGTTTCATCAGATAAATCTGATCGCTACAGTCTCATCATCAGACCAAATCTCCCCTCACACCCACGTTTTGTCCCTATAGACCCATCTAACTTCAGTTGGAGCAAGTTACCAAATAGCGCTCTAAGATTAAAAATTTTCAATTCACTTTGATTTCCCCAAATACAAGAGCTATGAGTATAGCCTTCACATATCCTATTTAGATTAAGCCCCTTTGTCCCCTCACACCCCAGATTTGTACATTGATCCCCTAAAACGTTTGATTGTTTGGGAAAGTAACCAAAATAGCGCTCTACGTTAATACATAGTTTAGACCTAAATGTTACCAAATCGCATTTTTAAAATTTATTAATGAATAAATAATTATTAAATGACAACAAAGATGACCATGGAGTGGAGTGAACAGTGTCCATCCAAAAAAACTGACAAAAAACAAATATTCGTCAGAAAAAAAGCCAAAAAGTCTGCTCAGAAAAAAATGCTGACAATCAGAGCAAAAAGCACATAATGCAATGCAGTCATGGCAAATACAAAAAAGAAGACAATGACGAATATAATAAATACTTATTATTTGTTATCTGAATGTAATTTGAATTAATTATTGTTAAGTTAAATAAGTAATGTGACAGAAAATGAACATCAATCATACACTCTGATCAAGATCAGTGACAATGCAGCAGAACACAGAAGAAGACGACACACAAGCTGTGGAAAAGAAAAGACAATACCAGTGCAAAGAGCTCTAATATCGGACTTGGTGGAATACAAAGGACATGGACAAATAAATGCTGATACTGATGCAATGCTTTATTTTTAAAGTTAAAAATTGTGAACTTTGGATTATAGTTTTGGAGTTTTATGTGTTGTTCTTTTCATGGAAAATGGGCAAGCAGGCTAATAAACCTTCTTAGCAATGTAAGGAAAAACTGAGTCAGAATTGTAATATGTCGGTGTATTCTATGTACATATGGCGAATCAAGTATTAGTGAATAAATAATTATTAAATGACAACAAAGAAGACCATGAAGTGGAGTGAACAGTGTCCATCCAGAAAAAACTAACAAAAACAAATATTCGTCTGAGAAAAAGCCAAAAAGTCTGCTCAGAAAAAAATGCCGACATTCAGAGCAAAAAGCACATAATGCAATGCAGACATGGCAAATATAAGAAAGAAGGCAATGAGCAATATGATATCGAACTATCATCTGTTATCTGAATGTAATTTAAATTAATTATTGTTAAGTTAAATAAGTAATGTGACAGAAAATGAACATAAATCATACACTCTGATCAAGATAAGTGACAATGCAGCAGAACAAAAAAGAAGACGACACACAGGGTGTGAAAAAGAAAAGACAATACAAGTGCAAAGAGCTCTAATATCGTTCTTCATGGAATACAAACAAAAGATGAGACAGATATGTCTGCTCAGAAAAAAATGCTGACAATCACAGCAAACATGCTGATAAAATGAACAACATTAATCAAATCACTTCTTACTCTCCCATTGGCAGATAAAAGTAAATTGCGCAAGGTAATGGAAATGTACGAACCAAGCAATGTTGCAAACTTAAAATTACAAACGGCAAATCAGCAGTTGATCTTCGATATCTCGAACATCGATATCTCAATACAACGAAGTGATTTGTAAGTCCCAAACACTTATTTTTAAAGTATGTTACCATCGATATCCCAGATACTCGGATATCTCGAAGTTATTAAACAATCCCATCAAGTTCAAGATAACGAAGTTTGACTGTATTACTGTTTTCTTTTCTTGTCCAGGGGCTGTTTCACGCTTTTTATCTGCCATACTTAATCACTTCTAATCTGTAAAAATCAAACACCATTAACATGGAAAAAAATTCAAGAATGCTTAGCGATGCAGGGATCCTGCAAATTTCATCATATCATCCCCACCTGATGATTTCTGGGATAAATTCTTTTCAGCTGTTAAATTTGAGTGTAACCATTTAATCACTTAGTAACTGATCAAAATAAACAACGTAGATTTTGAAATAAGGCTGTCTTTTTTCTGTTGTAATTACAATTACAAGGGAAAACTAATTTATTTATATCACAACCAAAACGGGGGGCTTTAATCAACATAACATATTTAAGGATCATACTCCTAGTTTTTTTGTTGCTTTTTTTTGGGGGGGGGTGTTTTGTTAGGTTTTTTTTTTGTTTTGGTCTTTTTTTTTGGATTCTTCGAAATAATTGTTTGTAGCTTTGATATAAATGTTGCTGAAATGTTTAAGTATCAACACTAAACACTTGATTGCAACTGGACTTACTTACCCTCTATGTTTAATAATTGAGTGTTCTCTCCAATACTTTTGAATAATGTCAAAAATTAACAATCCAGTAATTACTTAAACACTATGAATCTTTAAAGTTTAAAAATATGCAATCATTAAACTGCTGCTCAAGACGCTTAAAAACATAAAGGTTTATCAAATAACAGTTTCAAAAATACATTTCATATTTCCTGCTTAACAACGGCTTGATCGTTGATATAGTTTGTACTACTTAATAACATTTACTCCCTCTAACCTTTCATTTACTAAATGAAACGTGAAAAATGAATGTTTATTAAAAAATTTCTCTATTTTTAATAAAAAAAAATCCTATGACAAAATGTAAAACGCTTACCTTTTGAACGTCCGTTCTCGTCGACGACTAGTGTGGGAATGAAATGTCTAAAACTAGTCTGTAGTGTACGAATGGACTTTTTTGTAACTCTAACCCTGACAGGAAAAGACAATATCGAGTATTTGGTAAGATGGTCATATTTTTTTCTAAATTGTTAATTGCACTTGCAATTCTTTCATTTGTAGTTTTACAAAATAACTTACGCTTTTCATCTGCCATACTTAATCACTTCTAACCTGTAAGAAATCAAATAAGATTAACATGGAAAAAAAAAATTCAAGAATGCTTAGCATTTTTATGTGATAATCAGATGTAGATGTCAGAAGATTAAACCTGGGTCATCACTGATTCTATCAGGGATCCTGCAAATTTCATCATATCATCCCCACCTGATGATTTCTGGGATAAATTCTTTTCAGCTATTAAATTTGACTGTAACCATCTAATCACTTAGTAACTGATCAAAATAAGGGTTAGGATTAGGGTTAGGGTATAGGGGTTTTTACGAAGATCGCTCCGGGGTTAGGGTTAGGGTTAGGGTTAGTAGTTGACCTGCCTGCCTGATCAAGGAAGCCTGATCAAGTTAGGGTTAGGGTTAAGGGTTAGGGGTTAGGGTTAGGGTTAGGTTATAGGGGTTTTTACGAAGATCGCTCCGGAGCAATCTCGTCAATGTCAAAGCATTGTCACGTGGTCTTTGATGGACGGAGTTTTTGCTATAGTAATATATAAACATCGCTGAATTGAAAACAGAAGCATTCCTGATGAAAACTCTTTCATTATAAAGGTCTGTTTAAAATTTAGATAGTGAATATGATTAATGTGGAGCATGGTGTAGAATCTGTTTTTGATCTTGCATTTTTATATAAGTAGCAGTACACAAAATATGCAAATACATCACGGAATGAAAATAGAGTTTTCGCTAGTTTTAAAAAATATTATTGTTTATAGTAATTGTGAAGAGAATGGTTTTTATATACGTATAGTATAGAGGTGTACGTTTTTAAGTAGAGCGAGGGAGAGATCTTCTTTGTAAGTAGTACAGTTTGATGACTATGTACGAGGGTTCGATTCCCTCCCTAGGCATAATGGAACAGAAAGCTGGTGCAAAGTGGGCAGATAGCCTAGTGGCCCCACATAATCAGAACTGTGTACATAATGATAGAATTAGCTATATGAACAAGTGTTGTGCATGACAAAAAGTAACCATTAAATTGTACATGTATCACCTATTTTCAGTTGAAAGTGGGAATTGAACCCATTCCTTTTCCTGATTGAAAACAGGAAATGTGCTCGAGTACACCATATCAGCTTTATTGATGATTATGTAATCTAATGCAGAGAAACGGAGAGAGAGAAATCTTAAATATATGGAATACTAAATCACTTCGGACATCCTCTAAATCTCTTAGTATCGATATTTCTACCCTTAATTATCCTAATACATATTAAAACCAAGGAGATATCACCACTAGTTTAAAGAAATACCCCTGTATAATGAATTTATACCTGGCCATGTAAACCCATAATTTTGAATTTCCCGCCAATTATATGTTATACTAAATCCCTTCGGACCACCTCTTAATCCTAGAGCATCAATATTTCTACACTGATTTATCCTAATATACATTAAAACAAAGAGATTAGAACCCTTAAATAACAGGAGTACCCTTGTATTATCAATTTATACCCCCCTGAGTATACCCATAAATTTCAATTTGACATTAAATATATGGCATACTAAATCCCTTCGGACACGCTCTAAATCTCTTAATATCTACCCTTAATTTTCCTAATACATATTAAAACCAAGGAGATATCACCACTAGTTTAAAGAAATACCCCTGTATTATAAATTTATACCCGGACAAGTAAACCCATAATTTTGAATTTCCCGCTAATTATATTATATTACTAAATCCCTTTGGACCACCTATTATTCTATAAGCATCAATATTTCTACCTTCATTTATTCTAATATACATTAAAACAAAGATATTTGGACCCTTAGATAACAGGAGACTCCTTGTTTTATCAATTTATACCCCCCTGAGTATACCCATAAATTTCAATTTGATGTTTAATATATGGCATACTAAATCCATTCGAACACCCTCTAAATCTCTAAATATCAACATTTCAACCCTTATTTATCCTTATACACATTATAACAAAGAAATTAGGACCCTTAGTTAAAAGAAATTCCCCTCTATTTTGATTTTATACCCACCTAAGTGAACCCATAATTTTCAATTTACATGAAATTATATGGTACACTTAATCCATTTTGACCCCCACTAAAACTCTAAGTATGAACATTTCAACCCTCATTTTTCTTAATACACATTAATACAAAGGAATTAGGACAATTAGATTAAAGGATTACCTCTCTATTATTAATTTATACCCCCTTGAGTATACCCATAGATTTCAATTTGACGATAAATATAGTGAACACTTAATCCATTCGGAAATCCTCTAAATCTCTAAATATCAATATTTCAACCTTTATTTATTCTAATACCCATTATTACAAAGGAATTAGGACCCTTAGTTAAAAGAAATTTCCCTCTATTTTGATTTAATACTTGCTTAAGTGAACCCATAATTTTTCAATTTACATGAAATTATATGGTACACTTAATCCAGTTTGACCCCCACTTAATCTCTACGAATGAACATTTCAACCCTCATATTTCCCAATTCACATTAATACAAAGGAATTAGGACAATTAGATTAAAAAAATACCTCTCTATTATTAATTTATACCCCCTGAGTATACCCATAGATTTCAATTTGACGATAAATATAGTGCACACTAAATTCATTCGGAAACCCTCTAAATCTCTTAATATAAACATTTCAGCCCTTATTTATCCTAAAACCCATTAATACAAAGGAATTAGGACCCTTAGTTAAAAGAATTACACCTCTATTTTAAATTTATATCTGCCTAAGTGAACCCATAATTTTCAATTTACATGAAATTATATGGTACACTTAATCCATTTTGACCCCCACTAAAACTCTAAGTATGAACATTTCAACCCCCATTTGTCCATATAAACATTAATACAAAGGAATTAGGACCCAAAGAAAAAATGATTACCATTCCATTTTTAATTTATACCTGCCTGAGTATACCCATAAATTTCAATTTGCTCACCCATAACTCTTTAACTTAATTTAAATACACATGTTAAACTATTGAAATATCTTCGTTTGATGCAAAAAATAGTCTGATCCAAATGATAAATGCATTTATGAATATAAGTAACTTTTTTGTACTTCATAAACAACATTTTGAAGATCACGATTAAGATTAAATTTAAGCTTAAGGTTAAGGTTAAGTTTAAGGTTAGTGTTTAGGTTAAGAATAAGTTTAAGTTTAAGGTTAGAATTTAGGTTAAGGTTAAGTTTAAGGGTTAGGGTTAGGGTATAGGGGTTTTTACGAAGATCGCTCCGGGGTTAGGGTTAGGGTTAGTAGTTGACCTGCCTGCCTGATCAAGGAAGCCTGATCAATTTTCTAAAAATATCTTTAGAATCTCGTTGTCTATAAATAGAATCTCTACTGTACTAGTCCAAATAGAAATTGATGTGATGTCATTCTATATTAGTTTTGTGTAGTCTCGTTTTAATATTTGTTACTTTTGAATGCAAATTTTGATATTCTTTTGAAAAAAGAAGTGATTTTATATTGTTGATAAGACCAGTTTCTTAAATTATGATTTATGTCATTCGTATAGTGTATTGTGTTTGACAATTTATATAATTAACGATTTGAAACGTGTTGTCTGTTTTGGATGTATATATCATTTTATATTTTGGTTTGTTCATTGTGTTTCTTTTCATAGTGTGTAATCTAAAGTGATAACAATAATTTAAGAAAATGAACTTATGTGCAAGAAAATAACGTCGTACGATATTTAAATGATTGATCATTTTAACCCCCAATAAAGCCATTTAATTCCCAATTATCCCATTTGTAAACAATAACAAAATTTGAACTGTTTGAACAAAATATCCTTCTGTCATGGTGTCTTTATTATTACATTAGGAGTCCTACTTCCATTCAATGTTGGTATATTGGAGGTATTAGGGGTAAGGGTGTAAAGTGCAAGGTATAGGGTGTGAGTGTCAGCATTAGGGTAAATAACTGTATGGTAGGGTAAAACGTTGAAGGTTTATGGTGTAGGGTGTAGGGATTACAAGGGTTAAGGTATAGGGTATGTGGTGTAGGGGTTACAAGGTATAGGGTATAGGGTGTAGGGGTTACAAGGGTTAAGGTATAGGGTGTAGGGTGTAGGGGTTAGGGTGTAGTGTGTAGGGTTGGGGTGTAGGGTTAGGGTTAGGGTGTAGGTTAGGGTTAGGGTATAGGGGTTTTTACGAAGATCGCCTCGGAGCAATCTCGTCAATGTCAAAGCATTGTCACGGTGTCTTTGAGATGCGGAGTTTTGATTTTCCTAAGTACAAGAGCTATGAGGATAGTCTTCACAAATCCTAATTAATTTGAGCCCTTCTGTCCACTTACACCCCTGGTTTGTCCCTAAACCCCTTTAATACTTAGATTTATTGGGGCAGTTACCAAATAGCGCCCTTACATGAACAAAAATTGATTCATTTTGATATCCCTTAGTACAAGAGCTATGAGGATAGTCTTCACATAGTACATAGGGGGGGGGGGAAATTAATAATTAAAAAACAAACCAAGCAAACAAACAAACTATCCCCACAAACCCACACCGATACTTACATCTTGTTTGATCCGTCCCTCCGCACAAATCAACCTGAAATATAGAATGTAAAGTCTTAGGGGTAATGCTCTCATTCTTTGGTATATAAAGACAAAGCTTGACACCTACAGAATCTTATAATCTTTATGATATACATGCATGCACCGAGTGATGGAGACTGTTTATATCACACTTTAACTCAAAAGCATCGCCATAAACTTAACACAGGAGGAACTCACTTTGGTGAGATGCGAACATAAATTGGCCAAGTACACACAAGTACCCAATATACACTGTCCAGTGTATGGATGGCTACTATATAAAGTACAGGGCAGACAGAGGACGAAGACTAAATACCAATCTGAGCATCGAAGACGACCAACTTCAAATTGGAGCTTTTACAAAGTTAATATTTAACTTTTACAGACTGAATATTTAAGACCAAGAAGACAAAACACCACCCCTAAGACTTTACGTACCTCTCTTATACGTTCTCCTTGATGGTGGAAATCCCTCCGATTTTGACCCCCCCCCCCCCTGCAATAGAAATGGATAATGATTGGCATCATTAATAGCATAAGGACCATCACCATAATGGCTAGAAGCAGGACGGCGACAAGCAATAATAAATCTTCAGTGTCATGGGGGTGGTATACTCACCCATAAATACCAGCTTCTCTAACTGTATCCATTCTTCTGATTTCCTGATCTTCTCTACTAAAATGTCACAAAACCCTTCAGCAAATTTAAAAAAAATATATTCAGAATAAGCTTTAATCAATTCTGCTTCAGTATACCATGAACAATTTTAAATTTATATAGTACACCCATTACTCCTAATCCTGGTCAAATATATCCGAACTCTTTTCCCATTAGTCTCACCTAATATACCTCTACTCATTACCCATTATACCCTTCCTCATACTCAGTATTCTTTTTTCAAATTCAATTGATTTTCGTCCTACCAGTTAGAAGGTCCTTTTCATCGAGAATTCATAGTAAGATTATTACCATTTGGCCTTAATTTACGAATTTTATTTGAAACTTCAACGAAAATCCTGAAATAGTTTCCAACGGTATTTGGTAACTTCGAGTGCGGGAAATGGTTACATAAACTCATTAAAGGCATTTCTAATGGGTATGCCAAATGGATCAAGGGATTATAGCGTCAATGGATTCATTATAATTAACATGCCGGGAGATGATACCCTTTGCTTCAATAGTTTACCAAATCAAAGCAAATGAGTGATTTGGTAACTCAGAACGTTATCTGGTAACCTAAAGCGATAATTGGTAACTTGTGCGAGATTGAGTAACTTGTGCGGGAAATGGTAACCTAGAGCGGGATTTAGTAACGATATAGCGGGAATTGGTAACAAAGCCGTATTGGGTAACGTGCGGGAAATGGTAATCTGAATCCATTTCAATACTTTCTACGGGGCAAAGAAAAGAAAAAGAGTATTAGAATGTCAACTTGGTTGTTATGTGTTCTGTGGGATTGGATAAGAGGGTGGGAAATGGTAACCAAGAGTGTGTTCATTAAATGGTTACTAAAATAACAGAATTCGTTCAGATGCCTCTTAGATTATTAAATGGAATTGCCGAAGCTGAGTGACTAAGATGACAATAAAACTACGGATTATTTTAACCCTAATCCTTACTTAACTGTACAAAATCCTTGCTAATTTGAAAAATGCTTAATTTTTATGAGCAAAGAATTCCTGCTTTTATTCAATCTTACCCTTAATGTTTAAGAAAGGAATGCTTATTTTTACTGTGATCAATGAATTCCTGCAGTTTCTGAATTAGTCTAACCTTATTATTAAGAACAAAAGAAACATTTTTGTGATATTCAGATGCTTAATTCTTAATCAATTGTGATTCAGAAAGTTGCTGTATCATCACTATATCACTTGATAGCCCTTTGTGAAACCTTGAAACGTGCAGCTGTCACCCATCCACGTACTGATCATGCTTGACGTTGGTTAACCTGCATCATCAAGACAAGGGACATGTCGCATAGCCAGAAATGCTATCTTACTTGTAAATCAGTATAAGTTCCTTTTATATTTCAGCTATTTTTCTTTGTTTTATTATTTTTTATTTGGACAAATGACATACACTTAAACAATTACAATGTGGTTTATGATACACACTGAATTAAAAAATACTAATGGGAAAAGTTTAAATTTTAATTTTCTCAAATTATCTCCAGTATTTTTATCAAAGCTAAGCAATGGAAGTAAGCTGATACATACCGGTCCATCTCAGTTGTTTCTTCCACTTTTTCCAAGGATGCAGTGGGTGAGGATATGCATCTTTCTTCAGCTGCGTCCATGGTACTTTCCCTACAAACAGTTCAAATGATTATTCAGCTGTTGTGCAAATAAAATAAAATTTAAAGTCATACAAGTATGCTTGTGCTCACAAACCTTTCATCATCACTTGGGTCTGTAAGGTCCTCCAGGTGTAGAGAAGGTACACATTCATCACTGCAAAATAAAGATATATGGATAATTGAAGAAATATATTTCTATACGATTGAATTAATGCTTCAAAATTCAACCTACGTCGTAAAGTTGTCCACAACTTTAGGACTTCGGAAGCGGAGGTCCTCAATGCGTTCTCTTTTGGAGATGTGGTGCGTCCTCCGCAGATGGTCCCCAAAGCGCGCAATGGCCTTGTTGCACAAACCCAGAGTATACCCGGGTTGAGCCCAAGGTATACCCTGGATGGGTTTAACTTATAGTAAAACAATATTAGACCTTAACTTAATGAGTCCAAGTTATTAACCTATATTTCACAGATTTGTGTATATTAAGTATATCAATTGAGTTTCATTAATATCAATCGTTCACTACATTTAATAAAGATCTTGCTACATTTAAAATTAGATTGTAGAATATAAATGAAGTCATTAGTCCATCAATTATTTCCAACAATGATTTCTATTTTGTTTATACAATTAATATTAATATTGCTTCTATATAGAAATACAGAATAATGAGCAAATAAAAAAAAAACTATTACCTTCCACAAGTGAAAAAGCCATTTAATCCAATCGAATCAACAGACAACCAAAAGAATGATAAAAACCCAAATCATCAGATATTTATAGAAAGAAATGATTGACAGTCACATGGGTAAATAGGCGGAGTCCCGCATTCCCGCACACGCATCTCGTCAAAGTGCCTATATCCTAACCCTAACCCTAACCCAGGTCAACTACTAACCCTAGCCCTAACCCTAACCTAACCCTAACCCTAACCCTCTAACCCTAACCCCAACCCTTAACCCTAACCCCTAACCCCTTACCCTAACCCTAACCCCCTAACACTAACCCTAATTCTAACTCTAACCCTTAACCCTAATTCCCTAAACCTTACCCTAACCCTAACCCCCTAACCCTAACCCTTACTGATGATCGGTGCAAATATCAGAGTGAAGCTGTTTCATCAGATAAATCTGATCGCTACAGTCTCATCATCACACCAAATCTCCCCTCACACCCACGTTTTGTCCCTATAGACCCATCTAACTTCAGTTGGAGCAAGTTACCAAATAGCGCTCTAAGATTAAAAATATTCAATTCACTTTGATTTCCCCAAATACAAGAGCTATGAGTATAGCCTTCACATATCCTATTTAGATTAAGCCCCTTTGTCCCCTCACACCCCAGATTTGTACATTGATCCCCTAAAACGTTTGATTGTTTGGGAAAGTAACCAAAATAGCGCTCTACGTTAATACATAGTTTAGACCTAAATGTTACCAAATCGCATTTTTAAAATTTATTAATGAATAAATAATTATTAAATGACAACAAAGATGACCATGGAGTGGAGTGAACAGTGTCCATCCAAAAAAACTGACAAAAAACAAATATTCGTCAGAAAAAAAGCCAAAGTCTGCTCAGAAAAAAATGCTGACAATCAGAGCAAAAAGCACATAATGCAATGCAGTCATGGCAAATACAAAAAAGAAGACAATGACGAATATAATAAATACTTATTATTTGTTATCTGAATGTAATTTGAATTAATTATTGTTAAGTTAAATAAGTAATGTGACAGAAAATGAACATCAATCATACACTCTGATCAAGATCAGTGACAATGCAGCAGAACACAGAAGAAGACGACACACAAGCTGTGGAAAAGAAAAGACAATACCAGTGCAAAGAGCTCTAATATCGGACTTGGTGGAATACAAAGGACATGGACAAATAAATGCTGATACTGATGCAATGCTTTATTTTTAAAGTTAAAAATTGTGAACTTTGGATTATAGTTTTGGAGTTTTATGTGTTGTTCTTTTCATGGAAAATGGGCAAGCAGGCTAATAAACCTTCTTAGCAATGTAAGGAAAAACTGAGTCAGAATTGTAATATGTCGGTGTATTCTATGTACATATGGCGAATCAAGTATTAGTGAATAAATAATTATTAAATGACAACAAAGAAGACCATGAAGTGGAGTAAACAGTGTCCATCCAGAAAAAAACTAACAAAAACAAATATTCGTCTGAGAAAAAGCCAACAAGTCTGCTCAGAAAAAAATGCCGACAATCAGAGCAAAAAGCACATAATGCAATGCAGACATGGCAAATATAAGAAAGAAGGCAATGAGCAATATGATATCGAACTATCATCTGTTATCTGAATGTAATTTGAATTAATTATTGTTAAGTTAAATAAGTAATGTGACAGAAAATGAACATAAATCATACACTCTGATCAAGATAAGTGACAATGCAGCAGAACAAAAAACAAGACGACACACGGGGTGTGAAAAAGAAAAGACAATACAAGTGCAAAGAGCTCTAATATCGTTCTTCATGGAATACAAACAAAAGATGAGACAGATATGTCTGCTCAGAAAAAATGCTGACATTCACAGCAAACATGCTGATAAAATGAACAACATTAATCAAATCACTTCTTACTCTCCCATTGGCAGATAAAAGTAAATTGCGCAAGGTAATGGAAATGTACAAACCAAGCAATGTTGCAAACTTAAAATTACAAACGGCAAATCAGCAGTTGATCTTCGATATCTCGAACATCGATATCTCAATACAACGAAGTGATTTGTAAGTCCCAAACACTTATTTTTAAAGTATGTTACCATCGATATCCCAGATACTCGGATATCTCGAAGTTATTAAACAATCCCATCAAGTTCAAGATAACGAAGCTTGACTGTATTACTGTTTTCTTTTCTTGTCCAGGGGCTGTTTCACGCTTTTTATCTGCCATACTTAATCACTTCTAATCTGTAAAAATCAAACACCATTAACATGGAAAAAAATTCAAGAATGCTTAGCGATGCAGGGATCCTGCAAATTTCATCATATCATCCCCACCTGATGATTTCTGGGATAAATTCTTTTCAGCTGTTAAATTTGAGTGTAACCATTTAATCACTTAGTAACTGATCAAAATAAACAACGTAGATTTTGAAATAAGGCTTGTCTTTTTTCTGTTGTAATTACAATTACAAGGGAAAACTAATTTATTTATATCACAACCAAAACGGGGGGCTTTAATCAACATAACATATTTAAGGATCATACTCCTAGTTTTTTTGTTGCTTTTTGGGGGGGGGTGTTTTGTTAGCTTTTTTTTTGTTTTGGTCTCTTTTTTTTGGATTCTTCGAAATAATTGTTTGTAGCTTTGATATAAATGTTGCTGAAATGTTTAAGTATCAACACTAAACACTTGGTTGCAACTGGACTTACTTACCCTCTATGTTTAATAATTGAGTGTTCTCTCCAATACTTTTGAATAATGTCAAAAATTAACAATCCAGTAATTACTTAAACACTATGAATCTTTAAAGTTTAAAAATATGCAATCATTAAACTGCTGCTCAAGACGCTTAAAAACGTAAAAGTTTATCAAATAACAGTTTCAAAAATACATTTCATATTTCCTGCTTAACAACGGCTTGATCGTTGATATAGTTTGTACTACTTAATAACATTTACTCCCTCTAACCTTTCATTTACTAAATGAAACGTGAAAAATGAATGTTTATTAAAAAAATTCTCTATTTTTAATAAAAAAAAATCCTATGACAAAATGTAAAACGCTTACCTTTTGAACGTCCGTTCTCGTCGACGACTAGTGTGGGAATGAAATGTCTAAAACTAGTCTGTAGTGTACGAATGGACTTTTTTGTAACTCTAACCCTGACAGGAAAAGACAATATCGAGTATTTGGTAAGATGGTCATATTTTTTTTCTAAATTGTTAATTGAACTTGCAATTCTTTCATTTGTAGTTTTACAAAATAACTTACGCTTTCCATCTGCCATACTTAATCACTTTTAACCTGTAAGAAATCAAATAACATTAACATGGAAAAAAAAATTCAAGAATGCTTAGCATTTTTATGTGATAATCAGATGTAGATGTCAGAAGATTAAACCTGGGTCATCACTGATTCTATCAGGGATCCTGCAAATTTCATCATATCATCCCCACCTGATGATTTCTGGGATAAATTCTTTTCAGCTATTAAATTTGACTGTAACCATCTAATCACTTAGTAACTGATCAAAATAAGGGTTAGGATTAGGGTTAGGGTATAGGGGTTTTTACGAAGATCGCTCAGGGGTTAGGGTTAGGGTTTGGGTTAGTAGTTGACCTGCCTGCCTGATCAAGGAAGCCTGATCAAGTTAGGGTTAGGGTTAAGGGTTAGGGGTTAGGGTTAGGGTTAGGTTATAGGGGTCTTTTATGGACGGAGTTTTTGCTATAGTAATATATAAACATCGCTGAATTGAAAACAGAAGCATTCCTGATGAAAACTCTTTCATTATAAAGGTCTGTTTAAAATTTAGATAGTGAATATGATTAATGTGGAGCATGGTGTAGAATCTGTTTTTGATCTTGCATTTTTATATAAGTAGCAGTACACAGAATATGCAAATACATTACGGAATGAAAATAGAGTTTTCGCTAGTTTTAAAAAATATAATTGTTTATAGTAATTGTGAAGAGAATGGTTTTTATATACGTATAGTATAGAGGTGTACGTTTTTAAGTAGAGCGAGGGAGAGATCTTCTTTGTAAGTAGTACAGTTTGATGACTATGTACGAGGGTTCGATTCCCTCCCTAGGCATAATGGAACAGAAAGCTGGTGCAAAGTGGGCAGATAGCCTAGTGGCCCCACATAATCAGAACTGTGAACATAATGATAGAATTAGCTATAAGAACAAGTGTTGTGCATGACAAAAGGTAACCATTAAATTGTACATGTATCACCTATTTTCTGTTGAAAGTGGGAATTGAACCCATTCCTTTTCCTGATTGAAAACAGGAAATGTGCTCGAGTACACCATATCAGCTTTTATTGATGATTATGTAATCTAATGCAGGGAAACGGAGAGAGAGAAATCTTAAATATATGGAATACTAAATCACTTCGGACATCCTCTAAATCTCTTAGTATCGATATTTCTACCCTTAATTATCCTAATACATATTAAAATAAAGGAGATATCACCACTAGTTTAAAGAAATACCCCTGTATAATGAATTTATACCTGGCCATGTAAACCCATAATTTTGAATTTCCCGCCAATTATATGTTATACTAAATCCCTTCGGACCACCTCTTAATCCTAGAGCATCAATATTTCTACACTGATTTATCCTAATATACATTAAAACAAAGAGATTAGAACCCTTAAATAACAGGAGTACCCTTGTATTATCAATTTATACCCCCTGAGTATACCCATAAATTTCAATTTGACATTAAATATATGGCATACTAAATCACTTTGGACACCCTCTAAATCTCTTAATATCTACCCTTAATTTTCCTAATACATATTAAAACCAAGGAGATATCACCACTAGTTTAAAGAAATACCCCTGTATTATAAATTTATACCCGGACAAGTAAACCCATAATTTTGAATTTCCCGCTAATTATATTATATTACTAAATCCCTTTGGACCACCTATTATTCTATAAGCATCAATATTTCTACCTTCATTTATTCTAATATACATTAAAACCAAGATATTTGGACCCTTAGATAACAGGAGACTCCTTGTTTTATCAATTTATACCCCCCTGAGTATACCCATAAATTTCAATTTGATGTTTAATATATGGCATACTAAATCCATCCGAACACCCTCTAAATCTCTAAATATCAACATTTCAACCCTTATTTATCCTTATACACATTATAACAAAGAAATTAGGACCCTTAGTTAAAAGAAATACCCCTCTATTTTGATTTTATACTCACCTAAGTGAACCCATAATTTTCAATTTACATGAAATTATATGGTACACTTAATCCATTTTGACCCCCACTAAAACTCTAAGTATGAACATTTCAACCCTCATTTTTCTTAATACACATTAATACAAAGGAATTAGGACAATAAGATTAAAGGATTACCTCTCTATTATTAATTTATACCCCCCTGAGTATACCCATAGATTTCAATTTGACGATAAATATAGTGGACACTTAATCCATTCGGAAATCCTATAAATCTCTAAATATCAATATTTCAACCTTTATTTATTCTAATACCCATTATTACAAAGGAATTAGGACCCTTAGTTAAAATAAATTCCCCTCTATTTTGATTTAATACTTGCTTAAGTGAACCCATAATTTTTCAATTTACATGAAATTATATGGTACACTTAATCCATTTTGACCCCCACTTAATCTCTACGAATGAACATTTCAACCCTCATATTTCCCAATTCACATTAATACAAAGGAATTAGGACAATTAGATTAAAAAATTACCTCTCTATTATTAATTTATACCCCCCTGAGTATACCCATAGATTTTAATTTGACGATAAATATAGTGCACACTAAATTCATTCGGAAACCCTCTAAATCTCTTAATATCAACATTTCAACCCTTATTTATCCGAATACCCATTATTACAAAGGAATTAGGACCCTGAGTTAAAAAAATTACCCCTCTATTTTGAATTTATATCCACCTAAGTGAACCCATAATTTTCAATTTACATGAAATTTCATTGTACACTTAATCCATTTTGACCCCCACTAAATCTTTTAATATAAACATTTAAACCCTTATTTATCATAATACCCATTAATACAAAGGAATTAGGACCCTTAGTTAAAAGAATTACACCTCTATTTTAAATTTATATCTGCCTAAGTGAACCCATAATTTTCAATTTACATGAAATTATATGGTACACTTAATCCATTTTGACCCCCACTAAAACTCTAAGTATGAACATTTCAACCCCCATTTGTCCATATAAACATTAATACAAAGGAATTAGGACCCAAAGAAAAAATGATTACCATTTCATTTTTAATTTATACCTGCCTGAGTATACCCATACATTTCAATTTGCTCACCCATAACTCTTTAACTTAATTTAAATACACATGTTAAACTATTGAAATATCTTCGTTTGATGCAAAAAATAGTCTGATCCAAATGATAAATGCATTTATGAATATAAGTAACTTTTTTTGTACTTCATAAACAACATTTTGAAGATTACGATTAAGATTAAATTTAAGCTTAAGGTTAAGGTTAAGTTTAAGGTTAGTGTTTAGGTTAAGAATAAGTTTAAGGTTAGAATTTAGGTTAAGGTTAAGTTTATGGTTAATGTTTAGGTTAAGATTAAGTTTAAGTTTAAGGTTAGAATTTAGGTTAAGGTTAAGTTTAAGGGTTAGGGTTAGGGTATAGGGGTTTTTACGAAGATCGCTCCGGGGTTAGGGTTAGGGTTAGTAGTTGACCTGCCTGCCTGATCAAGGAAGCCTGATCAATTTTCTAAAAATATCTTTAGAATCTCGTTGTCTATAAATAGAATCTCTACTGTACTAGTCCAAATAGAAATTGATGTGATGTCATTCTATATTAGTTTTGTGTAGTCTCGTTTTAATATTTGTTACTTTTGAATGCAAATTTTGATATTCTTTTGAAAAAAGAAGTGATTTTATATTGTTGATAAGACCAGTTTCTTAAATTATGATTTATGTCATTCGTATAGTGTATTGTGTTTGACAATTTATATAATTAACGATTTGAAACGTGTTGTCTGTTTTGGATGTATATATCATTTTATATTTTGGTTTGTTCATTGTGTTTCTTTTCATAGTGTGTAATCTAAAGTGATAACAATAATTAAAGAAAATGAACTTATGTGCAGGAAAATAACGTCGTACGATATTTAAATGATTGATCATTTTAACCCCCAATAAAGTCATTTAATTCCCAATTATCCCATTTGTAAACAATAACAAAATTTGAACTGTTTGAACAAAATATCCTTCTGTCATGGTGTCTTTATTATTACATTAGAAGTCCTATTTCCATTCAATGTTGGTATATTGGAGGTATTAGGGGTAAGGGTGTAAAGTGCAAGGTATAGGGTGTGAGTGTCAGCATTAGGGTAAATAACTGTATGGTAGGGTAAAACGTTGAAGGTTTATGGTGTAGGGTGTAGGGATTACAAGGGTTAAGGTATAGGGTATGTGGTGTAGGGGTTACAAGGTATAGGGTATAGGGTGTAGGGGTTACAAGGGTTAAGGTATAGGGTGTAGGGTGTAGGGTTAGGGTGTAGGGGTTAGGGTGTAGTGTGTAGGGTTGGGGTGTAGGGTTAGGGTTAGGGTGTAGGTTAGGGTTAGGGTATAGGGGTTTTTACGAAGATCGCCTCGGAGCAATCTCGTCAATGTCAAAGCATTGTCACGGGGTCTTTGAGATGCGGAGTTTTGATTTTCCTAAGTACAAGAGCTATGAGGATAGTCTTCACAAATCCTAATTAATTTGAGCCCTTCTGTCCACTTACACCCCTGGTTTGTCCCTAAACCCCTTTAATACTTAGATTTATTGGGGCAGTTACTAAATAGCGCCCTTACATGAGAAAAAAATTGATTCATTTTGATATCCCTTAGTACAAGAGCTATGAGGATAGTCTTCACATAGTACATAGGGGGGAAAAATTAATAATTAAAAAACAAACCAAGCAAACAAACAAACTATCCCCACAAACCCACACCGATACTTACATCTTGTTTGATCCGTCCCTCCGCACAAATCAACCTGAAATATAGAATGTAAAGTCTTAGGGGTAATGCTCTCATTCTTTGGTATATAAAGACAAAGCTTGACACCTACAGAATCTTATAATTCCAAAGCAAAATGCTCAAACAATGACCGCTTTATGATATACATGCATGCACCGAGTGATGGAGACTGTTTATATCACACTTTAACTCAAAAGCATCGCCATAAACTTAACACAGGAGGAACTCACTTTGGTGAGATGCGAACATAAATTGGCCAAGTACACACAAGTACCCAATATACACTGTCCAGTGTATGGATGGCTACTATATAAAGTACAGGGCAGACAGAGGACGAAGACTAAATACCAATCTGAGCATCGAAGACGACCAACTTCAAATTGGAGCTTTTACAAAGTTAATATTTAACTTTTACAGACTGAATATTTAAGACCAAGAAGACAAAACACCACCCCTAAGACTTTACGTACCTCTCTTATACGTTCTCCTTGATGGTGGAAATCCCTCCGATTTTGACCCCCCTGCAATAGAAATGGATAATGATTGGCACCATTAATAGCATAAGGACCATCACCATAATGGCTAGAAGCAGGACGGCGACAAGCAATAATAAATCTTCAGTGTCATGGGGGTGGTATACTCACCCATAAATACCAGCTTCTCTAACTGTATCCATTCTTCTGATTTCCTGATCTTCTCTACTAAAATGTCACAAAACCCTTCAGCAAATTTTAAAACAAGAGGCCCATGGGCCACATCGCTCACCTGAGGAACAATAGGTTATGATAAAATCAGCTTAATTTAGTCATAATAAAAACTATCTGGACAATGTAGTATAATATACATGTAGATCCTGTTTAAATAAAAATCAATTTTTTCCACTGGATATTCTTATGTTTATTATCATTAGTCCCTTTTCTAACAGGATGATTTTATAGTAATATCACATGTTGTGCATTGCAGCTCTCAAAAAGATCCTAAACAATTGTTTATAAATGGGATATAAACCTGCATCAAACTCTGAACCCCTTGTGAGACCCAATCGTCCACGAATCATCCAGAAGCCAAACTCTAAACAATATTAAATATTCACCTGGCTGATTAGTTTCTGAGAAGAAGATTTTTAAAGATTTTCTCTTAATATTCCTATGTAAAATTTCCACCCCTATTGTGGCCCCACTCTACCACCCAGGAATCATGATTTTCACAACTGTGAATCTAAACTACCTGAGGATGCTTCCACATAAGTTTCAGCTTTCCTGGCCTAACGGTTTTTGAGAAGAAGATTTTTAAAGATTTACTCTATATATTCCTATGTAAAAAGTCGACCCCCCATTGTGGCCTTACCCTACCCCCGGGGGTCATGATTTTCACAACTTTGAATCTACACTACCTGAGGATGCTTCCACATAAGTTTCAGCTTTCCTGGCCTAACGGTTTTTGAGAAGAAGATTTTTAAAGATTTACTCTATATATTCCTATGTAAAAAGTCGACCCCCCATTGTGGTCCCACCCTACCCCCGGGGGTCATGATTTTCACAACTTTAAATCTACACTACCTGAGAATGCTTCCACATAAGTTTCAGCTTTCCTGGCCTAACGGTTTTTGAGAAGAAGATTTTTAAAGATTTACTCTTTATATTCCTATGTAAAAAGTTGACCCCCCATTGTGGCCGCATCCTACCCCCGGGGGTCATGATTTTCACAACTTTGAATCTACACTACCTGAGGATGCGTCCACATAAGTTTCAGGTTTCCTGGCCTAACGGTTTTTGAGAAGAAGATTTTTAAAGATTTACTCTATATATTCCTATGTAAAAAGTCGACCCCCCATTGTGGCCCCGTCCTACCCCCGGGGGTCATGATTTTCACAACTTTGAATCTACACTACCTGAGGATGCTTCCACATAAGTTTCAGCTTTCCTGGCCAAATGGTTCTTGAGAAGAAGATTTTTGAATATTTCTCGAAAATTTTCATTAATTCCTAATTATCTCCCCTTGTAAGAGGACTTGGTCCTTAATTTTCACAACTTTGAATCCTCTTTATCTAAGGATGCTATGTGCCAAGTTTGGTTGAAATTGGCCCAGTGGTTCTTGAGAAGATGTTGAAAATGTGAAAAGTTTACAGACGGACATACAGACAGACGGACAGACAGACAGACGGACAGACGGACGACAGACAAAATGTGATCAGAATAGCTCACTTGAGCTTTCAGCTTAGGTGAGCTAAAAATATATTCAGAATAAGCTTTAATCAATTCTGCTTCAGTATACCCTGAACAATTTTAAATTTATATAGTACACCCATTACTCCTAATCCTGGTCAAATATATCCGAACTCTTTTCCCATTAGTCTCACCTAATATACCTCTACTCATTACCCATTATACCCTTCCTCATACTCAGTATTCTTTTTTCAAATTCAATTGATTTTCGTCCTACCAGTTAGAAGGTCCTTTTCATCGAGAATTCATAGTAAGATTATTACCATTTGGCCTTAATTTACGAATTTTATTTGAAACTTCAACGAAAATCCTGAAATAGTTTCCAACGGTATTTGGTAACTTCGAGTGCGGGAAATGGTAACATAAACTCATTAAAGGCATTTCTAATGGGTATGCCAAATGGATCAAGGGATTATAGCGTCAATGGATTCATTATAATTAACATGCCGGGAGATGATACCCTTTGCTTCAATAGTTTACCAAATCAAAGCAAATGAGTGATTTGGTAACTCAGAACGTTATCTGGTAACCTAAAGCGATAATTGGTAACTTGTGCGGGATTGAGTAACTTGTGCGGGAAATGGTAATCTAGAGCGGGATTTAGTAACGATATAGCGGGAATTGGTAACAAAGCCGTATTGGGTAACGTGCGGGAAATGGTAATCTGATTGCATTTCAATACTTTCTACCGGACAAAGAAAAGAAAAAGAGTATTAGAATGTCAACTTGGTTGTTATGTGTTCTGTGGGATTGGATAAGAGGGTGGGAAATGGTAACCAAGAGTGTGTTCATTAAATGGTTACTAAAATAACAGAATTCGTTCAGATGCCTCTTAGATTATTAAATGGAATTGCCGAAGCTGAGTGACTAAGATGACAATAAAACTACGGATTATATCAACCCTAATCCTTACTTAACTGTACAAAATCCTTGCTAATTTGAAAAATGCTTAATTTTTATGAGCAAAGAATTCCTGCTTTTATTCAATCTTACCCTTAATGTTTAAGAAAGGAATGCTTATTTTTACTGTGATCAATGAATTCCTGCAGTTTCTGAATTAGTCTAACCTTATTATTAAGAACAAAAGAAACATTTTTGTGATATTCAGATGCTTAATTCTTAATCAATTGTGATTCAGAAAGTTGCTGTATCATCACTATATCACTTGATAGCCCTTTGTGAAACCTTGAAACGTGCAGCTGTCACCCATCCACGTACTGATCATGCTTGACGTTGGTTAACCTGCATCATCAAGACAAGGGACATGTCGCATAGCCAGAAATGCTATCTTACTTGTAAATCAGTATAAGTTCCTTTTATATTTCAGCTATTTTTCTTTGTTTTATTATTTTTTATTTGGACAAATGACATACACTTAAACAATTACAATGTGGTTTATGATACACACTGAATTAAAAAATACTAATGGGAAAAGTTTAAATTTTAATTTTCTCAAATTATCTCCAGTATTTTTATCAAAGCTAAGCAATGGAAGTAAGCTGATACATACCGGTCCATCTCAGTTGTTTCTTCCACTTTTTCCAAGGATGCAGTGGGTGAGGATATGCATCTTTCTTCAGCTGCGTCCATGGTACTTTCCCTACAAACAGTTCAAATGATTATTCAGCTGTTGTGCAAATAAAATAAAATTTAAAGTCATACAAGTATGCTTGTGCTCACAAACCTTTCATCATCACTTGGGTCTGTAAGGTCCTCCAGGTGTAGAGAAGGTACACATTCATCACTGCAAAATAAAGATATATGGATAATTGAAGAAATATATTTCTATACGATTGAATTAATGCTTCAAAATTCAACCTACGTCGTAAAGTTGTCCACAACTTTAGGACTTCGGAAGCGGAGGTCCTCAATGCGTTCTCTTTTGGAGATGTGGTGCGTCCTCCGCAGATGGTCCCCAAAGCGCGCAATGGCCTTGTTGCACAAACCCAGAGTATACCCGGGTTGAGCCCAAGGTATACCCTGGATGGGTTTAACTTATAGTAAAACAATATTAGACCTTAACTTAATGAGTCCAAGTTATTAACCTATATTTCACAGATTTGTGTATATTAAGTATATCAATTGAGTTTTATTAATATAAATCGTTCACTACATTTAATAAAGATCTTGCTACATTTAAAATTAGATTGTAGAATATAAATGAAGTCATTAGTCCATCAATTATTTCCAACAATGATTTCTATTTTGTTTATACAATTAATATTAATATTGCTTCTATATAGAAATACAGAATAATGAGCAAATAAAAAAAAAACTATTACCTTCCACAAGTGAAAAAGCTATTTAATCCAATCGAATCAACAGACAACCAAAAGAATGATAAAAACCCAAATCATCAGATATTTATAGAAAGAAATGATTGACAGTCACATGGGTAAATAGGCGGAGTCCCGCATTCCCGCACACGCATCTCGTCAAAGTGCCTATATCCTAACCCTAACCCTAACCCAGGTCAACTACTAACCCTAACCCTAACCCTAACCTTACCCTAACCCTAACCCTCTAACCCTAACCCCAACCCTTAACCCTAACCCCTTACCCTAACCCTAACCCCCTAACACTAACCCTAACTCTAACTCTAACTCTAACTCTAACCCTTAACCCTAATTCCCTAAACCTTACCCTAACCCTAACCCCCTAACCCTAACCCTTACTGATGATCGGTGCAAATATCAGAGTGAAGCTGTTTCATCAGATAAATCTGATCGCTACAGTCTCATCATCACACCAAATATCCCCTCACACCCACGTTTTGTCCCTATAGACCCATCTAACTTCAGTTGGAGCAAGTTACCAAATAGCGCTCTAAGATTAAAAATATTCTATCCACTTTGATTTCCCCAAATACAAGAGCTATGAGTATAGCCTTCACATATCCTATTTAGATTAAGCCCCTTTGTCCCCTCACACCCCAGATTTGTACATTGATCCCCTAAAACGTTTGATTGTTTGGGAAAGTAACCAAAATAGCGCTCTACGTTAATACATAGTTTAGACCTAAATGTTACCAAATCGCATTTTTAAAATTTATTAATGAATAAATAATTATTAAATGACAACAAAGATGACCATGGAGTGGAGTGAACAGTGTCCATCCAAAAAAACTGACAAAAAACAAATATTCGTCAGAAAAAAAGCCAAAAAGTCTGCTCAGAAAAAAATGCTGACAATCAGAGCAAAAAGCACATAATGCAATGCAGTCATGGCAAATACAAAAAAGAAGACAATGACGAATATAATAAATACTTATTATTTGTTATCTGAATGTAATTTGAATTAATTATTGTTAAGTTAAATAAGTAATGTGACAGAAAATGAACATTAATCATACACTCTGATCAAGATCAGTGACAATGCAGCAGAACACAGAAGAAGACGACACACAAGCTGTGGAAAAGAAAAGACAATACCAGTGCAAAGAGCTCTAATATCGGACTTGGTGGAATACAAAGGACATGGACAAATAAATGCTGATACTGATGCAATGCTTTATTTTTAAAGTTAAAAATTGTGAACTTTGGATTATAGTTTTGGAGTTTTATGTGTTGTTCGTTTCATGGAAAATGGGCAAGCAGGCTAATAAACCTTCTTAGCAATGTAAGGAAAAACTGAGTCAGAATTGTAATATGTCGGTGTATTCTATGTACATATGGCGAATCAAGTATTAGTGAATAAATAATTATTAAATGACAACAAAGAAGACCATGAAGTGGAGTAAACAGTGTCCATCCAGAAAAAAACTAACAAAACAAATATTCGTCTGAGAAAAAGCCAACAAGTCTGCTCAGAAAAAAATGCCGACAATCAGAGCAAAAAGCACATAATGCAATGCAGACATGGCAAATATAAGAAAGAAGGCAATGAGCAATATGATATCGAACTATCATCTGTTATCTGAATGTAATTTGAATTAATTATTGTTAAGTTAAATAAGTAATGTGACAGAAAATGAACATAAATCATACACTCTGATCAAGATAAGTGACAATGCAGCAGAACAAAAAAGAAGACGACACACGGGGTGTGAAAAAGAAAAGACAATACAAGTGCAAAGAGCTCTAATATCGTTCTTCATGGAATACAAACAAAAGATGAGACAGATATGTCTGCTCAGAAAAAAATGCTGACAATCACAGCAAACATGCTGATAAAATGAACAACATTAATCAAATCACTTCTTACTCTCCCATTGGCAGATAAAAGTAAATTGCGCAAGGTAATGGAAATGTACAAACCAAGCAATGTTGCAAACTTAAAATTACAAACGGCAAATCAGCAGTTGATCTTCGATATCTCGAACATCGATATCTCAATACAACGAAGTGATTTGTAAGTCCCAAACACTTATTTTTAAAGTATGTTACCATCGATATCCCAGATACTCGGATATCTCGAAGTTATTAAACAATCCCATCAAGTTCAAGATAACGAAGCTTGACTGTATTACTGTTTTCTTTTCTTGTCCAGGGGCTGTTTCACGCTTTTTATCTGCCATACTTAATCACTTCTAATCTGTAAAAATCAAACACCATTAACATGGAAAAAAATTCAAGAATGCTTAGCGATGCAGGGATCCTGCAAATTTCATCATATCATCCCCACCTGATGATTTCTGGGATAAATTCTTTTCAGCTGTTAAATTTGAGTGTAACCATTTAATCACTAAGTAACTGATCAAAATAAACAACGTAGATTTTGAAATAAGGCTTGTCTTTTTACTGTTGTAATTACAATTACAAGGGAAAACTAATTTATTTATATCACAACCAAAACGGGGGGCTTTAATCAACATAACATATTTAAAGATCATACTCCTAGTTTTTTTGTTGCTTTTTTTTGGGGGGGGGGGGTGTTTTGTTAGTTTTTTTTTTTGTTTTGGTCTTTTTTTTTGGATTCTTCGAAATAATTGTTTGTAGCTTTGATATAAATGTTGCTGAAATGTTTAAGTATCAACACTAAACACTTGGTTGCAACTGGACTTACTTACCCTCTATGTTTAATAATTGAGTGTTTGAATAATGTCAAAAATTAACAATCCAGTAATTACTTAAACACTATGAATCTTTAAAGTTTAAAAATATGCAATCATTAAACTGCTGCTCAAGACGCTTAAAAACGTAAAAGTTTATCAAATAACAGTTTCAAAAATACATTTCATATTTCCTGCTTAACAACGGCTTGATCGTTGATATAGTTTGTACTACTTAAGAACATTTACTCCCTCTAACCTTTCATTTACTAAATGAAACGTGAAAAATGAATGTTTATTAAAAAAATTCTCTATTTTTAATAAAAAAAAATCCTATGACAAAATGTAAAACGCTTACCTTTTGAACGTCCGTTCTCGTCGACGACTAGTGTGGGAATGAAATGTCTAAAACTAGTCTGTAGTGTACGAATGGACTTTTTTGTAACTCTAACCCTGACAGGAAAAGACAATATCGAGTGTTTGGTAAGATGGTCATATTTTTTTTCTAAATTGTTAATTGCACTTGCAATTCTTTCATTTGTAGTTTTACAAAATAACTTACGCTTTCCATCTGCCATACTTAATCACTTTTAACCTGTAAGAAATCAAATATCATTAACATGGAAAAAAAAATTCAAGAATGCTTAGCATTTTTATGTGATAATCAGATGTAGATGTCAGAAGATTAAACCTGGGTCATCACTGATTCTATCAGGGATCCTGCAAATTTCATCATATCATCCCCACCTGATGATTTCTGGGATAAATTCTTTTCAGCTATTAAATTTGACTGTAACCATCTAATCACTTAGTAACTGATCAAAATAAGGGTTAGGATTAGGGTTAGGGTATAGGGGTTTTTACGAAGATCGCTCAGGGGTTAGGGTTAGGGTTTGGGTTAGTAGTTGACCTGCCTGCCTGATCAAGGAAGCCTGATCAAGTTAGGGTTAGGGTTAAGGGTTAGGGGTTAGGGTTAGGGTTAGGTTATAGGGGTCTTTGATGGACGGAGTTTTTGCTATAGTAATATATAAACATCGCTGAATTGAAAACAGAAGCATTCCTGATGAAAACTCTTTCATTATAAAGGTCTGTTTAAAATTTAGATAGTGAATATGATTAATGTGGAGCATGGTGTAGAATCTGTTTTTGATCTTGCATTTTTATATAAGTAGCAGTACACAAAATATGCAAATACATCACGGAATGAAAATAGAGTTTTCGCTAGTTTTAAAAAATATAATTGTTTATAGTAATTGTGAAGAGAATGGTTTTTATATACGTATAGTATAGAGGTGTACGTTTTTAAGTAGAGCGAGGGAGAGATCTTCTTTGTAAGTAGTACAGTTTGATGACTATTTACGAGGGTTCGATTCCCTCCCTAGGCATAATGGAACAGAAAGCTGGTGCAAAGTGGGCAGATAGCCTAGTGGCCCCACATAATCAGAACTGTGAACATAATGATAGAATTAGCTATAAGAACAAGTGTTGTGCATGACAAAAGGTAACCATTAAATTGTACATGTATCACCTATTTTCTGTTGAAAGTGGGAATTGAACCCATTCCTTTTCCTGATTGAAAACAGGAAATGTGCTCGAGTACACCATATCAGCTTTTATTGATGATTATGTAATCTAATGCAGAGAAACGGAGAGAGAGAAATCTTAAATATATGGAATACTAAATCACTTCGGACATCCTCTAAATCTCTTAGTATCGATATTTCTACCCTTAATTATCCTAATACATATTAAAATAAAGGAGATATCACCACTAGTTTAAAGAAATACCCCTGTATTATGAATTTATACCTGGCCATGTAAACCCATAATTTTGAATGTCCCGCCAATTATATGTTATACTAAATCCCTTCGGACCACCTCTTAATCCTAGAGCATCAATATTTCTACACTCATTTATCCTAATATACATTAAAACAAAGAGATTAGAACCCTTAAATAACAGGAGTACCATTGTATTATCAATTTATACCCCCCTGAGTATACCCATAAATTTCAATTTGACATTAAATATATGGCATACTAAATCACTTTGGACACCCTCTAAATCTCTTAATATCTACCCTTAATTTTCCTAATACATATTAAAACCAAGGAGATATCACCACTAGTTTAAAGAAATACCCCTGTATTATAAATTTATACCCGGACAAGTAAACCCATAATTTTGAATTTCCCGCTAATTATATTATATTACTAAATCCCTTTGGACCACCTATTATTCTATAAGCATCAATATTTCTACCTTCATTTATTCTAATATACATTAAAACAAAGATATTTGGACCCTTAGATAACAGGAGACTCCTTGTTTTATCAATTTATACCCCCCTGAGTATACCCATAAATTTCAATTTGATGTTTAATATATGGCATACTAAATCCATCCGAACACCCTCTAAATCTCTAAATATCAACATTTCAACCCTTATTTATCCTTAAACACATTATAACAAAGAAATTAGGACCCTTAGTTAAAAGAAATACCCCTCTATTTTGATTTTATACCCACCTAAGTGAACCCATCATTTTCAATTTACATGAAATTATATGGTACACTTAATCCATTTTGACCCCCACTAAAACTCTAAGTATGAACATTTCAACCCTCATTTTTCTTAATACACATTAATACAAAGGAATTAGGACAATTAGATTAAAGGATTACCTCTCTATTATTAATTTATACCCCCCTGAGTATACCCATAGATTTCAATTTGACGATAAATATAGTGGACACTTAATCCATTCGGAAATCCTATAAATCTCTAAATATCAATATTTCAACCTTTATTTATTCTAATACCCATTATTACAAAGGAATTAGGACCCTTAGTTAAAAGAAATTCTCCTCTATTTTGATTTAATACTTGCTTAAGTGAACCCATAATTTTGCAATTTACATGAAATTATATGGTACACTTAATCCATTTTGACCCCCACTTAATCTCTACGAATGAACATTTCAACCCTCATATTTCCCAATGCACATTAATACAAAGGAATTAGGACAATTAGATTAAAAGATTACCTCTCTATTATTAATTTATACCCCCCTGAGTATACCCATAGATTTTAATTTGACGATAAATATAGTGCACACTAAATTCATTCGGAAACCCTCTAAATCTCTTAATATCAACATTTCAACCCTTATTTATCCGAATACCCATTATTACAAAGGAATTAGGACACTGAGTTAAAAGAATTACCCCTCTATTTTGAATTTATATCCACCTAAGTGAACCCATAATTTTCAATTTACATGAAATTTCATTGTACACTTAATCCATTTTGACCCCCACTAAATCTTTTAATATAAACATTTCAACCCTTATTTATCATAATACCCATTAATACAAAGGAATTAGGACCCTTAGTTAAAAGAATTACACCTCTATTTTAAATTTATATCTGCCTAAGTGAACCCATAATTTTCAATTTACATGAAATTATATGGTACACTTAATCCATTTTGACCCCCACTAAAACTCTAAGTATGAACATTTCAACCCCCATTTGTCCATATAAACATTAATACAAAGGAATTAGGACCCAAAGAAAAAATGATTACCATTTCATTTTTAATTTATACCTGCCTGAGTATACCCATAAATTTCAATTTGCTCACCCATAACTCTTTAACTTAATTTAAATACACATGTTAAACTATTGAAATATCTTCGTTTGATGCAAAAAATAGTCTGATCCAAATGATAAATGCATTTATGAATATAAGTAACTTTTTTGTACTTCATAAACAACAATTTGAAGATTACGATTAAGATTAAATTTAAGCTTAAGGTTAAGGTTAAGTTTAAGGTTAGTGTTTAGGTTAAGAATAAGTTTTAGGTTAGAATTTAGGTTAAGGTTAAGTTTATGGTTAATGTTTAGGTTAAGATTAAGTTTAAGTTTAAGGTTAGAATTTAGGTTAAGGTTAAGTTTAAGGGTTAGGGTTAGGGTATAGGGGTTTTTACGAAGATCGCTCCGGGGTTAGGGTTAGGGTTAGTAGTTGACCTGCCTGCCTGATCAAGGAAGCCTGATCAATTTTCTAAAAATATCTTTAGAATCTCGTTGTCTATAAATAGAATCTCTACTGTACTAGTCCAAATAGAAATTGATGTGATGTCATTCTATATTAGTTTTGTGTAGTCTCGTTTTAATATTTGTTACTTTTGAATGCAAATTTTGATATTCTTTTGAAAAAAGAAGTGATTTTATATTGTTGATAAGACCAGTTTCTTAAATTATGATTTATGTCATTCGTATAGTGTATTGTGTTTGACAATTTATATAATTAACGATTTGAAACGTGTTGTCTGTTTTGGATGTATATATCATTTTATATTTTGGTTTGTTCATTGTGTTTCTTTTCATAGTGTGTAATCTAAAGTGATAACAATAATTTAAGAAAATGAACTTATGTGCAGGAAAATAACGTCGTACGATATTTAAATGATTGATCATTTTAACCCCCAATAAAGCCATTTAATTCCCAATTATCCCATTTGTAAACAATAACAAAATTTGAACTGTTTGAACAAAATATCCTTCTGTCATGGTGTCTTTATTATTACATTAGGAGTCCTACTTCCATTCAATGTTGGTATATTGGAGGTATTAGGGGTAAGGGTGTAAAGTGCAAGGTATAGGGTGTGAGTGTCAGCATTAGGGTAAATAACTGTATGGTAGGGTAAAACGTTGAAGGTTTATGGTGTAGGGTGTAGGGATTACAAGGGTTAAGGTATAGGGTATGTGGTGTAGGGGTTACAAGGTATAGGGTATAGGGTGTAGGGGTTACAAGGGTTAAGGTATAGGGTGTAGGGTGTAGGGTTAGGGTGTAGGGGTTAGGGTGTAGTGTGTAGGGTTGGGGTGTAGGGTTAGGGTTAGGGTTAGGGTATAGGGGTTTTTACGAAGATCGCCTCGGAGCAATCTCGTCAATGTCAAAGCATTGTCACGGGGTCTTTGAGATGCGGAGTTTTGATTTTCCTAAGTACAAGAGCTATGAGGATAGTCTTCACAAATCCTAATTAATTTGAGCCCTTCTGTCCACTTACACCCCTGGTTTGCCCCTAAACCCCTTTAATACTTAGATTTATTGGGGCAGTTACTAAATAGCGCCCTTACATGAGAAAAAAATTGATTCATTTTGATATCCCTTAGTACAAGAGCTATGAGGATAGTCTGCACATAGTACATAGGGGGGAAAAATTAATAATTAAAAAACAAACCAAGCAAACAAACAAACTATCCCCACAAACCCACACCGATACTTACATCTTGTTTGATCCGTCCCTCCGCACAAATCAACCTGAAATATATAATGTAAAGTCTTAGGGGTAATGCTCTCATTCTTTGGTATATAAAGACAAAGCTTGACACCTACAGAATCTTATAATTCCAAAGCAAAATGCTCAAACAATGACCGCTTTATGATATACATGCATGCACCGAGTGATGAAGACTGTTTATATCACACTTTAACTCAAAAGCATCGCCATAAACTTAACACAGGAGGAACTCACTTTGGTGAGATGCGAACATAAATTGGCCAAGTACACACAAGTACCCAATATACACTGTCCAGTGTATGGATGGCTACTATATAAAGTACAGGGCAGACAGAGGACGAAGACTAAATACCAATCTGAGCATCGAAGACGACCAACTTCAAATTGGAGCTTTTACAAAGTTAATATTTAACTTTTACAGACTGAATATTTAAGACCAAGAAGACAAAACACCACCCCTAAGACTTTACGTACCTCTCTTATACGTTCTCCTTGATGGTGGAAATCCCTCCGATTTTGACCCCCCTGCAATAGAAATGGATAATGATTGGCACCATTAATAGCATAAGGATCATCACCATAATGGCTAGAAGCAGGACGGCGACAAGCAATAATAAATCTTCAGTGTCATGGGGGTGGTATACTCACCCATAAATACCAGCTTCTCTAACTGTATCCATTCTTCTGATTTCCTGATTTTCTCTACTAAAATGTCACAAAACCCTTCAGCAAATTTTAAAACAAGAGGCCCATGGGCCACATCGCTCACCTGAGGAACAATAGGTTATGATAAAATCAGCTTAATTTAGTCATAATAAAATCTGGACAATGTAGTATAATATACATGTAGATCCTGTTTAAATAAAAATCAATTTTTTCCACTGGATATTATTATGTTTATTATCATTAGTCCCTTTTCTAACAGGATGATTTTATAGTAATATCACATGTTGTGCATTGCAGCTCTCAAAAAGATCCTAAACAATTGTTTATAAATGGGATATAAACCTGCATCAAACTCTGAACCCCTTGTGAGACCCAATCGTCCACGAATCATCCAGAAGCCAAACTCTAAACAATATTAAATATTCACCTGGCTGATTAGTTTCTGAGAAGAAGATTTTTAAAGATTTTCTCTTAATATTCCTATGTAAAATTTCCACCCCTATTGTGGCCCCACTCTACCACCCAGGAATCATGATTTTCACAACTGTGAATCTAAACTACCTGAGGATGCTTCCACATAAGTTTCAGCTTTCCTGGCCTAACGGTTTTTGAGAAGAAAATTTTTAAAGATTTACTCTATATATTCCTATGTAAAAAGTCGACCCCCCATTGTGGCCTTACCCTACCCCCGGGGGTCATGATTTTCACAACTTTGAATCTACACTACCTGAGGATGCTTCCACATAAGTTTCAGCTTTCCTGGCCTAACGGGTTTTGAGAAGAAGATTTTTAAAGATTTACTCTATATATTCCTATGTAAAAAGTCGACCCCCCATTGTGGCCCCACCCTACCCCCGGGGGTCATGATTTCCACAACTTTAAATCTACACTACTTGAGGATGCTTCCACATAAGTTTCAGCTTTCCTGGCCTAACGGTTTTTGAGAAGAAGATTTTTAAAGATTTACTCTATATATTCCTATGTAAAAAGTCGACCCCCCATTGTGGCCCCGTCCTACCCCCGGGGGTCATGATTTTCACAACTTTGAATCTACACTACCTGAGGATGCTTCCACATAAGTTTCAGCTTTCCTGGCCAAATGGTTCTTGAGAAGAAGATTTTTGAATATTTCTCGAAAATTTTCATTAATTCCTAATTATCTCCCCTTGTAAGAGGACTTGGTCCTTAATTTTCACAACTTTGAATCCCCTTTATCTAAGGATGCTATGTGCCAAGTTTGGTTGAAATTGGCCCAGTGGTTCTTGAGAAGATGTTGAAAATGTGAAAAGTTTACAGACGGACATACAGACAGACGGACAGACAGACAGACGGACAGACGGACGACAGACAAAATGTGATCAGAATAGCTCACTTGAGCTTTCAGCTCAGGTGAGCTAAAAATATATTCAGAATAAGCTTTAATCAATTCTGCTTCAGTATACCCTGAACAATTTTAAATTTATATAGTACACCCATTACTCCTAATCCTGGTCAAATATATCCGAACTCTTTTCCCATTAGTCTCACCTAATATACCTCTACTCATTACCCATTATACCCTTCCTCATACTCAGTATTCTTTTTTCAAATTCAATTGATTTTCGTCCTACCAGATAGAAGGTCCTTTTCATCGAGAATTCATAGTAAGATTATTCCCATTTGGCCTTAATTTACGAATTTTATTTGAAACTTCAACGAAAATCCTGAAATAGTTTCCAACGGTATTTGGTAACTTCGAGTGCGGGAAATGGTAACATAAACTCATTAAAGGCATTTCTAATGGGTATGCCAAATGGATCAAGGGATTATAGCGTCAATGGATTCATTATATTTAACATGCCGGGAGATGATACCCTTTGCTTCAATAGTTTACCAAATCAAAGCAAATGAGTGATTTGGTAACTCAGAACGTTATCTGGTAACCTAAAGCGATAATTGGTAACTTGTGCGGGATTGAGTAACTTGTGCGGGAAATGGTAACCTAGAGCGGGATTTAGTAACGATATAGCGGGAATTGGTAACAAAGCCGTATTGGGTAACGTGCGGGAAATGGTAATCTGATTGCATTTCAATACTTTCTACGGGGCAAAGAAAAGAAAAAGAGTATTAGAATGTCAACTTGGTTGTTATGTGTTCTGTGGGATTGGATAAGAGGGTGGGAAATGGTAACCAAGAGTGTGTTCATTAAATGGTTACTAAAATAACAGAATTCGTTCAGATGCCTCTTAGATTATTAAATGGAATTGCCGAAGCTGAGTGACTAAGATGACAATAAAACTACGGATTATATCAACCCTAATCCTTACTTAACTGTACAAAATCCTTGCTAATTTGAAAAATGCTTAATTTTTATGAGCAAAGAATTCCTGCTTTTATTCAATCTTACCCTTAATGTTTAAGAAAGGAATGTTTATTTTTACTGTGATCAATGAATTCCTGCAGTTTCTGAATTAGTTTAACCGTATTATTAAGAACAAAAGAAACGTTTGTGTGATATTCAGATGCTTAATTCTTAATCAATTGTGATTCAGAAAGTTGCTGTATCATCACTATATCACTTGATAGCCCTTTGTGAAACCTTGAAACGTGCAGCTGTCACCCATCCAAGTACTGATCATGCTTGACGTTGGTTAACCTGCATCATCAAGACAAGGGACATGTCGCATAGCCAGAAATGCTATCTTACTTGTAAATCAGTATAAGTTCCTTTTCTATTTCAGCTATTTTTCTTTGTTTTATTATTTTTTATTTGGACAAATGACATACACTTAAACAATTACAATGTGGTTTATGATACACACTGAATTAAAAAATACTAATGGGAAAAGTTTAAATTTTAATTTTCTCAAATTATCTCCAGTATTTTTATCAAAGCTAAGCAATGGAAGTAAGCTGATACATACCGGTCCATCTCAGTTGTTTCTTCCACTTTTTCCAAGGATGCAGTGGGTGAGGATATGCATCTTTCTTCAGCTGCGTCCATGGTACTTTCCCTACAAACAGTTCAAATGATTATTCAGCTGTTGTGCAAATAAAATAAAATTTAAAGTCATACAAGTATGCTTGTGCTCACAAACCTTTCATCATCACTTGGGTCTGTAAGGTCCTCCAGGTGTAGAGAAGGTACACATTCATCACTGCAAAATAAAGATATATGGATAATTGAAGAAATATATTTCTATACGATTGAATTAATGCTTCAAAATTCAACCTACGTCGTAAAGTTGTCCACAACTTTAGGACTTCGGAAGCGGAGGTCCTCAATGCGTTCTCTTTTGGAGATGTGGTGCATATTCCGCAGATGGTCCCCAAAGCGCGCAATGGCCTTGTTGCACAAACCCAGAGTATACCCGGGTTGAGCCCAAGGTATACCCTGCATGGGTTTAACTTATAGTAAAACAAAATTAGACCTTAACTTAATGAGTCCAAGTTATTAACCTATATTTCACAGATTTGTGTATATTAAGTATATCAACTGAGTTTCATTAATATCAATCGTTCACTACATTTAATAAAGATCTTGCTACATTTAAAATTAGATTGTAGAATATAAATGAAGTCATTAGTCCATCAATTATTTCCAACAATGATTTCTATTTTGTTTATACAATTAATATTAATATTGCTTCTATATAGAAATACAGAATAATGGGCAAATAAAAAAAAAAGCTATTACCTTCCACAAGTGAAAAAGCCATTTAATCCAATCGAATCAACAGACAACCAAAAGAATGATAAAAACCCAAATCATCAGATATTTATAGAAAGAAATGATTGACAGTCACATGGGTAAATAGGCGGAGTCCCGCATTCCCGCACACGCATCTCGTCAAAGTGCCTATATCCTAACCCTAACCCTAACCCAGGTCAACTACTAACCCTAACCCTTAACCCTAACCCCTAACCCCTTACCCTAACCCTAACCCCCTAACACTAACCCTAACTCTAACTCTAACTCTAACCCTTAACCCTAATTCCCTAAACCTTACCCTAACCCTAACCCCCTAACCCTAACCCTTACTGATGATCGGTGCAAATATCAGAGTGAAGCTGTTTCATCAGATAAATCTGATCGCTACTGTCTCATCATCACACCAAATCTCCCCTCACACCCACGTTTTGTCCCTATAGACCCATCTAACTTCAGTTGGAGCAAGTTACCAAATAGCGCTCTAAGATTAAAAATATTCAATTCACTTTGATTTCCCCAAATACAAGAGCTATGAGTATAGCCTTCACATATCCTATTTAGATTAAGCCCCTTTGTCCCCTCACACCCCAGATTTGTACATTGATCCCCTAAAACGTTTGATTGTTTGGGAAAGTAACCAAAATAGCGCTCTACGTTAATACATAGTTTAGACCTAAATGTTACCAAATAGCATTTTTAAAATTGATTAATGAATAAATAATTATTAAATGACAACAAAGAAGACCATGAAGTGGAGTGAACAGTGTCCATCCAGAAAAAAACTAACAAAAACAAATATTCGTCTGAGAAAAAGCCAAAAAGTCTGCTCAGAAAAAAATGCCGACAATCAGAGCAAAAAGCACATAATGCAATGCAGACATGGCAAAAATAAGAAAGAAGGCAATGAGCAATATGATATCGAACTATCATCTGTTATCTGAATGTAATTTGAATTAATTATTGTTAAGTTAAATAAGTAATGTGACAGAAAATGAACATAAATCATACACTCTGATCAAGATAAGTGACAATGCAGCAGAACAAAAAAGAAGACGACACACGGGGTGTGAAAAAGAAAAGACAATACAAGTGCAAAGAGCTCTAATATCGTTCTTCATGGAATACAAACAAAAGATGAGACAGATATGTCTGCTCAGAAAAAAATGCTGACAATCACAGCAAACATGCTGGTAAAATGAACAACATTAATCAAATCACTTCTTACTCTCCCATTGGCAGATAAAAGTAAAGTGCGCAAGGTAATGGAAATGTACAAACCAAGCAATGTTGCAAACTTAAAATTACAAACGGCAAATCAGCAGTTGATCTTCGATATCTCGAACATCGATATCTCAATACAACGAAGTGATTTGTAAGTCCCAAACACTTATTTTTAAAGTATGTTACCATCGATATCCCAGATACTCGGATATCTCGAAGTTATTAAACAATCCCATCAAGTTCAAGATAACGAAGATTGACTGTATTACTGTTTTCTTTTCTTGTCCAGGGGCTGTTTCACGCTTTTTATCTGCCATACTTAATCACTTCTAATCTGTAAAAATCAAACACCATTAACATGGAAAAAAATTCAAGAATGCTTAGCGATGCAGGGATCCTGCAAATTTCATCATATCATCCTCACCTGATGATTTCTGGGATAAATTCTTTTCAGCTGTTAAATTTGAGTGTAACCATTTAATCACTTAGTAACTGATCAAAATAAACAACGTAGATTTTGAAATAAGTCTTGTCTCTTTTCTGTTGTAATTACAATTACAAGGGAAAACTAATTTATTTATATCACAACCAAAACGGGGGGCTTTAATCAACATAAGATATTTAAAGATCATACTCCTAGTTTTTTTTGTTGCTTTTTTTTGGGGGGGGGGGGGTGTTTTGTTATGTTTTTTTTTTTTTGTTTTGGTCTTTTTTTTTGGATTCTTCGAAATAATTGTTTGTAGCTTTGATATAAATGTTGCTGAAATGTTTAAGTATCAACACTAAACACTTGGTTGCAACTGGACTTACTTACCCTGTATGTTTAATAATTGAGTGTTCTCTCCAATACTTTTGAATAATGTCAAAAATTAACAATCCAGTAATTACTTAAACACTATGAATCTTTAAAGTTTAAAAATATGCAATCATTACACTGCTGCTCAAGACGCTTAAAAACGTAAAAGTTTATCAAATAACAGTTTCAAAAATACATATCATATTTCCTGCTTAACAACGGCTTAATCGTTGATAGAGTTTTTACTAATAAATAACATTTACTCCCTCTAACCTTTCATTTACTAAATGAAACGTGAAAAATGAATGTTTATTAAAAAATTTCTCTATTTTTAATAAAAAAAAATCCTATGACAAAATGTAAAACGCTTACCTTTTGAACGTCCGTTCTCGTCGACGACTAGTGTGGGAATGAAATGTCTAAAACTAGTCTGTAGTGTACGAATGGACTTTTTTGTAACTCTAACCCTGACAGGAAAAGACAATATCGAGTGTTTGGTAAGACGGTCATATTTTTTTCTAAATTGTTAATTGCACTTGCAATTCTTTCATTTGTAGTTTTACAAAATAACTTACGCTTTTCATCTGCCATACTTAATCACTTCTAACCTGTAAGAAATCAAATTAGATTAACATGGAAAAAAAAAATTCAAGAATGCTTAGCATTTTTATGTGATAATCAGATGTAGATGTCAGAAGATTAAACCTGGGTCATCACTGATTCTATCAGGGATCCTGCAAATTTCATCATATCATCCCCACCTGATGATTTCTGGGATAAATTCTTTTCAGCTATTAAATTTGACTGTAACCATCTAATCACTTAGTAACTGATCAAAATAAGGGTTAGGATTAGGGTTAGGGTATAGGGGTTTTTACGAAGATCGCTCCGGGGTTAGGGTTAGGGTTACGGTTAGTAGTTGACCTGCCTGCCTGATCAAGGAAGCCTGATCAAGTTAGGGTTAGGGTTAGGGGTTAGGGGTTAGGGTTAGGGTTAGGTTATAGGGGTTTTTACGAAGATCACTCCGGAGCAATCTCGTCAATGTCAAAGCATTGTCACGTGGTCTTTGATGGGCGGAGTTTTTGCTATAGTAATATATAAACATCGCTGAATTGAAAACAGAAGCATTCCTGATGAAAACTCTTTCATTATAAAGGTCTGTTTAAAATTTAGATAGTGAATATGATTAATGTGGAGCATGGTGTAGAATCTGTTTTTGATCTTGCATTTTTATATAAGTAGCAGTACACAAAATATGCAAATATATCACGAAATGAAAATAGAGTTTTCGCTAGTTTTAAAAAATATAATTGTTTATAGTAATTGTGAAAAGAATGGTTTTTATATACGTATAGTATAGAGGTGTACGTTTTTAAGTAGAGCGAGGGAGAGATCTTCTTCGTAAGTAGTACAGTTTGATGACTATGTACGAGGGTTCGATTCCCTCCCTAGGCATAATGGAACAGAAAGCTGGTGCAAAGTGGGCAGATAGCCTAGTGGCCCCACATAGTCAGAACTGTGTACATAAACAACTGTGTGGGCGGACCTACTGTATGCCAATTGTACGTGCACCTGGGCGGACACCTACTGTATGCCAACTGTACGTGCACCTGGGCGGACATCTTGAATCAATCCGTCCTCTGCACGACACACCCTGAAATATAGAATGTAAAGTCTTAGGGGTAATGCTACAATAAAAACCTTCATAGATGATATATTTGCATCAGAAGAACTTCAAACTTCAAGACAAATTAGAGATAGGCACCCATAAGACGCAATGAGCTCTGCTGCCTTCCTGGATGAGGCTCAGCTACTGAAGCAGCTTCAGCATCCAAACATAATCAAGCTCCTGGGCGGGTCCAAAAGGCACCCCTCAACCACCGTTACTGTTCACTTAACATAAAACTCAGACAGAGGCTCGAAAAGAGCAGGCACCAAACTTCAGAAATTGCAAAAGGAAGGGATGACAACAAGGCACCCAAACTTCACAATTTGTCGGGTGTTACGGAATGAAGGAATCAAGAGCCGTCGTGCGTATACTGTATACTGTCCATTAGGAACATTCCAGGACCAGAACAAGTCAAACGCAAAGTTGATCTTGGCCCTGAAATTGTCACAGTACAATCGAACGAAGTGTGGCGATTCAACGTATCGAAGGTAGGGCGCAGTGGTCCGGCCACCACCTGCACCTCGACCAGGGAGTCTTTCGGGAACATGTCGTCCAGGTGGGTGAATGTGTCGGAGATTACGGATTGCAAATATCATTTTCAAAGCCATCAAAGACAACACAAAGGACAGCGGCTGCTCGAAAGCGCTGCTCGAAAGTAAGTGAACAATTGCCAACGTAAGTGCGAATATTTGCTCTAAAGGATAAGACATTGTGTGGTAAGTGGACAGAGACTGTCTTTCGTCAATTGCACAGTCATGGCTGAAATGTCTGTAAGACCTTCACTACCGCAGGCGCAGTCGTCTAGGTCGATGTCCGCCCAGGAACACGTACACTCAGCGTACATATTGTTAACTGTCGATCCACTCCTCTATCGTGTCCATGTTGAATTCGACCCGAATCGTGTTCAGCACAGAGCTCCAGAAGAACATATAAACAAAAACGGGTGATCATCATGACCTGCCTTTCCACAAACATAACATGACCTGCCTTTCCACAAACATAACAGATTATTCCGCGCCGGTTGGGATTGCTTCGGACTATGGGAAAACCTTGATGATCGACAGAGGAGTTCCACAAGACCAAATTCTGTATCAGACGAACGATATCACATGTCCACTTTTGGTTATTATGTACCCATCCATTTTCAAAGCCATCACAAGTAGTGAATCCTTCTGAAGCTGTACTGGATCTGAAGTGATTTCTGATGATGAGGAACTTGAACAGTATATTCTGGACCTTGGTCTGGTTCAGCACATTATAATAATAATAATAATAATAATAATAATAATAACCCGTATGGGTGTACTCGGCCTATTTTGAACCCAGTCGTAATCACCTGGTGATCGTGGCTATGAACCTCCTGTACACCCCTCCGTAGCGTCAACTCCAAGCACAGTAACTTCAAGTGCCCCTGTACTGTCGCCACAGCACCTTCCGTCACTAGGGTTGATAGACCTGTGTTAACACAAATCTTAGAGGTGCACGGTTGAAGATGGAAAAAAGGACAAAAGCCACCTGGAAGACCACTGCCATACGAATCTTAACAACGAGAGAGGATCGTGATGTACACGCGAAAAAAGATAAAGATTCACATTAACCCCTAAGACTTTACGTACCCCTTTTATGCTTCGTTCTTCTTCTGGACGGGGATGGAAAAGATCCCTCCGATGTTGACTCTCCTGCAACAATAAAAGTGGATCATCATAGGCACCGTTAATGCATCGAGGATCAGGAGCAGTACAGCCAATAAGTAGGATGGCGATCAGGGGAAGGGAGGGGGTGGGGGGAAAAGAAAAAAAATTCACACAAAAGTCCAGGGGGGGGGGAGTTCACACACTTACGTGTCGTCGTCGTGGGCGTGATCGTGGTCCTCGTCCTTGTCGATGGTGGGTGTGATATTGACAGTCTCCCATCACCCGGTACATCACTAACGTGTCGTCGTCGTAATCGTAGTCGTGGTCGTTTGCATGGTCCCGTCCTCGAGGATGTACTCACGGAAGTGATCTGACCAGAGACCTTACCTTCTCATTGTTCTTGGTTGTTGTCATCCATTCCTCTGATAATTTCCGGTACAGGGCCTTTTTATTTATACTTTCATTTTTTATTTATGCTTTCATTACCCTCAAACTTACATTATTTACATCTGCCGTCTTCTCTTCTTCGACACGAGCTCCCCTAAAAAATAGAAAGATAACGTCTAAGGGAAGTACCTCAATCAGGATAATCCTCCAGTCTGAAAAAGCTCAAGAAAGAAAACTGACAAACAATGACAGATTTATGATGCCATTCATGATGCCACATCTGAAAAAACTCAAGGAGGAAGACTGACAAACAAAGACAGCTTTATGATGCCATTCATGATGCCATGTATGTCTTGGAGTATCTCATCTATCAGTCTGAAAAAACTCAAGGAGGAAGACTGACAAATAATGACGCTTTATGATGCCATTCATGATATCAAAACAACCAGAATGCCATTCAGAGATCAAAACAACAAGAATTCTGTGAGCATTATTCAAAGAGATGGTCATCGGAGATAAGATAGGCACCACATAAGGCACCAGAAATAGGCAGCAACTACAACTACACTGACAACAATGATAACAACCCACAGTCCCTGAACACCACCCGGAAATTGTCAGAGGAATGACAACCAGGATGACAACCAAGAACAATGAGGATTTATGCAGTGCTGCTGAAGACAGCCAAAACAGCCCAAATTGATGAGACTTGGTGACTAGTTGCCTGATGATGACAACCAGTCCAAGTATGGCGTACCTGTTGACCATCATATCAAATCTTAGCCCAAATTGGTGAGACTGTCTATATCACACTTTCCACCTGTTGACCATCATGTGAATCCATCTCAGCCTTCGTTGGATGACCAGACAATGAATGACCAAATTAATTATATTAAATTATTCAGGGCTTAATTGACCCTAGGGATATTCGAGAGCAACTCAAGTTCAGGGATCATATTCAAACAAAAGCTGATTTGGAACCGTCAATTTTCAATTGCGAATAGGTCCTTCTGTTATTATTCTAAAGAACTCCCAAAGTCCAAGAGACCCGAGGGGAAAAAGACGAACAAATTAATTATATTCTCCCAGATACCATCGTAAACTAAAATATTCTTCAACGACAAAGAATCTAAAGACATCGCATTAGCTTACAACAACGACACTCCATAACTCATAATCAAGCCCAAATTGGTGATAATATATATATATTTTATTATTTTATTACGTTTTAATTATATTATTATTACAAGATAATTCCCTTAGACGATACCTTACTTTTTTAGACGTTGACTGGGGGCTGTTTTTCTTGCCTCCACCTGTTCCTGGTGCTGGGACAATAGAAATGGATAATTATAATTAAATGATAATTAAATGATAATGATAATTAAAGGTCAGTATTATATATCAAATTTAAGGAATCAATATATCAATTTTCTGTTTGATGTTAGTTTTCTTCTATGGTATACTAAATCCTTTCGGAAACCCTATAAATGTCTAAGTATCATAATGTCTACCCTTAATTATCCTAATACATACTAAAAGCAAGGAGATATCACTACTAGTTTAAAGGAATACTCCTGTAATATGAATTTATACCTGCCAAAGTAAACCCATAATTTTGAATTTCCCGCCAATTATATGATATACTAAATCCTGCTCATATATATTAGTTATACATTTCGATGACTATGTACGAGGGTTCGATTCCCTCCCTAGGCATTACTGAAGAGAGTGCTGGTGCAAAGTGGGCAGATCGCCTAGTGGCCCCACATAGTCTGAACTGTCATTCACCATAAACAAATGTACATTTTATTTATATGTTTACATGTAAATCCATATTTTTCATCCCTTGGTAAAAACTAGCATTTCGGAAACCCTCAATTCTCCTCTAACTCAAACAAAAGTGGAAATTTCACATTTATTTTAAAGTGTACAGTAGTTCAGTAGTTCTGGCTCGCAGGGTTAGGGTTAGGGTTAGGGTATAGGGGTTTTTACGAAGATCGCTCCGGAGCAATCTCGTCAATGTCAAAGCATTGTCACGTGGTCTTTGATGGGCGGAGTTTTTGCTATAGTGATATATAAACATCGCTGAATTGAAAACAGAAGCATTCCTGATGAAAACTCTTTCATTATAAAGGTCTGTTTAAAATTTAGATAGTGAATATGATTAATGTGGAGTATGGTGTAGAATCTGTTTTTGATCTTGCATTTTTATATAAGTAGCAGTACACAAAATATGCAAATATATCACGAAATGAAAGTAGAGTTTTCTCTAGTTTTAAAAAATATAATTGTTTATAGTAATTGTGAAGAGAATGGTTTTTATATACGTATAGTATAGAGGTGTACGTTTTAAAGTAGAGCGAGGGAGAGATCTTCTTTGTAAGTAGTACAGTTTGATGACTATGTACGAGGGTTCGATTCCCTCCCTAGGCATAATGGAACAGAAAGCTGGTGCAAAGTGGGCAGATAGCCTAGTGGCCCCACATAATCAGAACTGTGTACATAATGATAGAATTAGCTATATGAACAAGTGTTGTGCATGACAAAAAGTAACCATTAAATTGTACATGTATCACCTATTTTCTGTTGAAAGTGGGAATTGAACCCATTCCTTTTCCTGCTTGAAAACAGGAAATGTGCTCGAGTACACCAGATCAGCTTTATTGATGATTATGTAATCTAATGCAGAGAAAGGGAGAGAGAGAAATCTTAAATATATGGAATACTAAATCACTTCGGACATCCTCTAAATCTCTTAGTATCGATATTTCTACCCTTAATTATCCTAATACATATTAAAACCAAGGAGATATCACCACTAGTTTAAAGAAATACCCCTGTATAATGAATTTATACCTGGCCATGTAAACCCATAATTTTGAATTTCCCGCCAATTATATGTTATACTAAATCCCTTCGGACCACCTCTTAATCCTAGAGCATCAATATTTCTACCCTCATTTATCCTAATATACATTAAAAACAAAGAGATTAGAACCCTTAAATAACAGGAGTACCCTTGTATTATCAATTTATACCCCCCTGAGTATACCCATAAATTTCAATTTGACATTAAATATATGGCATACTAAATCCCTTCGGACACCCTCTAAATCTCTTAGTATCAATATTTCTACCCTTAATTATCCTAATATATATTAACCAAGAAGATATCACCACTAGTTTAAAGAAATACCCCTGTATTATAAATTTATACCCGGACAAGTAAACCCATAATTTTGAATTTCCCGCTAATTATATTATATTACTAAATCCCTTTGGACCACCTATTATTCTATAAGCATCAATATCTCTACCTTCATTTATTCTAATATACATTAAAACAAAGATATTAGGACCCTTAGATAACAGGAGACTCCTTGTTTTATCAATTTATACCCCCCTGAGTATACCCATAAATTTCAATTTGATGTTTAATATATGGCATACTAAATCCATTCGAACACCCTCTAAATCTCTCAATATCAACATTTCAACCCTTATTTATCCTTATACACATTATAACAAAGAAATTAGGACCCTTAGTTAAAAGAAATACCCCTCTATTTTGATTTTCTACCCACCTAAGTTAACCCATAATTTTCAATTTACATGAAATTATATGGTACACTTAATCCATTTTGACCCCCACTAAAACTCTAAGTATGAATATTTCAACCCTCATTTTTCTTAATACACATTAATACAAAGGAATTAGGACAATTAGATTAAAGGATTACCTCTCTATTATTAATTTATACCCCCTTGAGTATACCCATAGATTTCAATTTGACGATAAATATAGTGGACACTTAATCCATTCGGAAACCCTCTAAATCTCTAAATATCAATAGTTCAACCCTTATTATTCTAATACCCATTATTACAAAGGAATTAGGACCCTTAGTTAAAAGAAATTCCCCTCTATTTTGATTTTATACTTGCCTAAGTGAACCCATAATTTTTCAATTTACATGAAATTATATGGTACACTTAATCCATTTTGACCCCGACTTAATCTCTTCGAATGAACATTTCAACCCTCATATTTCCCAATACACATTAATACAGAGGAATTAGGACAATTAGATTAAAAGATTACCTCTCTATTATTAATTTATACCCCCCTGAGTATACCCATAGATTTCAATTTGACGATAAATATAGTGCACACTAAATTCATTTGAAAACCCTCTAAATCTCTTAATATCAACATTTCAACCCTTATTTATCCAAATACCCATTATTACAAAGGAATTAGGACCCTGAGTTAAAAGAATTACCCCTCTATTTTGAATTTATATCCACCTAAGTGAACCCATAATTTTCAATTTACATGAAATTTCATTGTACACTTAATCCATTCTGACCCCCACTAAATCTTTGAATATAAACATTTCAACCCTTATATATCCTCATTCCCATTAATACAAAGGAATTCGGACCCTTAGTTAAAAGAATTACACCTCTATTTTGAATTTATATCTGCCTAAGTGAACCCATAATTTTCAATTTACATGAAATTATATGGTACACTTAATCCATTTTGACCCCCACTAAAACTCTTAAGTATGAACATTTCAACCCCCATTTGTCCATATAAACATTAATACAAAGGAATTAGGACCCAAAGAAAAAATGATTACCATTCCATTTTTAATTTATACCTGCCTGAGTATACCCATAAATTTCAATTTGCTCACCCATAACTCTTTAACTTAATTTAAATACACATGTTAAACTATTGAAATATCTTCGTTTGATGCAAAAAATAGTCTGATCCAAATAATAAATGCATTTATGAATATAAGTAACTTTTTTGTACTTCATAAACAACATTTTGAAGATTACGATTAAGATTAAATTTAAGCTTAAGGTTAAGGTTAAGTTTAAGGTTAGTGTTTAGGTTAAGAATAAGTTTAAGTTTAAGGTTAGAATTTAGGTTAAGGTTAAGTTTATGGTTAATGTTTAGGTTAAGATTAAGTTTAAGTTTAAGGTTAGAATTTAGGTTAAGGTTAAGTTTAAGGGTTAGGGTTAGGGTATAGGGGTTTTTACGAAGATCGCTCCGGGGTTAGGGTAAGGGTTAGTAGTTGACCTGCCTGCCTGATCAAGGAAGCCTGATCAAGTTTCTAAAAATATCTTTAGAATCTCGTTGTCTATAAATAGAATCTCTACTGTACTAGTCCAAATAGAAATTGATGTGATGTCATTCTATATTAGTTTTGTGTAGTCTCGTTTTAATATTTGTTACTTTTGAATGCAAATTTTGATATTCTTTTGAAAAAAGAAGTGATTTTATATTGTTGATAAGACCAGTTTCTTAAATTATGATTTATGTCATTCGTATAGTGTATTGTGTTTGACAATTTATATAATTAACGATTTGAAACGTGTTGTCTGTTTTGGATGTATATATCATTTTATATTTTGGTTTGTTCATTGTGTTTCTTTTCATAGTGTGTAATCTAAAGTGATAACAATAATTTAAGAAAATGAGCTTATGTGCAAGAAAATAACGTCGTACGATATTTAAATGATTGATCATTTTAACCCCCCAAAAAGCCATTTAATTCCCAATTATCCCATTTGTAAACAATAACAAAATTTGAACTGTTTGAACAAAATATCCTTCTGTCATGGTGTCTTTATTATTACATAATAATACATACATACATAGGGTGTGAGTGTCAGCATTAGAGTAAATAACTGTATGGTAGGGTAAAACGTTGAAGGTTTATGGTGTAGGGTGTAGGGATTACAAGGGTTAAGGTATAGGGTATGTGGTGTAGGGGTTACAAGGTATAGGGTATAGGGTGTAGGGGTTACAAGGGTTAAGGTATAGGGTGTAGGGTGTAGGGTTAGGGTGTAGGGGTTAGGGTGTAGTGTGTAGGGTTGGGGTGTAGGGTTAGGGTTAGGGTGTAGGGTTAGGGTTAGGGTATAGGGGTTTTTACGAAGATCGCCCCGGAGCAATCTCGTCAATGTCAAAGCATTGTCACGGGGTCTTTGAGATGCGGAGTTTTGATTTTCCTAAGTACTAGAGCTATGAGGATAGTCTTCACAAATCCTAATTAATTTGAGCCCTTCTGTCCACTTACACCCCTGGTTTGTCCCTAAACCCCTTTAATACTTAGATTTATTGGGGCAGTTACCAAATAGCGCCCTTACATGAACAAAAATTGATTCATTTTGATATCCCTTAGTACAAGAGCTATGAGGATAGTCTTCACATAGTACATAAGGGGGGGGGGAAATTAATAATTAAAAAACAAACCAAGCAAACAAACAAACTATCCCCACAAACCCACACCGATACTTACATCTTGTTTGATCCGTCCCTCCGCACAAATCAACCTGAAATATAGAATGTAAAGTCTTAGGGGTAATGCTCTCATTCTTTGGTATATAAAGACAAAGCTTGACACCTACAGAATCTTATAATTCCAAAGCAAAATGCTCAAACAATGACCGCTTTATGATATACATGCATGCACCGAGTGATGGAGACTGTCTATATCACACTTTAACTCAAAAGCATCGCCATAAACTTAACACAGGAGGAACTCACTTTGGTGAGATGCGAACATAAATTGGCCAAGTACACACAAGTACCCAATATACACTGTCCAGTGTATGGATGGCTACTATATAAAGTACAGGGCAGACAGAGGACGAAGACTAAATACCAATCTGAGCATCGAAGACGACCAACTTCAAATTGGAGCTTTTACAAAGTTAATATTTAACTTTTACAGACTGAATATTTAAGACCAAGAAGACAAAACACCACCCCTAAGACTTTACGTACCTCTCTTATACGTTCTCCTTGATGGTGGAAATCCCTCCGATTTTGACCCCCCCCCCCCCCTGCAATAGAAATGGATAATGATTGGCACCATTAATAGCATAAGGACCATCACCATAATGGCTAGAAGCAGGACGGCGACAAGCAATAATAAATCTTCAGTGTCATGGGGGTGGTATACTCACCCATAAATACCAGCTTCTCTAACTGTATCCATTCTTCTGATTTCCTGATCTTCTCTACTAAAATGTCACAAAACCCTTCAGCAAATTTAAAAAAAAATATATTCAGAATAAGCTTTAATCAATTCTGCTTCAGTATACCCTGAACAATTTTAAATTTATATAGTACACCCATTACTCCTAATCCTGGTCAAATATATCCGAACTCTTTTCCCATTAGTCTCACCTAATATACCTCTACTCATTACCCATTATACCCTTCCTCATACTCAGTATTCTTTTTTCAAATTCAATTGATTTTCGTCCTACCAGTTAGAAGGTCCTTTTCATCGAGAATTCATAGTAAGATTATTACCATTTGGCCTTAATTTACGAATTTTATTTGAAACTTCAACGAAAATCCTGAAATAGTTTCCAACGGTATTTGGTAACTTCGAGTGCGGGAAATGGTAACATAAACTCATTAAAGGCATTTCTAATGGGTATGCCAAATGGATCAAGGGATTATAGCGTCAATGGATTCATTATAATTAACATGCCGGGAGATGATACCCTTTGCTTCAATAGTTTACCAAATCAAAGCAAATGAGTGATTTGGTAACTCAGAACGTTATCTGGTAACCTAAAGCGATAATTGGTAACTTGTGCGGGATTGAGTAACTTGTGCGGGAAATGGTAACCTAGAGCGGGATTTAGTAACGATATAGCGGGAATTGGTAACAAAGCCGTATTGGGTAACGTGCGGGAAATGGTAATCTGAATCCATTTCAATACTTTCTACGGGGCAAAGAAAAGAAAAAGAGTATTAGAATGTCAACTTGGTTGTTATGTGTTCTGTGGGATTGGATAAGAGGGTGGGAAATGGTAACCAAAAGTGTGTTCATTAAATGGTTACTAAAATAACAGAATTCGTTCAGATGCCTCTTAGATTATTAAATGGAATTGCCGAAGCTGAGTGACTAAGATGACAATAAAACTACGGATTATTTTAACCCTAATCCTTACTTAACTGTACAAAATCCTTGCTAATTTGAAAAATGCTTAATTTTTATGAGCAAAGAATTCCTGCTTTTATTCAATCTTACCCTTAATGTTTAAGAAAGGAATGCTTATTTTTACTGTGATCAATGAATTCCTGCAGTTTCTGAATTAGTCTAACCTTATTATTAAGAACAAAAGAAACATTTTTGTGATATTCAGATGCTTAATTCTTAATCAATTGTGATTCAGAAAGTTGCTGTATCATCACTATATCACTTGATAGCCCTTTGTGAAACCTTGAAACGTGCAGCTGTCACCCATCCACGTACTGATCATGCTTGACGTTGGTTAACCTGCATCATCAAGACAAGGGACATGTCGCATAGCCAGAAATGCTATCTTACTTGTAAATCAGTATAAGTTCCTTTTATATTTCAGCTATTTTTCTTTGTTTTATTATTTTTTATTTGGACAAATGACATACACTTAAACAATTACAATGTGGTTTATGATACACACTGAATTAAAAAATACTAATGGGAAAAGTTTAAATTTTAATTTTCTCAAATTATCTCCAGTATTTTTATCAAAGCTAAGCAATGGAAGTAAGCTGATACATACCGGTCCATCTCAGTTGTTTCTTCCACTTTTTCCAAGGATGCAGTGGGTGAGGATATGCATCTTTCCTCAGCTGCGTCCATGGTACTTTCCCTACAAACAGTTCAAATGATTATTCAGCTGTTGTGCAAATAAAATAAAATTTAAAGTCATACAAGTATGCTTGTGCTCACAAACCTTTCATCATCACTTGGGTCTGTAAGGTCCTCCAGGTGTAGAGAAGGTACACATTCATCACTGCAAAATAAAGATATATGGATAATTGAAGAAATATATTTCTATACGATTGAATTAATGCTTCAAAATTCAACCTACGTCTTAAAGTTGTCCACAACTTTAGGACTTCGGAAGCGGAGGTCCTCAATGCGTTCTCTTTTGGAGATGTGGTGCGTCCTCCGCAGATGGTCCCCAAAGCGCGCAATGGCCTTGTTGCACAAACCCAGAGTATACCCGGGTTGAGCCCAAGGTATACCCTGGATGGGTTTAACTTACAGTAAAACAATATTAGACCTTAACTTAATGAGTCCAAGTTATTAACCTATATTTCACAGATTTGTGTATATTAAGTATATCAATTGAGTTTCATTAATATCAATCGTTCACTACATTTAATAAAGATCTTGCTACATTTAAAATTAGATTGTAGAATATAAATGAAGTCATTAGTCCATCAATTATTTCCAACAATGATTTCTATTTTGTTTATACAATTAATATTAATATTGCTTCTATATAGAAATACAGAATAATGAGCAAATAAAAAAAAACGATTACCTTCCACAAGTGAAAAAGCCATTTAATTCAATCGAATCAACAGACAACCAAAAGAATGATAAAAACCCAAATCCTCAGATATTTATAGAAAGAAATGATTGACAGTCACATGGGTAAATAGGCGGAGTCCCGCATTCCCGCACACGCATCTCGTCAAAGTGCCTATATCCTAACCCTAACCCTAACCCAGGTCAACTACTAACCCTAACCCTAACCTAACCCTAACCTAACCCTAACCCTAACCCTCTAACCCTAACCCTAAAACTAACCCTTAACCCTAACCCCTAACCCCTTACCCTAACCCTAACCCCCTAACATTAACCCTAACTCTAACTCTAGCCCCTAACCCTAATTCCCTAACCCTAACCCTAACCCCCTAACCCTAACTCTTACTGATGATCGGTGCAAATATCAGAGTGAAGCTGTTTCATCAGATAAATCTGATCGCTACAGTCTCATCATCAGACCAAATCTCCCCTCACACCCACGTTTTGTCCCTATAGACCCATCTAACTTCAGTTGGAGCAAGTTACCAAATAGCGCTCTAAGATTAAAAATTTTCAATTCACTTTGATTTCCCCAAATACAAGAGCTATGAGTATAGCCTTCACATATCCTATTTAGATTAAGCCCCTTTGTCCCCTCACACCCCAGATTTGTACATTGATCCCCTAAAACGTTTGATTGTTTGGGAAAGTAACCAAAATAGCGCTCTACGTTAATACATAGTTTAGACCTAAATGTTACCAAATCGCATTTTTAAAATTTATTAATGAATAAATAATAATAATTATTAAATGACAACAAAGATGACCATGGAGTGGAGTGAACAGTGTCCATCCAAAAAAACTGACAAAAAACAAATATTCGTCAGAAAAAAAGCCAAAAAGTCTGCTCAGAAAAAAATGCTGACAATCAGAGCAAAAAGCACATAATGCAATGCAGTCATGGCAAATACAAAAAAGAAGACAATGACGAATATAATAAATACTTATTATTTGTTATCTGAATGTAATTTGAATTAATTATTGTTAAGTTAAATAAGTAATGTGACAGAAAATGAACATCAATCATACACTCTGATCAAGATCAGTGACAATGCAGCAGAACACAGAAGAAGACGACACACAAGCTGTGGAAAAGAAAAGACAATACCAGTGCAAAGAGCTCTAATATCGGACTTGGTGGAATACAAAGGACATGGACAAATAAATGCTGATACTGATGCAATGCTTTATTTTTAAAGTTAAAAATTGTGAACTTTGGATTATAGTTTTGGAGTTTTATGTGTTGTTCTTTTCATGGAAAATGGGCAAGCAGGCTAATAAACCTTCTTAGCAATGTAAGGAAAAACTGAGTCAGAATTGTAATATGTCGGTGTATTCTATGTACATATGGCGAATCAAGTATTAGTGAATAAATAATTATTAAATGACAACAAAGAAGACCATGAAGTGGAGTGAACAGTGTCCATCCAGAAAAAACTAACAAAAACAAATATTCGTCTGAGAAAAAGCCAAAAAGTCTGCTCAGAAAAAAATGCCGACATTCAGAGCAAAAAGCACATAATGCAATGCAGACATGGCAAATATAAGAAAGAAGGCAATGAGCAATATGATATCGAACTATCATCTGTTATCTGAATGTAATTTGAATTAATTATTGTTAAGTTAAATAAGTAATGTGACAGAAAATGAACATAAATCATACACTCTGATCAAGATAAGTGACAATGCAGCAGAACAAAAAAGAAGACGACACACAGGGTGTGAAAAAGAAAAGACAATACAAGTGCAAAGAGCTCTAATATCGTTCTTCATGGAATACAAACAAAAGATGAGACAGATATGTCTGCTCAGAAAAAAATGCTGACAATCACAGCAAACATGCTGATAAAATGAACAACATTAATCAAATCACTTCTTACTCTCCCATTGGCAGATAAAAGTAAATTGCGCAAGGTAATGGAAATGTACGAACCAAGCAATGTTGCAAACTTAAAATTACAAACGGCAAATCAGCAGTTGATCTTCGATATCTCGAACATCGATATCTCAATACAACGAAGTGATTTGTAAGTCCCAAACACTTATTTTTAAAGTATGTTACCATCGATATCCCAGATACTCGGATATCTCGAAGTTATTAAACAATCCCATCAAGTTCAAGATAACGAAGTTTGACTGTATTACTGTTTTCTTTTCTTGTCCAGGGGCTGTTTCACGCTTTTTATCTGCCATACTTAATCACTTCTAATCTGTAAAAATCAAACACCATTAACATGGAAAAAAATTCAAGAATGCTTAGCGATGCAGGGATCCTGCAAATTTCATCATATCATCCCCACCTGATGATTTCTGGGATAAATTCTTTTCAGCTGTTAAATTTGAGTGTAACCATTTAATCACTTAGTAACTGATCAAAATAAACAACGTAGATTTTGAAATAAGGCTGTCTTTTTTCTGTTGTAATTACAATTACAAGGGAAAACTAATTTATTTATATCACAACCAAAACGGGGGGCTTTAATCAACATAACATATTTAAGGATCATACTCCTAGTTTTTTTGTTGCTTTTTTTTTGGGGGGGGGGGTGTTTTGTTAGGTTTTTTTTTTGTTTTGGTCTTTTTTTTTGGATTCTTCGAAATAATTGTTTGTAGCTTTGATATAAATGTTGCTGAAATGTTTAAGTATCAACACTAAACACTTGATTGCAACTGGACTTACTTACCCTCTATGTTTAATAATTGAGTGTTCTCTCCAATACTTTTGAATAATGTCAAAAATTAACAATCCAGTAATTACTTAAACACTATGAATCTTTAAAGTTTAAAAATATGCAATCATTAAACTGCTGCTCAAGACGCTTAAAAACATAAAGGTTTATCAAATAACAGTTTCAAAAATACATTTCATATTTCCTGCTTAACAACGGCTTGATCGTTGATATAGTTTGTACTACTTAATAACATTTACTCCCTCTAACCTTTCATTTACTAAATGAAACGTGAAAAATGAATGTTTATTAAAAAATTTCTCTATTTTTAATAAAAAAAAATCCTATGACAAAATGTAAAACGCTTACCTTTTGAACGTCCGTTCTCGTCGACGACTAGTGTGGGAATGAAATGTCTAAAACTAGTCTGTAGTGTACGAATGGACTTTTTTGTAACTCTAACCCTGACAGGAAAAGACAATATCGAGTATTTGGTAAGATGGTCATATTTTTTTCTAAATTGTTAATTGCACTTGCAATTCTTTCATTTGTAGTTTTACAAAATAACTTACGCTTTTCATCTGCCATACTTAATCACTTCTAACCTGTAAGAAATCAAATAAGATTAACATGGAAAAAAAAAATTCAAGAATGCTTAGCATTTTTATGTGATAATCAGATGTAGATGTCAGAAGATTAAACCTGGGTCATCACTGATTCTATCAGGGATCCTGCAAATTTCATCATATCATCCCCACCTGATGATTTCTGGGATAAATTCTTTTCAGCTATTAAATTTGACTGTAACCATCTAATCACTTAGTAACTGATCAAAATAAGGGTTAGGATTAGGGTTAGGGTATAGGGGTTTTTACGAAGATCGCTCCGGGGTTAGGGTTAGGGTTAGGGTTAGTAGTTGACCTGCCTGCCTGATCAAGGAAGCCTGATCAAGTTAGGGTTAGGGTTAAGGGTTAGGGGTTAGGGTTAGGGTTAGGTTATAGGGGTTTTTACGAAGATCGCTCCGGAGCAATCTCGTCAATGTCAAAGCATTGTCACGTGGTCTTTGATGGACGGAGTTTTTGCTATAGTAATATATAAACATCGCTGAATTGAAAACAGAAGCATTCCTGATGAAAACTCTTTCATTATAAAGGTCTGTTTAAAATTTAGATAGTGAATATGATTAATGTGGAGCATGGTGTAGAATCTGTTTTTGATCTTGCATTTTTATATAAGTAGCAGTACACAAAATATGCAAATACATCACGGAATGAAAATAGAGTTTTCGCTAGTTTTAAAAAATATTATTGTTTATAGTAATTGTGAAGAGAATGGTTTTTATATACGTATAGTATAGAGGTGTACGTTTTTAAGTAGAGCGAGGGAGAGATCTTCTTTGTAAGTAGTACAGTTTGATGACTATGTACGAGGGTTCGATTCCCTCCCTAGGCATAATGGAACAGAAAGCTGGTGCAAAGTGGGCAGATAGCCTAGTGGCCCCACATAATCAGAACTGTGTACATAATGATAGAATTAGCTATAAGAACAAGTGTTGTGCATGACAAAAGGTAACCATTAAATTGTACATGTATCACCTATTTTCAGTTGAAAGTGGGAATTGAACCCATTCCTTTTCCTGATTGAAAACAGGAAATGTGCTCGAGTACACCATATCAGCTTTATTGATGATTATGTAATCTAATGCAGAGAAACGGAGAGAGAGCAATCTTAAATATATGGAATACTAAATCACTTCGGACATCCTCTAAATCTCTTAGTATCGATATTTCTACCCTTAATTATCCTAATACATATTAAAACCAAGGAGATATCACCACTAGTTTAAAGAAATACCCCTGTATAATGAATTTATACCTGGCCATGTAAACCCATAATTTTGAATTTCCCGCCAATTATATGTTATACTAAATCCCTTCGGACCACCTCTTAATCCTAGAGCATCAATATTTCTACACTGATTTATCCTAATATACATTAAAACAAAGAGATTAGAACCCTTAAATAACAGGAGTACCCTTGTATTATCAATTTATACCCCCCTGAGTATACCCATAAATTTCAATTTGACATTAAATATATGGCATACTAAATCCCTTCGGACACGCTCTAAATCTCTTAATATCTACCCTTAATTTTCCTAATACATATTAAAACCAAGGAGATATCACCACTAGTTTAAAGAAATACCCCTGTATTATAAATTTATACCCGGACAAGTAAACCCATAATTTTGAATTTCCCGCTAATTATATTATATTACTAAATCCCTTTGGACCACCTATTATTCTATAAGCATCAATATTTCTACCTTCATTTATTCTAATATACATTAAAACAAAGATATTTGGACCCTTAGATAACAGGAGACTCCTTGTTTTATCAATTTATACCCCCCTGAGTATACCCATAAATTTCAATTTGATGTTTAATATATGGCATACTAAATCCATTCGAACACCCTCTAAATCTCTAAATATCAACATTTCAACCCTTATTTATCCTTATACACATTATAACAAAGAAATTAGGACCCTTAGTTAAAAGAAATTCCCCTCTATTTTGATTTTATACCCACCTAAGTGAACCCATAATTTTCAATTTACATGAAATTATATGGTACACTTAATCCATTTTGACCCCCACTAAAACTCTAAGTATGAACATTTCAACCCTCATTTTTCTTAATACACATTAATACAAAGGAATTAGGACAATTAGATTAAAGGATTACCTCTCTATTATTAATTTATACCCCCTTGAGTATACCCATAGATTTCAATTTGACGATAAATATAGTGGACACTTAATCCATTCGGAAATCCTATAAATCTCTAAATATCAATATTTCAACCTTTATTTATTCTAATACCCATTATTACAAAGGAATTAGGACCCTTAGTTAAAAGAAATTTCCCTCTATTTTGATTTAATACTTGCTTAAGTGAACCCATAATTTTTCAATTTACATGAAATTATATGGTACACTTAATCCAGTTTGACCCCCACTTAATCTCTACGAATGAACATTTCAACCCTCATATTTCCCAATTCACATTAATACAAAGGAATTAGGACAATTAGATTAAAAAATTACCTCTCTATTATTAATTTATACCCCCTGAGTATACCCATAGATTTCAATTTGACGATAAATATAGTGCACACTAAATTCATTCGGAAACCCTCTAAATCTCTTAATATCAACATTTCAACCCTTATTTATCCGAATACCCATTATTACAAAGGAATTTGGACCCTGAGTTTAAAAAATTACCCCTCTATTTTGAATTTATATCCACCTAAGTGAACCCATAATTTTCAATTTACATGAAATTTCATTGTACACTTAATCCATTTTGACCCCGACTAAATCTTTTAATATAAACATTTCAGCCCTTATTTATCCTAAAACCCATTAATACAAAGGAATTAGGACCCTTAGTTAAAAGAATTACACCTCTATTTTAAATTTATATCTGCCTAAGTGAACCCATAATTTTCAATTTACATGAAATTATATGGTACACTTAATCCATTTTGACCCCCACTAAAACTCTAAGTATGAACATTTCAACCCCCATTTGTCCATATAAACATTAATACAAAGGAATTAGGACCCAAAGAAAAAATGATTACCATTCCATTTTTAATTTATACCTGCCTGAGTATACCCATAAATTTCAATTTGCTCACCCATAACTCTTTAACTTAATTTAAATACACATGTTAAACTATTGAAATATCTTCGTTTGATGCAAAAAATAGTCTGATCCAAATGATAAATGCATTTATGAATATAAGTAACTTTTTTGTACTTCATAAACAACATTTTGAAGATCACGATTAAGATTAAATTTAAGCTTAAGGTTAAGGTTAAGTTTAAGGTTAGTGTTTAGGTTAAGAATAAGTTTAAGTTTTAGGTTAGAATTTAGGTTAAGGTTAAGTTTATGGTTAATGTTTAGGTTAAGATTAAGTTTAAGTTTAAGGTTAGAATTTAGGTTAAGGTTAAGTTTAAGGGTTAGGGTTAGGGTTAGGGTATAGGGGTTTTTACGAAGATCGCTCCGGGGTTAGGGTTAGGGTTAGTAGTTGACCTGCCTGCCTGATCAAGGAAGCCTGATCAATTTTCTAAAAATATCTTTAGAATCTCGTTGTCTATAAATAGAATCTCTACTGTACTAGTCCAAATAGAAATTGATGTGATGTCATTCTATATTAGTTTTGTGTAGTCTCGTTTTAATATTTGTTACTTTTGAATGCAAATTTTGATATTCTTTTGAAAAAAGAAGTGATTTTATATTGTTGATAAGACCAGTTTCTTAAATTATGATTTATGTCATTCGTATAGTGTATTGTGTTTGACAATTTATATAATTAACGATTTGAAACGTGTTGTCTGTTTTGGATGTATATATCATTTTATATTTTGGTTTGTTCATTGTGTTTCTTTTCATAGTGTGTAATCTAAAGTGATAACAATAATTAAAGAAAATGAACTTATGTGCAGGAAAATAACGTCGTACGATATTTAAATGATTGATCATTTTAACCCCCAATAAAGCCATTTAATTCCCAATTATCCCATTTGTAAACAATAACAAAATTTGAACTGTTTGAACAAAATATCCTTCTGTCATGGTGTCTTTATTATTACATTAGGAGTCCTATTTCCATTCAATGTTGGTATATTGGAGGTATTAGGGGTAAGGGTGTAAAGTGCAAGGTATAGGGTGTGAGTGTCAGCATTAGGGTAAATAACTGTATGGTAGGGTAAAACGTTGAAGGTTTATGGTGTAGGGTGTAGGGATTACAAGGGTTAAGGTATAGGGTATGTGGTGTAGGGGTTACAAGGTATAGGGTATAGGGTGTAGGGGTTACAAGGGTTAAGGTATAGGGTGTAGGGTGTAGGGTTAGGGTGTAGGGGTTAGGGTGTAGTGTGTAGGGTTGGGGTGTAGGGTTAGGGTTAGGGTGTAGGTTAGGGTTAGGGTATAGGGGTTTTTACGAAGATCGCCTCGGAGCAATCTCGTCAATGTCAAAGCATTGTCACGGGGTCTTTGAGATGCGGAGTTTTGATTTTCCTAAGTACAAGAGCTATGAGGATAGTCTTCACAAATCCTAATTAATTTGAGCCCTTCTGTCCACTTACACCCCTGGTTTGTCCCTAAACCCCTTTAATACTTAGATTTATTGGGGCAGTTACTAAATAGCGCCCTTACATGAGAAAAAAATTGATTCATTTTGATATCCCTTAGTACAAGAGCTATGAGGATAGTCTTCACATAGTACATAGGGGGGAAAAATTAATAATTAAAAAACAAACCAAGCAAACAAACAAACTATCCCCACAAACCCACACCGATACTTACATCTTGTTTGATCCGTCCCTCCGCACAAATCAACCTGAAATATAGAATGTAAAGTCTTAGGGGTAATGCTCTCATTCTTTGGTATATAAAGACAAAGCTTGACACCTACAGAATCTTATAATTCCAAAGCAAAATGCTCAAACAATGACCGCTTTATGATATACATGCATGCACCGAGTGATGGAGACTGTTTATATCACACTTTAACTCAAAAGCATCGCCATAAACTTAACACAGGAGGAACTCACTTTGGTGAGATGCGAACATAAATTGGCCAAGTACACACAAGTACCCAATATACACTGTCCAGTGTATGGATGGCTACTATATAAAGTACAGGGCAGACAGAGGACGAAGACTAAATACCAATCTGAGCATCGAAGACGACCAACTTCAAATTGGAGCTTTTACAAAGTTAATATTTAACTTTTACAGACTGAATATTTAAGACCAAGAAGACAAAACACCACCCCTAAGACTTTACGTACCTCTCTTATACGTTCTCCTTGATGGTGGAAATCCCTCCGATTTTGACCCCCCTGCAATAGAAATGGATAATGATTGGCACCATTAATAGCATAAGGACCATCACCATAATGGCTAGAAGCAGGACGGCGACAAGCAATAATAAATCTTCAGTGTCATGGGGGTGGTATACTCACCCATAAATACCAGCTTCTCTAACTGTATCCATTCTTCTGATTTCCTGATCTTCTCTACTAAAATGTCACAAAACCCTTCAGCAAATTTTAAAACAAGAGGCCCATGGGCCACATCGCTCACCTGAGGAACAATAGGTTATGATAAAATCAGCTTAATTTAGTCATAATAAAAACTATCTGGACAATGTAGTATAATATACATGTAGATCCTGTTTAAATAAAAATCAATTTTTTCCACTGGATATTCTTATGTTTATTATCATTAGTCCCTTTTCTAACAGGATGATTTTATAGTAATATCACATGTTGTGCATTGCAGCTCTCAAAAAGATCCTAAACAATTGTTTATAAATGGGATATAAACCTGCATCAAACTCTGAACCCCTTGTGAGACCCAATCGTCCACGAATCATCCAGAAGCCAAACTCTAAACAATATTAAATATTCACCTGGCTGATTAGTTTCTGAGAAGAAGATTTTTAAAGATTTTCTCTTAATATTCCTATGTAAAATTTCCACCCCTATTGTGGCCCCACTCTACCACCCAGGAATCATGATTTTCACAACTGTGAATCTAAACTACCTGAGGATGCTTCCACATAAGTTTCAGCTTTCCTGGCCTAACGGTTTTTGAGAAGAAGATTTTTAAAGATTTACTCTATATATTCCTATGTAAAAAGTCGACCCCCCATTGTGGCCTTACCCTACCCCCGGGGGTCATGATTTTCACAACTTTGAATCTACACTACCTGAGGATGCTTCCACATAAGTTTCAGCTTTCCTGGCCTAACGGGTTTTGAGAAGAAGATTTTTAAAGATTTACTCTATATATTCCTATGTAAAAAGTCGACCCCCCATTGTGGTCCCACCCTACCCCCGGGGGTCATGATTTTCACAACTTTAAATCTACACTACCTGAGAATGCTTCCACATAAGTTTCAGCTTTCCTGGCCTAACGGTTTTTGAGAAGAAGATTTTTAAAGATTTACTCTTTATATTCCTATGTAAAAAGTTGACCCCCCATTGTGGCCGCATCCTACCCCCGGGGGTCATGATTTTCACAACTTTGAATCTACACTACCTGAGGATGCGTCCACATAAGTTTCAGGTTTCCTGGCCTAACGGTTTTTGAGAAGAAGATTTTTAAATATTTACTCTATATATTCCTATGTAAAAAGTCGACCCCCCATTGTGGCCCCGTCCTACCCCCGGGGGTCATGATTTTCACAACTTTGAATCTACACTACCTGAGGATGCTTCCACATAAGTTTCAGCTTTCCTGGCCAAATGGTTCTTGAGAAGAAGATTTTTGAATATTTCTCGAAAATTTTCATTAATTCCTAATTATCTCCCCTTGTAAGAGGACTTGGTCCTTAATTTTCACAACTTTGAATCCTCTTTATCTAAGGATGCTATGTGCCAAGTTTGGTTGAAATTGGCCCAGTGGTTCTTGAGAAGATGTTGAAAATGTGAAAAGTTTACAGACGGACATACAGACAGACGGACAGACAGACAGACGGACAGACGGACGACAGACAAAATGTGATCAGAATAGCTCACTTGAGCTTTCAGCTTAGGTGAGCTAAAAATATATTCAGAATAAGCTTTAATCAATTCTGCTTCAGTATACCCTGAACAATTTTAAATTTATATAGTACACCCATTACTCCTAATCCTGGTCAAATATATCCGAACTCTTTTCCCATTAGTCTCACCTAATATACCTCTACTCATTACCCATTATACCCTTCCTCATACTCAGTATTCTTTTTTCAAATTCAATTGATTTTCGTCCTACCAGTTAGAAGGTCCTTTTCATCGAGAATTCATAGTAAGATTATTACCATTTGGCCTTAATTTACGAATTTTATTTGAAACTTCAACGAAAATCCTGAAATAGTTTCCAACGGTATTTGGTAACTTCGAGTGCGGGAAATGGTAACATAAACTCATTAAAGGCATTTCTAATGGGTATGCCAAATGGATCAAGGGATTATAGCGTCAATGGATTCATTATAATTAACATGCCGGGAGATGATACCCTTTGCTTCAATAGTTTACCAAATCAAAGCAAATGAGTGATTTGGTAACTCAGAACGTTATCTGGTAACCTAAAGCGATAATTGGTAACTTGTGCGGGATTGAGTAACTTGTGCGGGAAATGGTAATCTAGAGCGGGATTTAGTAACGATATAGCGGGAATTGGTAACAAAGCCGTATTGGGTAACGTGCGGGAAATGGTAATCTGATTGCATTTCAATACTTTCTACCGGACAAAGAAAAGAAAAAGAGTATTAGAATGTCAACTTGGTTGTTATGTGTTCTGTGGGATTGGATAAGAGGGTGGGAAATGGTAACCAAGAGTGTGTTCATTAAATGGTTACTAAAATAACAGAATTCGTTCAGATGCCTCTTAGATTATTAAATGGAATTGCCGAAGCTGAGTGACTAAGATGACAATAAAACTACGGATTATATCAACCCTAATCCTTACTTAACTGTACAAAATCCTTGCTAATTTGAAAAATGCTTAATTTTTATGAGCAAAGAATTCCTGCTTTTATTCAATCTTACCCTTAATGTTTAAGAAAGGAATGCTTATTTTTACTGTGATCAATGAATTCCTGCAGTTTCTGAATTAGTCTAACCTTATTATTAAGAACAAAAGAAACATTTTTGTGATATTCAGATGCTTAATTCTTAATCAATTGTGATTCAGAAAGTTGCTGTATCATCACTATATCACTTGATAGCCCTTTGTGAAACCTTGAAACGTGCAGCTGTCACCCATCCACGTACTGATCATGCTTGACGTTGGTTAACCTGCATCATCAAGACAAGGGACATGTCGCATAGCCAGAAATGCTATCTTACTTGTAAATCAGTATAAGTTCCTTTTATATTTCAGCTATTTTTCTTTGTTTTATTATTTTTTATTTGGACAAATGACATACACTTAAACAATTACAATGTGGTTTATGATACACACTGAATTAAAAAATACTAATGGGAAAAGTTTAAATTTTAATTTTCTCAAATTATCTCCAGTATTTTTATCAAAGCTAAGCAATGGAAGTAAGCTGATACATACCGGTCCATCTCAGTTGTTTCTTCCACTTTTTCCAAGGATGCAGTGGGTGAGGATATGCATCTTTCTTCAGCTGCGTCCATGGTACTTTCCCTACAAACAGTTCAAATGATTATTCAGCTGTTGTGCAAATAAAATAAAATTTAAAGTCATACAAGTATGCTTGTGCTCACAAACCTTTCATCATCACTTGGGTCTGTAAGGTCCTCCAGGTGTAGAGAAGGTACACATTCATCACTGCAAAATAAAGATATATGGATAATTGAAGAAATATATTTCTATACGATTGAATTAATGCTTCAAAATTCAACCTACGTCGTAAAGTTGTCCACAACTTTAGGACTTCGGAAGCGGAGGTCCTCAATGCGTTCTCTTTTGGAGATGTGGTGCGTCCTCCGCAGATGGTCCCCAAAGCGCGCAATGGCCTTGTTGCACAAACCCAGAGTATACCCGGGTTGAGCCCAAGGTATACCCTGGATGGGTTTAACTTATAGTAAAACAATATTAGACCTTAACTTAATGAGTCCAAGTTATTAACCTATATTTCACAGATTTGTGTATATTAAGTATAGCAATTGAGTTTTATTAATATAAATCGTTCACTACATTTAATAAAGATCTTGCTACATTTAAAATTAGATTGTAGAATATAAATGAAGTCATTAGTCCATCAATTATTTCCAACAATGATTTCTATTTTGTTTATACAATTAATATTAATATTGCTTCTATATAGAAATACAGAATAATGAGCAAATAAAAAAAAAACTATTACCTTCCACAAGTGAAAAAGCTATTTAATCCAATCGAATCAACAGACAACCAAAAGAATGATAAAAACCCAAATCATCAGATATTTATAGAAAGAAATGATTGACAGTCACATGGGTAAATAGGCGGAGTCCCGCATTCCCGCACACGCATCTCGTCAAAGTGCCTATATCCTAACCCTAACCCTAACCCAGGTCAACTACTAACCCTAACCCTAACCCTAACCTTACCCTAACCCTAACCCTCTAACCCTAACCCCAACCCTTAACCCTAACCCCTAACCCCTTACCCTAACCCTAACCCCCTAACACTAACCCTAACTCTAACTCTAACTCTAACTCTAACCCTTAACCCTAATTCCCTAAACCTTACCCTAACCCTAACCCCCTAACCCTAACCCTTACTGATGATCGGTGCAAATATCAGAGTGAAGCTGTTTCATCAGATAAATCTGATCGCTACAGTCTCATCATCACACCAAATATCCCCTCACACCCACGTTTTGTCCCTATAGACCCATCTAACTTCAGTTGGAGCAAGTTACCAAATAGCGCTCTAAGATTAAAAATATTCTATCCACTTTGATTTCCCCAAATACAAGAGCTATGAGTATAGCCTTCACATATCCTATTTAGATTAAGCCCCTTTGTCCCCTCACACCCCAGATTTGTACATTGATCCCCTAAAACGTTTGATTGTTTGGGAAAGTAACCAAAATAGCGCTCTACGTTAATACATAGTTTAGACCTAAATGTTACCAAATCGCATTTTTAAAATTTATTAATGAATAAATAATTATTAAATGACAACAAAGATGACCATGGAGTGGAGTGAACAGTGTCCATCCAAAAAAACTGACAAAAAACAAATATTCGTCAGAAAAAAAGCCAAAAAGTCTGCTCAGAAAAAAATGCTGACAATCAGAGCAAAAAGCACATAATGCAATGCAGTCATGGCAAATACAAAAAAGAAGACAATGACGAATATAATAAATACTTATTATTTGTTATCTGAATGTAATTTGAATTAATTATTGTTAAGTTAAATAAGTAATGTGACAGAAAATGAACATTAATCATACACTCTGATCAAGATCAGTGACAATGCAGCAGAACACAGAAGAAGACGACACACAAGCTGTGGAAAAGAAAAGACAATACCAGTGCAAAGAGCTCTAATATCGGACTTGGTGGAATACAAAGGACATGGACAAATAAATGCTGATACTGATGCAATGCTTTATTTTTAAAGTTAAAAATTGTGAACTTTGGATTATAGTTTTGGAGTTTTATGTGTTGTTCGTTTCATGGAAAATGGGCAAGCAGGCTAATAAACCTTCTTAGCAATGTAAGGAAAAACTGAGTCAGAATTGTAATATGTCGGTGTATTCTATGTACATATGGCGAATCAAGTATTAGTGAATAAATAATTATTAAATGACAACAAAGAAGACCATGAAGTGGAGTAAACAGTGTCCATCCAGAAAAAAACTAACAAAACAAATATTCGTCTGAGAAAAAGCCAACAAGTCTGCTCAGAAAAAAATGCCGACAATCAGAGCAAAAAGCACATAATGCAATGCAGACATGGCAAATATAAGAAAGAAGGCAATGAGCAATATGATATCGAACTATCATCTGTTATCTGAATGTAATTTGAATTAATTATTGTTAAGTTAAATAAGTAATGTGACAGAAAATGAACATAAATCATACACTCTGATCAAGATAAGTGACAATGCAGCAGAACAAAAAAGAAGACGACACACGGGGTGTGAAAAAGAAAAGACAATACAAGTGCAAAGAGCTCTAATATCGTTCTTCATGGAATACAAACAAAAGATGAGACAGATATGTCTGCTCAGAAAAAAATGCTGACAATCACAGCAAACATGCTGATAAAATGAACAACATTAATCAAATCACTTCTTACTCTCCCATTGGCAGATAAAAGTAAATTGCGCAAGGTAATGGAAATGTACAAACCAAGCAATGTTGCAAACTTAAAATTACAAACGGCAAATCAGCAGTTGATCTTCGATATCTCGAACATCGATATCTCAATACAACGAAGTGATTTGTAAGTCCCAAACACTTATTTTTAAAGTATGTTACCATCGATATCCCAGATACTCGGATATCTCGAAGTTATTAAACAATCCCATCAAGTTCAAGATAACGAAGCTTGACTGTATTACTGTTTTCTTTTCTTGTCCAGGGGCTGTTTCACGCTTTTTATCTGCCATACTTAATCACTTCTAATCTGTAAAAATCAAACACCATTAACATGGAAAAAAATTCAAGAATGCTTAGCGATGCAGGGATCCTGCAAATTTCATCATATCATCCCCACCTGATGATTTCTGGGATAAATTCTTTTCAGCTGTTAAATTTGAGTGTAACCATTTAATCACTTAGTAACTGATCAAAATAAACAACGTAGATTTTGAAATAAGGCTTGTCTTTTTACTGTTGTAATTACAATTACAAGGGAAAACTAATTTATTTATATCACAACCAAAACGGGGGGCTTTAATCAACATAACATATTTAAAGATCATACTCCTAGTTTTTTTGTTGCTTTTTTTTTGGGGGGGGTGTTTTGTTAGTTTTTTTTTTTGTTTTGGTCTTTTTTTTTGGATTCTTCGAAATAATTGTTTGTAGCTTTGATATAAATGTTGCTGAAATGTTTAAGTATCAACACTAAACACTTGGTTGCAACTGGACTTACTTACCCTCTATGTTTAATAATTGAGTGTTTGAATAATGTCAAAAATTAACAATCCAGTAATTACTTAAACACTATGAATCTTTAAAGTTTAAAAATATGCAATCATTAAACTGCTGCTCAAGACGCTTAAAAACGTAAAAGTTTATCAAATAACAGTTTCAAAAATACATTTCATATTTCCTGCTTAACAACGGCTTGATCGTTGATATAGTTTGTACTACTTAAGAACATTTACTCCCTCTAACCTTTCATTTACTAAATGAAACGTGAAAAATGAATGTTTATTAAAAAAATTCTCTATTTTTAATAAAAAAAAATCCTATGACAAAATGTAAAACGCTTACCTTTTGAACGTCCGTTCTCGTCGACGACTAGTGTGGGAATGAAATGTCTAAAACTAGTCTGTAGTGTACGAATGGACTTTTTTGTAACTCTAACCCTGACAGGAAAAGACAATATCGAGTGTTTGGTAAGATGGTCATATTTTTTTTCTAAATTGTTAATTGCACTTGCAATTCTTTCATTTGTAGTTTTACAAAATAACTTACGCTTTCCATCTGCCATACTTAATCACTTTTAACCTGTAAGAAATCAAATATCATTAACATGGAAAAAAAAATTCAAGAATGCTTAGCATTTTTATGTGATAATCAGATGTAGATGTCAGAAGATTAAACCTGGGTCATCACTGATTCTATCAGGGATCCTGCAAATTTCATCATATCATCCCCACCTGATGATTTCTGGGATAAATTCTTTTCAGCTATTAAATTTGACTGTAACCATCTAATCACTTAGTAACTGATCAAAATAAGGGTTAGGATTAGGGTTAGGGTATAGGGGTTTTTACGAAGATCGCTCAGGGGTTAGGGTTAGGGTTTGGGTTAGTAGTTGACCTGCCTGCCTGATCAAGGAAGCCTGATCAAGTTAGGGTTAGGGTTAAGGGTTAGGGGTTAGGGTTAGGGTTAGGTTATAGGGGTCTTTGATGGACGGAGTTTTTGCTATAGTAATATATAAACATCGCTGAATTGAAAACAGAAGCATTCCTGATGAAAACTCTTTCATTATAAAGGTCTGTTTAAAATTTAGATAGTGAATATGATTAATGTGGAGCATGGTGTAGAATCTGTTTTTGATCTTGCATTTTTATATAAGTAGCAGTACACAAAATATGCAAATACATCACGGAATGAAAATAGAGTTTTCGCTAGTTTTAAAAAATATAATTGTTTATAGTAATTGTGAAGAGAATGGTTTTTATATACGTATAGTATAGAGGTGTACGTTTTTAAGTAGAGCGAGGGAGAGATCTTCTTTGTAAGTAGTACAGTTTGATGACTATTTACGAGGGTTCGATTCCCTCCCTAGGCATAATGGAACAGAAAGCTGGTGCAAAGTGGGCAGATAGCCTAGTGGCCCCACATAATCAGAACTGTGAACATAATGATAGAATTAGCTATAAGAACAAGTGTTGTGCATGACAAAAGGTAACCATTAAATTGTACATGTATCACCTATTTTCTGTTGAAAGTGGGAATTGAACCCATTCCTTTTCCTGATTGAAAACAGGAAATGTGCTCGAGTACACCATATCAGCTTTTATTGATGATTATGTAATCTAATGCAGAGAAACGGAGAGAGAGAAATCTTAAATATATGGAATACTAAATCACTTCGGACATCCTCTAAATCTCTTAGTATCGATATTTCTACCCTTAATTATCCTAATACATATTAAAATAAAGGAGATATCACCACTAGTTTAAAGAAATACCCCTGTATTATGAATTTATACCTGGCCATGTAAACCCATAATTTTGAATGTCCCGCCAATTATATGTTATACTAAATCCCTTCGGACCACCTCTTAATCCTAGAGCATCAATATTTCTACACTCATTTATCCTAATATACATTAAAACAAAGAGATTAGAACCCTTAAATAACAGGAGTACCATTGTATTATCAATTTATACCCCCCTGAGTATACCCATAAATTTCAATTTGACATTAAATATATGGCATACTAAATCACTTTGGACACCCTCTAAATCTCTTAATATCTACCCTTAATTTTCCTAATACATATTAAAACCAAGGAGATATCACCACTAGTTTAAAGAAATACCCCTGTATTATAAATTTATACCCGGACAAGTAAACCCATAATTTTGAATTTCCCGCTAATTATATTATATTACTAAATCCCTTTGGACCACCTATTATTCTATAAGCATCAATATTTCTACCTTCATTTATTCTAATATACATTAAAACAAAGATATTTGGACCCTTAGATAACAGGAGACTCCTTGTTTTATCAATTTATACCCCCCTGAGTATACCCATAAATTTCAATTTGATGTTTAATATATGGCATACTAAATCCATCCGAACACCCTCTAAATCTCTAAATATCAACATTTCAACCCTTATTTATCCTTAAACACATTATAACAAAGAAATTAGGACCCTTAGTTAAAAGAAATACCCCTCTATTTTGATTTTATACCCACCTAAGTGAACCCATCATTTTCAATTTACATGAAATTATATGGTACACTTAATCCATTTTGACCCCCACTAAAACTCTAAGTATGAACATTTCAACCCTCATTTTTCTTAATACACATTAATACAAAGGAATTAGGACAATTAGATTAAAGGATTACCTCTCTATTATTAATTTATACCCCCCTGAGTATACCCATAGATTTCAATTTGACGATAAATATAGTGGACACTTAATCCATTCGGAAATCCTATAAATCTCTAAATATCAATATTTCAACCTTTATTTATTCTAATACCCATTATTACAAAGGAATTAGGACCCTTAGTTAAAAGAAATTCTCCTCTATTTTGATTTAATACTTGCTTAAGTGAACCCATAATTTTGCAATTTACATGAAATTATATGGTACACTTAATCCATTTTGACCCCCACTTAATCTCTACGAATGAACATTTCAACCCTCATATTTCCCAATGCACATTAATACAAAGGAATTAGGACAATTAGATTAAAAGATTACCTCTCTATTATTAATTTATACCCCCCTGAGTATACCCATAGATTTTAATTTGACGATAAATATAGTGCACACTAAATTCATTCGGAAACCCTCTAAATCTCTTAATATCAACATTTCAACCCTTATTTATCCGAATACCCATTATTACAAAGGAATTAGGACACTGAGTTAAAAGAATTACCCCTCTATTTTGAATTTATATCCACCTAAGTGAACCCATAATTTTCAATTTACATGAAATTTCATTGTACACTTAATCCATTTTGACCCCCACTAAATCTTTTAATATAAACATTTCAACCCTTATTTATCATAATACCCATTAATACAAAGGAATTAGGACCCTTAGTTAAAAGAATTACACCTCTATTTTAAATTTATATCTGCCTTAGTGAACCCATAATTTTCAATTTACATGAAATTATATGGTACACTTAATCCATTTTGACCCCCACTAAAACTCTAAGTATGAACATTTCAACCCCCATTTGTCCATATAAACATTAATACAAAGGAATTAGGACCCAAAGAAAAAATGATTACCATTTCATTTTTAATTTATACCTGCCTGAGTATACCCATAAATTTCAATTTGCTCACCCATAACTCTTTAACTTAATTTAAATACACATGTTAAACTATTGAAATATCTTCGTTTGATGCAAAAAATAGTCTGATCCAAATGATAAATGCATTTATGAATATAAGTAACTTTTTTGTACTTCATAAACAACAATTTGAAGATTACGATTAAGATTAAATTTAAGCTTAAGGTTAAGGTTAAGTTTAAGGTTAGTGTTTAGGTTAAGAATAAGTTTTAGGTTAGAATTTAGGTTAAGGTTAAGTTTATGGTTAATGTTTAGGTTAAGATTAAGTTTAAGTTTAAGGTTAGAATTTAGGTTAAGGTTAAGTTTAAGGGTTAGGGTTAGGGTATAGGGGTTTTTACGAAGATCGCTCCGGGGTTAGGGTTAGGGTTAGTAGTTGACCTGCCTGCCTGATCAAGGAAGCCTGATCAATTTTCTAAAAATATCTTTAGAATCTCGTTGTCTATAAATAGAATCTCTACTGTACTAGTCCAAATAGAAATTGATGTGATGTCATTCTATATTAGTTTTGTGTAGTCTCGTTTTAATATTTGTTACTTTTGAATGCAAATTTTGATATTCTTTTGAAAAAAGAAGTGATTTTATATTGTTGATAAGACCAGTTTCTTAAATTATGATTTATGTCATTCGTATAGTGTATTGTGTTTGACAATTTATATAATTAACGATTTGAAACGTGTTGTCTGTTTTGGATGTATATATCATTTTATATTTTGGTTTGTTCATTGTGTTTCTTTTCATAGTGTGTAATCTAAAGTGATAACAATAATTTAAGAAAATGAACTTATGTGCAGGAAAATAACGTCGTACGATATTTAAATGATTGATCATTTTAACCCCCAATAAAGCCATTTAATTCCCAATTATCCCATTTGTAAACAATAACAAAATTTGAACTGTTTGAACAAAATATCCTTCTGTCATGGTGTCTTTATTATTACATTAGGAGTCCTACTTCCATTCAATGTTGGTATATTGGAGGTATTAGGGGTAAGGGTGTAAAGTGCAAGGTATAGGGTGTGAGTGTCAGCATTAGGGTAAATAACTGTATGGTAGGGTAAAACGTTGAAGGTTTATGGTGTAGGGTGTAGGGATTACAAGGGTTAAGGTATAGGGTATGTGGTGTAGGGGTTACAAGGTATAGGGTATAGGGTGTAGGGGTTACAAGGGTTAAGGTATAGGGTGTAGGGTGTAGGGTTAGGGTGTAGGGGTTAGGGTGTAGTGTGTAGGGTTGGGGTGTAGGGTTAGGGTTAGGGTTAGGGTATAGGGGTTTTTACGAAGATCGCCTCGGAGCAATCTCGTCAATGTCAAAGCATTGTCACGGGGTCTTTGAGATGCGGAGTTTTGATTTTCCTAAGTACAAGAGCTATGAGGATAGTCTTCACAAATCCTAATTAATTTGAGCCCTTCTGTCCACTTACACCCCTGGTTTGCCCCTAAACCCCTTTAATACTTAGATTTATTGGGGCAGTTACTAAATAGCGCCCTTACATGAGAAAAAAATTGATTCATTTTGATATCCCTTAGTACAAGAGCTATGAGGATAGTCTGCACATAGTACATAGGGGGGAAAAATTAATAATTAAAAAACAAACCAAGCAAACAAACAAACTATCCCCACAAACCCACACCGATACTTACATCTTGTTTGATCCGTCCCTCCGCACAAATCAACCTGAAATATATAATGTAAAGTCTTAGGGGTAATGCTCTCATTCTTTGGTATATAAAGACAAAGCTTGACACCTACAGAATCTTATAATTCCAAAGCAAAATGCTCAAACAATGACCGCTTTATGATATACATGCATGCACCGAGTGATGAAGACTGTTTATATCACACTTTAACTCAAAAGCATCGCCATAAACTTAACACAGGAGGAACTCACTTTGGTGAGATGCGAACATAAATTGGCCAAGTACACACAAGTACCCAATATACACTGTCCAGTGTATGGATGGCTACTATATAAAGTACAGGGCAGACAGAGGACGAAGACTAAATACCAATCTGAGCATCGAAGACGACCAACTTCAAATTGGAGCTTTTACAAAGTTAATATTTAACTTTTACAGACTGAATATTTAAGACCAAGAAGACAAAACACCACCCCTAAGACTTTACGTACCTCTCTTATACGTTCTCCTTGATGGTGGAAATCCCTCCGATTTTGACCCCCCTGCAATAGAAATGGATAATGATTGGCACCATTAATAGCATAAGGACCATCACCATAATGGCTAGAAGCAGGACGGCGACAAGCAATAATAAATCTTCAGTGTCATGGGGGTGGTATACTCACCCATAAATACCAGCTTCTCTAACTGTATCCATTCTTCTGATTTCCTGATTTTCTCTACTAAAATGTCACAAAACCCTTCAGCAAATTTTAAAACAAGAGGCCCATGGGCCACATCGCTCACCTGAGGAACAATAGGTTATGATAAAATCAGCTTAATTTAGTCATAATAAAATCTGGACAATGTAGTATAATATACATGTAGATCCTGTTTAAATAAAAATCAATTTTTTCCACTGGATATTATTATGTTTATTATCATTAGTCCCTTTTCTAACAGGATGATTTTATAGTAATATCACATGTTGTGCATTGCAGCTCTCAAAAAGATCCTAAACAATTGTTTATAAATGGGATATAAACCTGCATCAAACTCTGAACCCCTTGTGAGACCCAATCGTCCACGAATCATCCAGAAGCCAAACTCTAAACAATATTAAATATTCACCTGGCTGATTAGTTTCTGAGAAGAAGATTTTTAAAGATTTTCTCTTAATATTCCTATGTAAAATTTCCACCCCTATTGTGGCCCCACTCTACCACCCAGGAATCATGATTTTCACAACTGTGAATCTAAACTACCTGAGGATGCTTCCACATAAGTTTCAGCTTTCCTGGCCTAACGGTTTTTGAGAAGAAAATTTTTAAAGATTTACTCTATATATTCCTATGTAAAAAGTCGACCCCCCATTGTGGCCTTACCCTACCCCCGGGGGTCATGATTTTCACAACTTTGAATCTACACTACCTGAGGATGCTTCCACATAAGTTTCAGCTTTCCTGGCCTAACGGGTTTTGAGAAGAAGATTTTTAAAGATTTACTCTATATATTCCTATGTAAAAAGTCGACCCCCCATTGTGGCCCCACCCTACCCCCGGGGGTCATGATTTCCACAACTTTAAATCTACACTACTTGAGGATGCTTCCACATAAGTTTCAGCTTTCCTGGCCTAACGGTTTTTGAGAAGAAGATTTTTAAAGATTTACTCTATATATTCCTATGTAAAAAGTCGACCCCCCATTGTGGCCCCGTCCTACCCCCGGGGGTCATGATTTTCACAACTTTGAATCTACACTACCTGAGGATGCTTCCACATAAGTTTCAGCTTTCCTGGCCAAATGGTTCTTGAGAAGAAGATTTTTGAATATTTCTCGAAAATTTTCATTAATTCCTAATTATCTCCCCTTGTAAGAGGACTTGGTCCTTAATTTTCACAACTTTGAATCCCCTTTATCTAAGGATGCTATGTGCCAAGTTTGGTTGAAATTGGCCCAGTGGTTCTTGAGAAGATGTTGAAAATGTGAAAAGTTTACAGACGGACATACAGACAGACGGACAGACAGACAGACGGACAGACGGACGACAGACAAAATGTGATCAGAATAGCTCACTTGAGCTTTCAGCTCAGGTGAGCTAAAAATATATTCAGAATAAGCTTTAATCAATTCTGCTTCAGTATACCCTGAACAATTTTAAATTTATATAGTACACCCATTACTCCTAATCCTGGTCAAATATATCCGAACTCTTTTCCCATTAGTCTCACCTAATATACCTCTACTCATTACCCATTATACCCTTCCTCATACTCAGTATTCTTTTTTCAAATTCAATTGATTTTCGTCCTACCAGATAGAAGGTCCTTTTCATCGAGAATTCATAGTAAGATTATTCCCATTTGGCCTTAATTTACGAATTTTATTTGAAACTTCAACGAAAATCCTGAAATAGTTTCCAACGGTATTTGGTAACTTCGAGTGCGGGAAATGGTAACATAAACTCATTAAAGGCATTTCTAATGGGTATGCCAAATGGATCAAGGGATTATAGCGTCAATGGATTCATTATATTTAACATGCCGGGAGATGATACCCTTTGCTTCAATAGTTTACCAAATCAAAGCAAATGAGTGATTTGGTAACTCAGAACGTTATCTGGTAACCTAAAGCGATAATTGGTAACTTGTGCGGGATTGAGTAACTTGTGCGGGAAATGGTAACCTAGAGCGGGATTTAGTAACGATATAGCGGGAATTGGTAACAAAGCCGTATTGGGTAACGTGCGGGAAATGGTAATCTGATTGCATTTCAATACTTTCTACGGGGCAAAGAAAAGAAAAAGAGTATTAGAATGTCAACTTGGTTGTTATGTGTTCTGTGGGATTGGATAAGAGGGTGGGAAATGGTAACCAAGAGTGTGTTCATTAAATGGTTACTAAAATAACAGAATTCGTTCAGATGCCTCTTAGATTATTAAATGGAATTGCCGAAGCTGAGTGACTAAGATGACAATAAAACTACGGATTATATCAACCCTAATCCTTACTTAACTGTACAAAATCCTTGCTAATTTGAAAAATGCTTAATTTTTATGAGCAAAGAATTCCTGCTTTTATTCAATCTTACCCTTAATGTTTAAGAAAGGAATGTTTATTTTTACTGTGATCAATGAATTCCTGCAGTTTCTGAATTAGTTTAACCGTATTATTAAGAACAAAAGAAACGTTTGTGTGATATTCAGATGCTTAATTCTTAATCAATTGTGATTCAGAAAGTTGCTGTATCATCACTATATCACTTGATAGCCCTTTGTGAAACCTTGAAACGTGCAGCTGTCACCCATCCAAGTACTGATCATGCTTGACGTTGGTTAACCTGCATCATCAAGACAAGGGACATGTCGCATAGCCAGAAATGCTATCTTACTTGTAAATCAGTATAAGTTCCTTTTCTATTTCAGCTATTTTTCTTTGTTTTATTATTTTTTATTTGGACAAATGACATACACTTAAACAATTACAATGTGGTTTATGATACACACTGAATTAAAAAATACTAATGGGAAAAGTTTAAATTTTAATTTTCTCAAATTATCTCCAGTATTTTTATCAAAGCTAAGCAATGGAAGTAAGCTGATACATACCGGTCCATCTCAGTTGTTTCTTCCACTTTTTCCAAGGATGCAGTGGGTGAGGATATGCATCTTTCTTCAGCTGCGTCCATGGTACTTTCCCTACAAACAGTTCAAATGATTATTCAGCTGTTGTGCAAATAAAATAAAATTTAAAGTCATACAAGTATGCTTGTGCTCACAAACCTTTCATCATCACTTGGGTCTGTAAGGTCCTCCAGGTGTAGAGAAGGTACACATTCATCACTGCAAAATAAA